>JARHVA010002271.1:1405000-2005000 GCA_037957365.1 Torreya grandis
ATTTCACTGGTATATTTTTTCATGGCTAAAACCCTCCTAGGGTTTATGAATGGTTGGTATAGACACTCATAGACATGGGAAAGGGAAAGAAACCTCAAAAACTCCTCACAAGGATGACATAGAATTTAAAACTTTTGATCTATCTATTTTGGAGGCATTTTAGCAACTTAAGTTAGAGTTGCAGGGCATGGTTAAAAAATATGATTTTGATATATTTTAAGGGGAAATTATAGGTTTGAGATGGGACTTGGATAGCATGAAGGATAAATTATAAAAAATATCTAGACAATTAGCCAACTTATCATCTCAACCACTGTAAAATAATCCTCCACCACTTTAGTTTGGTTCTTTTCCTCTAGACAATACCAACACCAATTATGGCCCTAAGTCAATGTTTCCAAAAGTGGATTTTTGTAAGTTTTATGGTAATTATCTACTCACATATCTCACTAAAATTGAAAATTTATCTGATCTACATTAGACTCCATGTTCATAAAAATTGGTTATGATTTCTCTATATTTAGAACTTGAGCCATTCATTTCGTATCATTGGTTGTGTGATCAAAAGAAAAATAAAGGTGTCCTAGTTTCATGGTCAATATTTTTTGAGAATTTTTGGCTTCACTATCAAAATTATGTCTCTAAAATCTAATTCAATTAGCTAACCAAGTTACACTAGATTGAGACTCTTAAGGACTACATTCATCAATTTTAGAATCTCTCCTTATGTGTGACAAACATCAATGATGAAAATATGACTAACCTATTTTTGGGTGGCCTCAAAGATAGATTCCAATTGGAGGTTTTCATGATTCATCCTAGTGTTTACAATAAGGCCATACCAAGGGCATGCATGGTTAAGGAAAATAGTTGATCAGATGAAAACATTTCACCAATGTTCATGAATCCACCTTCCCAACACCATCATTTCATTAGCCTACTAGATTGACACCTCAATGAGTGGAAGAAAAGAATGAAAAAAATTTATGTTATAAATATGATAGAAAATGGAGTAAAGGGCATCAATGTGCTAAAAATAAGTTATTTCACATTGACAGTGCCAATAAGGAGGAAGGAGATGAGGAGGTTTTAGGGGAAAGTTACAAAGAACCTAAGGATGAATATAAAGATTATTAACCTACTATTTTTAATCATGTACTTTCAAGAATTATTAATCCTCAAACTCTTAAGATGGTAGGGTTCCTAAATAAATATAAGGTGATTGTGTTAATTGACTTTGGGAGTACACATAACTTCATCAATAGTAAGTTGGCTACTTGTTTGAATTGTTTCATTTACCCAACTCTAGACTTTTAGGTCATGATTACAGATGGTGGTATAGTCAACTATTTTGGAAAATGCCATAGTATTAAGCTTATTATTGGAGACCATTTTTAATATTACCCTATGTTTTATATTCCCATGGGAGGAGATTGCATTAATTTTGAAATGCAATGGCTCACCACTATTATCACTATTGAGATGAATTTTTAGGAAGGAATTTTGAACTACATGAATTATGGGCTAAATCTCCACAAGTAGTTAGTTCTCACCAGATGACAAAAATTCTCAAAAAAGGTGCACGGGGTTATGTGACATGATTATTTTCCATAGAGGTTCAACCAACCATAGAGTCTACACATCCTAATTTTTAAAATGTGTTGGATGACCATTATGTTATTTTTGGTGACATGCCAAAGGGACTTCCTCCAAGTCATGCACATGATCATGCCATAAGACTCATTCTTGGAATTAAACCACCTAATATCAAACCCTGTAGGTATCTTATGCCCAAAAGAGTGAAATTTAAAATATGGTACAAGAAGTGGAGGCAAGAATCATCTAACACAATCAAAGTGAATATTCCTCCTTAGTGGTCATGGTGTGGAACAAGGATGATAGTTGGAAGATGTGTTTAGACTAAAAAGAACTCAACAAATACACCATAAAAGATAAGTTTCCTATTCCATTAACTAATGATCTTCTAGATGATTTGCATGGTGATATTTATTTTACCAAGTTATATCTTCACTTTATATATCATAATATTCATAATTATAACTAGGAAATACCTAAAACAACTTTCAAAACTCATGAAGGCCATTATAAATTTATGGTCATGCATTTTGACCTTATAAATGCACCATCTACATTTTAGAGTTTGATGAATACTTTTTTTAAGCCATTTTTGATAAAGTTTGTATTAGTGATTTTTGATGATATCCTCATCTACAACAAAAATTGGGAAGACCATTTGAAGCATGTGAAACAAGTGCTTTCAATTCTGGAATAACATCATCTTTATTCCAAGCCTTCAAAATGTGATTTGTGTGTCTAAGAGGTGGATTAAATGTTTCATATTGTTTCACATGAAGGATTTAATTTTATCCTAAGAAAATCCAAACAATGATGAAGTGGTAGGTTCCCAAGACCCTCAAGAACCTCCATAGATTTTTAAATCTAAATAGTTACTATTACAGGTTTGTCAAAAATTATGGTAGTAACATTACAACCCCACTCACCTCTTTGATAAATAAATACTCTTTCTAGTGTAATAATTTAGTTACCAAGGCATTTGAATATTTGAAAATGGTTATGTGCATAATTCCAATTTTGGCTACTCCTATTTTTTCAAAAACTTTTGTTATGGAGTGTGACGCATCAAGTTATGGCATGGGGGATGTACTCATGTAATAATGCAGACCAATGGAATTTTAAAGTCATAAAAAAATGGAAAAAATAGGCTCAAACAAATATATGATAAATAAATGATGGCTATTATGCATGTAGTGAAGCAATGAAGACCTTATTTGATGGGTCGTCACTTTTAGGTAAATACTAATCATCATAGCCTTAAATATTTTTTGGAACAACACTTTTCATCTAAAGAAAACAAAATTGGGTGACTAAAATGTTAGGCTATGATTTTTAAATAGTGTATAAGAAAATAAAAGAGAATGTGGTGGTATATTCCCTCTCTTGGTAGGATGAATCATTTGAGGCATTATTATGTGCCATGACCATGTGGTAGGCATATTGGCTAGAGGAAGCAAGATCAAAATGGGAGAATTCTAGTGCTACCAAGAATTGTATTCAAAATATTAAATATAGTTATAATGAATATAAAAAAATTATATGTAAGGGGAACATATTATGGTATAAAGATAGATTATACCTTTGTAATCATTCTCTCCTAAAACATAAAATTCTTTAAGAACTTCATGCCTATCTAATTGGAGGTCACTCATGATTTTTGAAACCATATCCTAAAATGAAGTAATATTTATTTTGGGTAAGACTCAAAGGGGATGTTCATAAATATGTGGTTGAATGGATGGTAGGCTAATAAAATAAAGGTGAAACCATTAAAACCGTAGGTCTTTTAAAGACTTTATCCATCCCTAACCAACATTGGGAAGAGGTTTCCATTGATTTTATTATAAGGTTACCATGGTCTAAGGGTAAATATGTTATCATGGTAGTTGTGGATTCACTCACCAATTATGTTCATTTTTTCTCCTTATCAAAACCATTTGTTACCAGTACAATAGCTTCTGATTTTCTCAATATAGTTTAAAAATTGCATGGCACTCTAAAGATCATTGCAAGTGACCGAGATCCCATATTTACTAGTAATTTTTAGATAGAATTATTTGCATGTTTTGGAACCTAGTTGGCTCATAGATCATACTATCATCCTCAATATGATGGAAAAATAGAGGTATTCAACAAATGTCTTGAAGGGCATCTTTGTTGTTTTATTTTTGACAAACATGACAAATGGGTTCATTGGATGACACTTGCTAAATAGTGGTATAACACTTCTTTTCACACTTCTTAAAAGATGTCTCCCTATGTGGCATTATATGAGTATCACCTCCATTCATCACTTTAGTTAAGGTCCAAGCTGTTGAGGAACACATTAACCATGAACATGAAGTGTTAGTCAATTTGTGAGAGAATTTAGCAATGGCACACAATCAAATGAAGCAACACGAAGATTAGAACCATAGTGAGTGTCATTTTGACATAGGTGATTGGGTTTTTATACATTTGAATCCATATAAATATATGTCCTTAAAGAATTATAAAAATGATAACAATATATCACCTAAGTATTATGTCCCTTACCAAATCTTGTATAAAATTGGTAGTGTGGCTTATAGGCCAGAATTATCCCAAACCACTTGCATACATCTAGTATTCCATATATCTTTCCTAAAGAATTAATTGGACACATAGTTTCCACTTAGAATGAGATACCTAAATTAGATGAAGAAGTTTGAGTCATTTTATATCCTGAGGAGATCCTTCACATGTACGCTAAGCAATTATGGACTAGATCCATTAAGTAGTATTTGATCAAACAAAAGAACCTACATTCTGAAGATGCAACATGGGAGGATGATGCATTCCTACAAAAACATCCTAGTTTGATTAAATGTATAGGAAACTATTGTCTTTAATGGGAGGGGATTTCTATTCCATTAATCTATAGTTCATCTAGGGATATGTGTGGCTGAATTATGGCTTACACACCTTCATATTAACTTGCTGCCTTTTTTGATGTTCTTAGTATGTTAAAAATATGGAATAAACATGGATAAGTAGATTATATATAAGATGTATTGGTTAGTCTTTTAACATCACATCATGAATTATTTTCTTATTGTATTATTGTAGAGGTTTCCCCTTTGAAGTGGCTTAGTCATAATATTCAAGTACTTTGTTCTTTTGTCCATTGTTTTTATGGATCTACTTATTATTCTCTTAATTTTTCCATATATAATTCTATTATTTCAGATCATCTAAGTAAATTCCTTATAGTGTCAGTTATCTTGGTTTTATTACATTTTTTTGCTTTTGCTCCTTAGTTTTGTATCTTTGGGTTTGTCCAAAGTAGTCTCTTCACCCTCCATGATCAAAACTACAAACATAATATATAATCATCCAATGATAAGCATAAGTCAAGGTACACATACATTACTTTTATTTGCAATTATTTACTTTTTTAGTCATTTATTTTTAGTTATTTTATACTTTAATACTCCAATTTATTTAGCTTCAACATTGTGTGTTGTTATATTCTTTTCTCAAATAACCATCCCCTGTTGCACCTAAGTGACACATGACAAGATTTGAGTGTGACATATGTATACACATAATATTTTTAAACTTTATAAATTACTAATGCTTTTAATATTGTAGGAACATGTCGAGTCTCAATCTCTTTGAGTGTACACCCTAAGGGATACATTGGGAAAGGGGTGGGAAGACCATTGTTGCTTCACAAGATTGTTGTCCCCTATACCACCACTTGATATCAATCCAACATTATCCTATACATTTCCTTAATCCTTATCTCTTCTCTTTCACACTCCTACAAGCATTCACCACCTTCATTACCCCCTCCTAATATTTAAAACCCTTTATATGGTTTACATTGAATTGTTGGCCCCATCAAACATATACTCAAATTGATAAAACATATTTAGGGTCTAGGTTAGCCCCTGGCTGACCTAGACCAATACCTAATTTCTTTTTGTTAATAAAGATATAGAGTCAATTGGGATAACCCTATTAACTAAACTTTTAGAAAGGCTTAGGGTTAGATTCAACTATGTATACACATTCATTTCACCATTTCTTAGAGAGACAATAGCATAAATTATTCATTTGTGCTTCTTTACAATATGTTATTCTACCATTCTACTTGAGGAGTTATAGCTTAGGGTTTATACTTGGAGATTAATCTTGTCTCATGGAAAAGTCTTAGATGTTTTGGCTTTTGTTAGTGATCCTTACAAACCACAACAATCTCTTGTGGAGCACCTTTATCCAAGGGAGAGATTGAGTTTCAATAGGTTCATCTTCAAGGTAAGTATCTCTAACTTTACTCCTCTATTTTAATAGATAGAAGTAGTTTAAGTAATGTATTTTGAATATATTTCTCTCTCCATGCATTAGGGTCTTACTTATACATATCTTAATTATGATTCTCTTATGCACATTGTGTCACAAGCTTTGGTGAGCACTAGATTAGATTTTACTTTTCTTTTGCCATTTACTTTGTGAATATGAAAACATAAGACCTAGCTAGGGTTATTACATAATGTTGATTTACTAGAGGCTTTGGAACCCTCTCTAGTAATGTTATTATGGTAAGACATCCCTTGGTTAGGTCTAGTGTATCCATATTGTTCATGACCCCAAATATCTAATTTATCAACAATCAAAAGTGTAAGTAGGATTTATCTTCTCCGAACTAGGATTGATTAATGCATCAAGTTGGATTTCCCTTTGCATACAATCTCCATGTATCTCCCATGGAAATATTCTCTCACTGAATTTCATCTTATAACTACATAAAAAATAAGAAAATATAAGATCATAATTATGGTAAAAATAATGGAAAAATCATTTGCAAATGTCATATTTACAACAAATATATTTTCTTCTTGGAAGACAAATGTAGTGCAGATGAGGCTCCTACAATAGATGCTACCAAAAGCTACACAAATGGTGACATCAAATGTCAAAAACTTGTAGTAGGTGTATGAATCTACCAAAACTATTCCTAACATACTTATAAATAATTTTAACAATATTTAAAATGCTAAAGTATTTTTTTTCAAAAGATTTTAAATGGAATAAAAATTAGTTTTTTTAGGAAGATAATAGTGTTGGTAGATATTCAATATGTTGACAACTCTTCCAGCACTCAAATCATTTTGGGGTAACACATTATTGCATTGGCATCATGTAAATTAGATCTCAAAATAAATATAAATTGAAATTAAAATGAATGATAAAAAAAAAAAGTCAACATATTTTTATTCAATGAATTTTGGTACTATAAAGTGTAACAATAAACATTATCATTAATTTATTACAACATGATACACACAATGTTTTGAGACTTGTATGTCTATTTGACCTTCCATCAGTTGTGTTAGAACATATGAAGGATTCTCTTTAATATAACAATAATTTTCTGGTCATTCATTACTAAATTACATAGAAACATATTACATACCTATATTTAAGGTATACACATAGTCCTTCCTATCACCTCAATACTAATGATTAGGGGAAACTAAATGAATATCCTAAAAATATAAGGGAGGTTGCCTATTAAATCCATACATCATTAAAAGAAACCTCATCTACAAGATTAAATTTATTACATCATTTTCTTACATGTTAGAAGAAATTACTATAAGTTTGAAAAATATGACTACCTACCTACACATAAAGGATATAAAGAAATGATACAAATTAAAAGTAAATTAATGAGCATATCAAACTTAAAGTTGATAAATAAAATTAATCAATTACCTTCCATAGATTATATATGGTCACATGTGTTCACAAATGAAAAATTATCCCTAAGAAGACATATATTTTCATGTAGATGTATGTACTTTACATGATTATATTTTATTTATTATACATAATGCATAAAGATTATTATTTTTTCAGAGGAGTGATGTGTAGTCTTCATCGAGGGGGGGTGCATATAATAGGTCTATTTCATAGATTCAAGATATATCAGATTGAGACTTGGTATTCTAGGGAATATTGTATGGTTCATATGGGACATGTCGGATAGTTTTAGGCACATGCCATGCATATTTGGGGAATTATATAATATTTGGGTAATAGTTAAGGTGTTTTATGACATTATGAAATCAAATATAAAGGTTAGATTGAACATATTTATAAGGTTATATGGGTTAAATTGATAAGTTTTATCGGATTGCTTAAATTGACAAATGATTCTATGACATAATGAGATAGATTATATGAGAATTTTGAAGAGAATATCATAGTCATTTAGATTATTATATTGGGTCAGATTATCATATTGGGCCAAATTACTATATTGGGCTAGATTATTAGATTGAATTAAATAATCAGATTGGGCCAAACTATCATATTGGGTCAGATTATCAGATTGAGTCAAATTACTAGATTATGTCAAATTATGACCTTGTTTCATATTATCAAATTGGGTTTTACTATCATATTGAGAAGATGATCAAATTGAGAAGTTTAATATACATATTATGGAATTCTATACACATTTAGGGACATATGGATCACATTTGGGGAATGAATATTGTTCATGAAAAAAATCCTTTCTATGATGAGGATAAATGAACTATGTATGATTTTTGGGTCTAAAATATATCTTCAATGGTTGATTGGAACTTTCAATTTACATATGAACCTATTTTAGGGTTTTAAATTTACATGATGCATAAATATTGGTATTTTTAGATGAGTGATGTGTAGTGTTCATCAGGGCGGAGTGGGGGGGGGGGGGGGGGGGGGGGCGGGGGGCGTCGGGTTGGGCATGGGCATACAATAGGCATATTTCATAGAGTCAAGACATATCAGATTGAGACTTGATATTTTGGGGCATATTATATGGTTTATATGGGACATGTTGGATAGATTTAGGAACATACCATGCATATTTGGGGAATTATATAATATTTGGGTAATAGTTGAGGTGTTTTATGACATTATGAAATAGAATCTAAAGGTTATATTAAACATATTTATAAGGTTATATGGGTTAAATTGAGTGGGTTTATCATATTGCTTATATTGATACATGATTCTATGAAATTTGAGATAGATTACATGAGAATTTTGAAGATAATATTAGAGTCATTTAGATTATTAGATTGATTAATATTATCATATTAGGCCAAATTATTATATTGGGATAGTTTATTAGATTGAGTCAAATAATCATATTGGGAAAAATTATCATATTAGCTCAGATTGAATCAAATTACTAGATTATGTCAAATTATGACCTTGGTTCAAAATATCAAATTGGGGTAGATTATCAAATTGGGTTATACTATCATATTGAGAAGATAATCAAATCGAGCAGTTTGATATACATATTATAGAGTTATATATCACATTGAGGGACATATGGAACACATTTAGGAGATGAATATTGTTCATGAAAAAAAAAATCTACGATGAGGATAAATGAACTATGTATGAATTTCGGGTCTAAAATATATTTGCAATGGTTGATTGAGAGTTTTAATTTACATATGAACCTATTTTAGGGTTTCAAATTTACATGATGCATAAATATTGGTATTTTTAGATGAGAGATGTGTATTCTTCATCAGGGAAGGGGGCATATAATAGGCCTATTTCATAGACTCAAGACATATCAAATTGAGACTTGATCTTTTGGGTCATATTATATGGTTCATATGAGACATGTTGGATAGATTTAGGCACATGCCAATCATATTCATGGAATTATATAATATTTGGATAATAGTTTAGGTGTTTTATGACATTATGAAATATAATATAAAGGTTAGATTGAACATATTTATAAGGTTATATGGGTTAAATTAAGTAGGTTTATCAGATTGCTTAGATTGATAAATGATTCTATGATATTATGAGATAGATTACATGGGAATTTTAAAGAGAATATCAGAGTCTATTAGATTGGGTCAAATTATCATATTGATTAATATTATCATATTAGGCCAAATTACTATATTGGGCTAGATTAATAGATTGAGTCAAATAATCAGATTGGGCCAAATTATCATATTAGGTTAGATTATTAGATTGAATCAAATTACTAGATTATGTCAAATTATGACCTTGGTTGAGATGATAAAATTGGGGTATATTATCAAATTAGGTTATACTATCATATTGAGAAGATGATCAAATCGATCAGTTTGATATACATATTATAAAATTGTATATCACATTGAGGGACATATGGATCACATTTGGGGAATGAATATTGTTCATGAAAAATCATTTATATGATGAGGATAAATGAACTATGTAAGAATTTAGGGTCTAAAATATATCTACAGTGTTTGATTGAGTGTTTCAATTTGCATATGAAGTTATTTTAGGGTTCTAAATTTTACACACAATCTTGGTTTAAGGATCCACCATTTTTTCATATGAACATGTTTCAGGGTCCAAATCTACAAAAAAAATGCTTGAAATCTTACTCAATTATTTTTCCAGGAAGAAAGTAAGACTATGAGAACTTTATTCATAGGGATTGGATCACATAGGACACATGACATCTCCACTCCAAATAATATGATCTTACTTCAAGAGTATTAGAATGTTGCATACCAACAAATGTAGTCATTGTTTGATTATTTTTGATCTTTCATTTTGATTCTACAAATTTTTTTTGGACCAATAATATATTTTATTATGTACATCATTGCTCATAGGTACACATGGAAATTATGAAACACTGTGGAAGTGATATTTATAAATTCAAAATTATGAACATAGGTTTGAATTATCTTTTATCCTTTTAAGCCAATATTTAGAATTGTAATTAAATACTAAATTAAATAAGGGACATTTTAGACACCCAAATATTTTATGAGCCTTGTCAAGTCACTAAAATTTATACTTAATGCCAAAAAAAATGTATTCATGACCATCCTCTATGCACACTTAACCAATGCTCAATTCCATGGTTCTGAACTAATATTCTTCTACTTCTATGCTGATGAACCTCTATCCTTAGGAAATTTTGATAATGAATATTCTTATTATTCCTTCCAAGTATCCTAGAATCAATTTTGACTAATTCACACTTCTATCTTAGTTTTCTCTAATCCTAAGACAAGGTCACCCCTTAAGGACAACCCCACCTACTAATAGTGTTTATAGTTGTTAGTTTTATCATCTGATTAAAAAATACCTAAATTATAAAATTAAAATTAATATAATAAATCATCTTGAATATTTCATAAGTCCCATTCAAGGAAATCCCCAAAATACCACTAGCACATTTTATATGCACCTTTTCAATATTTGGTAAGAGGTATCCTTATTAAAATCTTATTCTAACTACACATTGAGAGGAGATCAGCTATTATTTCCAATTATAAGTCCATACAACCCAAGTATCACTAAGTTAAGTTTTAATACACCTTCAAGGTCATAATTAATTGTTAAAGCTCATTATTACACTAGAATTTCACTTATATATAACATTACACCATTATTTCACACACACCATCGTAGCATGGGACAGTTACATGGAGTTTAATACCACTTCAAAGAAATGGTATGTAGGCAACACTAAACACAAGGGGTGTTGAGGTCAATCAAAACTCTAGCCTCTAACCCATTTTTCCAAATTCATTGCACTTGTTCATCCTTATCATTGAGCTAGGGTTTCAAGTGAGGAAGAAGGTACATAGTGGATCCCATAAAAAATTAAATAGATATGATCACACACATGACTTAAAAGTGAAGGCGCATTGATCTAAATTTACATAAAGAGGATAAACCCTATAAGATTCCATCATACCCTATAAATTAAAAAATAGGTTAACCTTGTTAGATTTACATGTCTTATCCTAGATTATAATGGAACAATCTTCCTGATTCACAATGTCCTCACATAGTCCCATAGTCAGTCACATATTCTTTGTTATAGTCCATTAGATTTGAGTTCCTATTTATTGCATAATTTATACATTCTTATTTTCATTAATATTTTTTCATATTAAAATTAACACATAATCCCTAATTTTGATTAAAAATATTAGTGAACCCATTTATTTATTGAATATTTCAAACCTAACCATCCATGTTGCCAAGGTTTCTCACCTTATTTTTATTTTTTCTAATTGTTCTATTGGGATATTTTATATTTGGTAAATTCCTTATTAACAAAAATATTTGAATTTGATAATTCATATTTTATGCAATATAATAAATTTATTTTTACCTATCTAGAATAAGGGCTAGACTAAGTGTTACTTAATTTGAACATACTCAGGGTTATTTTGATAAGGCACATAAGATGGATAAGAACAAGGATATATTAGGACCTCTAGATATTAATGAAAAAATTAAATATGTATAAGAGCATGACCATACATCAGAGCATGAATAATAAAATTAAGAGAACATTCACTCTTAAGATGAACATTTAGATGTAGTTCCACCTCTAGGTGATGAACAACTAGAACTTAATAAAGTGAAAATTATTAATAAGCTTTTATTAAAAAAAATTGAATAACATCATCATTATCATGTAATTTTTCAAACCATTTAGGAAATTAAAAATTAAATTACAACTAATGCATATGATACTTCCACTACTATGAGTTCCATTCCTCTATCTTCATAACTAGATATAAATTTCATACAAATATATACTATGGGGGAAACTTCAAAGGATTTCAATCAATCAATATGATAATCTCTACTTAGTCACTTTTTACACCACCTTTGGTTAGCACACATTCTATTCCTGATACACAATCCATTATTCAGACTTTTTTAGCTCTAAAAACTAAGGTGTTGTAAATGGAAAAAAATGATTTAAAACTTAATCAAGTACTTGATTCACAAACTTTATTACATAATACATTATATCATGATATTTTATCATATCCTTTATTAAATACTTTTTTGTAACCTAAGATTGCATTATATGATGAAAAAGTTGACCCACAACAACACTTGATAAATTTTCAAGCAACATGTTTGGACTGTGCATCCAACAATAGGTTTTTAAACAAGCTATTTCCCATAATTTTAATATAATATCCTCTAATATGGTTTTAAAATTTTTCACCTTAGTTAGTTATCCAAGATGATGATTCCTATGGTAGATAAGGAATTTTAATACATATTAAAGTAGAGTTTATTTCCACCTCTACATAATGTATTATGTTTAACAATTTTCTATCATTCATGGATTTATGTTTCATAGTTAAGGTAAAAGAGTTTAATTTATTTGAAGGTAATAATCTAAAATATGTAACTAATCCAATTTCTATGTATCATGAAAAGAATATGTGTAAGCCACCACACAAGGTGAAACCAAGTGAAAATAAGAGTGATCAGAAGATAATAGTGAATGTAGTTTTATATCTGATTTTGTAAATTGTATTATCAAATCATCCAAGGAAACAATTTACCAACTTTCCAAAATATCCTTACAAGGTGTTACAAAAGTTATTAGAATGCAACCTTATATCAATCCTGATTAAATACATTTATGTAAGTAAATTTATTCCAAAAGGATTTTATTGAAATGTTTCATAGAGCACACTAATAATAGATGCATCAACTTGAGACATAAGATAAATTATCTGATATATGAAAACATCATTGATATGTGTACATCTATCGACAATAAAAAGTTACAACCATGTGAGAATAGAAAAAATGAATATATTTAGTTATCATTTACCTAAGCATACATGTTAAGAAATAAGATATTAATCATAAGTGCATTACACATGCAATACACATCCTACATTAGCTTATTATCATCCTCATATAGAGGCACATCATCCTTTGAATGGAATTATGGGTACATACATGGTTCAGTTCCATCTAGACCATTTATCACATTCACAGAGCATGAGATGGTTATTAATGATTTTTAATTGCACTCTATATTTATTCAAGATTACATTAATCATCAACCTATACAAAATGTTAAGGTTGATAATTATTCAAGTGTGATTAGGTGAAAAATCACACTTCTCTCTCATTTTGGATACATAGATAAGGATATCCTTCCTACAATAAAAATAACTAATGAATTCAATGGACATGATAAAAATCATATTGGTGATATCACATTACCATTAAAAGGTTAGTCCAACATATGTAGACACCAAGTTCATAGTGGTAGCAAGTGCAAGAGTCTTCGATATTTTTTTGAGACATCCTTGGATTCAATATCTTCGTGTAATACCTTTTAGATTACACAAACGTTTAAAATACATTTTTTATATTAAGTTTATCATGGTTCATGTTATTTCATATGAATACACCTTCTTAGCCAAGGTTATTTTTCCTACACCTTAGATATCAGTTGGTCAACATAAAAAGGTTCAACCTATTTAAAACTTTTAGAAATAATTGGCCAAATTTATAAGGAGACTTATCCTTGAAAATCCACTTTCTGAGTGATTTGTCACATATATAGATATCCACTCTCTACTCTAACACGTCCTACCTTGATATTACAAGAAATTAACAGTGTTCTACAAAGAACACTAACATATACTTATTATACTCCATGATGGGTTCTGAATAATCCTAGAGTTCACAATGCTAAAAAAGATACATTACATAATACATCTTATCCTTACGATAATGGCTCTTATGTTATAGATCCAGATCAATTTTTAAATTCTAAGTTGAGACCAATTACTTCATAGTGGAATGATACTTTCCATTCATAATAAGTCATCCTTCCTATGTTAGGTACATGACCTATTATTTGTGAGGTGCTTTTAAGAGTCATTGGTTAGTATGATATATATATATATATATATATATATATATATATAAGAAAAAATATTATAGAGAATTCTAAAAATTAAGACCTATGTATGATATGTGTAGTTCATTTACATCAGTTAATTTGTAATTTATTATATGAAATACTTCTCTATATCTAGTTTCATATAAAATATGATTCACAAGTGTACTTGAGTGAGTTATAAAACATATAGGTTATTAATTTTAGATGTATCTATAGGTCATGATACTATCTTAGAACTTGAGAATTACATAGACAAAACCGCTTTCTCTTATAAAGTTTCACATTATGCTCCTTTTTTATTCTAGTCTACCTACCCCAATCAACATATGTTCTATTTTATCAGATTCAAAATAGTCATAGTCTTTATATATATTTTATACATCATAAAAAGTTTACTAGAGGTATATTTTACTTAGGTTTTATCAATTTATGATTATCCCTTTCATTCCTACTAAGTAAAATACATTAAAAAAAATCATTTTTCTCACTTACTTTCAAATTGTTATCTTACTATAAACCTGAGTTGCTGAATATAATAATGTAGATCAACTTCACTTATTCATGGATGATTATCATGTTTACTTATTTGATTCATGGTTAATGTGTATTAATTGCTTTGAGTTATTAACATTTTAACATGTCTCTTGTTTGTGGTCCCTTGGCATTCTTCCATGTTCTATATGATTATGTGTGTGTTATATATGTATGCATCATGGCCATGACTCTTATTTTATATTATTTTCTCATATTATGATGTCATGATAAGTATCATGAATCCCCCTAGTTTTTTGATGTCATGATAAATATCATGCATCTTCTATGATTAGTTATACATTAGTTTTAATTACTCAATTATGGTCATTTATTCATTGTGTTCCTAATTTTTAAAATATATATAGACATGACATTATGTATGTGTGTTTATAATTATATCATGCATTATAATTTTGATCAGTTTATCAATATGATACCATTATCTCCAATGGTATCATTATTACTCTAGTTTTTAAATTTTTTTATAACATCAGTCACATAAATTTTTATTTTGAGTTAAGTTATTACATAGGTTTCACAACTCAAATAAAAAGAGGGGGAATACACAGTGGTTTTTCTTAAAGACTAACCTAAAATATTACACTACAAATATAGAAAAGGATAACACTTCATTAGTCAAATCAGAATGCATACTCATTTTTTTCCAATAAAGCACATTCAGACAGAACCACACCATTTAGAGAAAAACATAGGTTGTTATTATCCAGAATAATGTGATTTCATTCTAGGATTCAAAACAAAAAAATTATATATTTTTTAGAATTATACTTAGTTTAAAAAATAGTTTTAAGTATGATTAGAAACATTTTTATCATATTTATACAAAATATTATCAATGATTTTTATCATATTGGAGGTATCATGTGCAACATGTGTTCTAGAATTTCACTTAGATTTATTAATAAATTTAGTTGATATTACACATTTAATAAAATAAAATATACTTAGATATCAGATTGGGGGCATGTGCACAACACATGATCACTTTCTTGCTCTGATTTTACACTAGTTTTCATAGAAGGAATGGAGATCCATGTCATTCTCTATATTATATACACGAGACTAATACCATAGTATTTTTTACTATATTTACACCAATTTTGAACTATATTTACACCAAAATGAATCTTATTATGTCTATAGTATTTGTTTCATGTTTTTGCACCTTTTTATCACTATAATGATCTAATGGAATTCATGTTTGGATTCCAAGCTAGTTTATTACTTTGAGTTGTGAAATTATGGAGTCAAGCACATCTTGAATTATTAAACATAATTTATTACCAATGAATATTATCTCATACACAATCCAATCCAAGTGTTTCAATGAAAAATAAATATCCAAGGGTTCCACCCTCTAATTCACTAGTTTTGCACCAAAATACACAACTTTACTAATTTGAGTTGTGAAATTATAGAATCAAGAGCATCTTGATTTATTAATCACATTTTCCTGAAAATGAGGATTAGTTCATGCACACTCTCATCCAAGTGTTTCAATGAAAAAAAAATCCAAGGGTTCTACCCTCTCTATTGAAACACTTGGATGAGAGTGTGCATGAACTAATGAATAGAGAGGGTATTCATTCCTTATTATTTGATCTATAAGTTTTTTTTATCTTTAATTTTATATTTTTGACTTAATTAAGGACTAATTTATACATGTTTAATTTTAGGTTTGCATGAATCACAGTTTAGTGAGTGGTCTATATCTAAGGCTACTCAACACAAGTAAGCTATAACATAATTGTCTTTCTTTTACTATAATACTTTCACTTTATTTCATTAATAAAATAAAATGGGGGAAATTTTAGTTATGAAAATTTACATTTAACTCTATATTAATTCACTTGTCACCATCCTATATGCACACTTAACATATGTTCAATTACATGGTTCTAAATTGTTATTCCTTTACTTTTATGTTGGTGACCCTATATCCTTAGGAAATTATGATATTTAATATTCATATTATTCATTACTAGTAGCCTATACTCACTATTATATTGATTCAAACTTTTAATTTATTTTTCTCTAATCCTCATATAAGGTCATTCCTTCAGAATAATCCCACTCTCTAGTAGTGTATGAAGCCACCAGTTTCATCCTCCCACAAAAAAATGGAAAAATGTCAGAATTCAAACTCATATAATGGGTCATCCCACACATTTCACAAGTATCATTCAAATAAATCTCCAAAATAACACTATATAAACTCATTTTCTCATTAGCTAGTAAGAGTTTTATATATTAAAAACACTATAATTATTCTAATTGCACACTAAGAAGAAAGTGCTTATTATTCTTAATTATGAGTCCATATAGACCATGTAGCCATGATCTAGTTTGAATACACCTCAAAAATCACAATTCATTGTTAAATCACATAATTATACTAGGATTGAACCAACATATAACTTTACACAAATATTTCACACACACCATTGTAGCATGGGATAACTTCATGGAGTTTAATCCCTCTTCAGAGTATTTCTACGTAGGAAGTTCTCAACATAGGGCGTGTTGAGGTCAAGAAAAAATTCATCCCCTAGCCCATTTTTACCCATGTATTACATTTTTTCCTCCTTATCATTGAACTAGGATTCTAAGTGAATAATAAGGTACCCAATAGCTCCCATTGTGAATCAAACATATTTAATTACAGACATAAAACCTATAAGTAAATGTACATCAATTTGAAGTCACATATAGTTAAAAGGCCCTAGTAGATTCCAGTGTGTGCCCTAAAAATGAAAATGTAGGTCGACCTTGTTTGAATAGCATTGCCTTATTTTCAAATTCAAATGGATCCCTATTCTTGATTTATAGTGACTTTGCATAGTCCCACAATCAATCACATAATATTTGTTACAATCCTTTAGATCTAAGTTCAAACTAATTTATTTGTCTTTCTAAATTTCCCCTTTTAGCATATTTTTAGAAATAGCAAACTCCAAATAAATTATGTGTGTTTATTGCATATTTTATACATTCTAATTTTACTCAATAGTTTGTCATAATGAGATTAACATAAGCTTAATCCCCAATTTTGATAAAATACTTTGTTTATATAATTATTTGAATTTGAATTTGCATATATGGCCTCTCACTTACAAATATGGCACTTATTTGTATATTCATCTTGGTCTTACCCCTTCTTATCTACTTTATGACTATGGAGTTTTTTGTTTGGGAATTAATGATCATTCTTGAGTCTGTCATAGGGATCCCTAGTCCTATTATTATTCCCTTGAGTTATTTTTATCTTATGATAATGTTGATAATCTTGTACTATTCTAACTATTCATAATGTCCTAACCTATCTTTTAGGTCTATTTTTGTGTTCAACACCATTTTGGTCATTTTATTTTATCTTTTTGGATATTTTTGGGTTGCATTGTGCATGTCAATAGTTCACTAATTTAAATCAGATTTAACTATCTACATAAATCCCATAGGATCATTTAATACATAAGTATTCATTTATTAACAAAGGCATCTAAATAAATAAGAGACATCTAGGTTATTGTTATTATAGATATAAGTTTTCTAAAGGATAAATCTAGTTACATGCTTGTACTAAAATAAGATTTAGGAAAATTTTCATATAGAATTACCTTCATGTGATTTGGAACAAACAAAGACATTATTGATATAACTATGTTTCATTTGAGATCTCTTTTCATCATTTGATCATAGGTAACACTCAACTATTGAATGGGGAGTGGTTGAGATTAGTGCAAACCAACCTTTCTAACCCATTTTTTTATTCATCTTGGTGTCAAGGGTGAAATATACAATTTTGAATAAAATATAATGAAAATAGGTTTTCACATATAATAATAAAGGTTAATTAACTATACATGGGCACACCAATCTCGATATTCAATTGGCCTAATCATTATAGATAGTATCAGTTATTGTAGGTGGTCTAACTTTGTTAGCAGTGTCATTGAGGGTTTTTATAGTTAGTTTCCTAATCTAAAATATCATTGATTTATCATAAAGAATTATTGATGAATGCAACATAAGTAATGATCAATATAGAACAAAATATCAATGAATTTCCTATTGTCACATCTTTGCTTAGTAATTTCTATATTTAGTAAGTGAAATCAATCTTTCTTTTGCTTTCATATTTGTGTGGTGAATTACTTAACTTATAAATACAAATTTAAATAGTTGTATGTTATGTAGATTACCTAAATTTAAAAATTAGTAAAATAAAATCCTTAGTTTGTGGCTCCAAAAACTAGGTGTATCATGCTCATTCAAATTCTCTTCTTGATATGTTCAAAAACCTTTTACAAACAAGCATTTCTCAATTGTAAGCTCCTAAGCTCTAATCACTTTTCTTATTATTCAAGTGGATTTATGTGCATAAGACAAGTGAATTTTATGTATTTTATTTATTATAATGATAAAATGGAACCATATAAATAGGGATAAAAACCTAAAAATATATAATTTAAAAATAGCTCACACCATCAACGTACTTGATGAAGTAGGGAAAGTGTTAGAAAACACAATACTTTATCAACCCAACTAATGACATTAATGAAGGGAGATGTTTTACTATTTTGGATTAATGTGGTCTAAATAATATAAAACTATGAATATATATGAATGTGAAAGGGGAGATTTAAGGTAAACTTTAAGATCCCTTATCATAAATCTCATTGTGTTTTATTGGTGAATCTATAGATATATGTTTTGTAGTCATGGTGAATTTTTAGGTGTGTTGGTGAATCCAACAGGAGGAGAGGTGAACCACATAGGTAAAATAAAAATTCTGGTTTTTTTCTATACAACCAAATGGTTGTGTTATGTATCTGGCTAGTTTTGATTATCAACTATTTGCATCATGTAGCTGGTTGGTCATGGTTGGCAACATGTTTCACTATGCAACTGGTTGACAACAATAACCAATCAACTACATTTTGCAACTGGTCAACAACAATGACTAGCATTACTACATGATGAAATTGGTTGATAATTAAATATGATCATCTACATAATGTAACCAGTCACTTTATATGTTAGTTGGTTACATATGAAACATGATGCCTTAGGTGCCACTCAACTACATTTAACATGCATTTACACCCACATAATTATATTTACTATATATAAGGAAGATTAGATGGTTACCCAAGGAATTTTTGTGAACATTTGGTGAGTAAACCCATTTAATAGATCACATTCTAATTTATTAGGTCACCCATTCCTATGTACTAGCCCTCCAAAATCACCAAAACCACATCCCAAAAACCAAATATTCATGAATTAACTAATATTCACCACTAAATTTAACCTAGGGAGATTGGTATTGCACTTACTATATTCAAAATGGACAAACCAATGGAGAAAAGATGCACTTAGATAAAATATGATTATTTTATATATCTTTGTATTCTTTAGTGTCTTATAAATAGCTATGTATATATTTTATACACACTCAAATCAATATATAGGAACTCAAACCTTGTATAGACACTACCAATGAAATTTAGAACCCTATGGTGACTAGTACTATCCAAGGTTTTTTGGTACTATCCTAGTTGATTCTAAAGGTTTGTGATAGCTTAGATGAATATACCTACACATATATATACCTATGATGTATGTGTTCACCTTTGATCCTATGTATTGATCCCTTTTTAATGTCATTGCTTCCAATACTCTAAAGAGGGATCAAACTGCATGTAATTGTCCACCTAGGTGTGTGTGAACCATTGTGAACTATCTAGATTGTAATACAATATTTTTATTTTGAAAATTAGAAACATGTAACTTTGATCTATTTATGACTAATATTTTTAGACATATTCAAATATATATGCCTTTGTGATAATGTTTTGAGAGCCTGCTAATATATGTCTCATGTTTTAGGACTTGCCAAAATGGGTATAACCTTAAGATTGATTTTTATTCATGACATGCTATTTGATATTTTACACTATGATTGACCCATGAAACATGTCTGGGCCAACCTAGTGGAGACTTCCAAATATTAAAATTTCTAGTTGAGTGTTCCTAGACACTATCAATATAAATATATACTTGCAAAAAAATTGTAATTGTTTGACTATTTCTAGTATTATCATGGCAATAAAAATTAGTAATCTTAGATATGCCAAAAATATACTTAGGTTTAAAAAAATTTATTACATAAACTAGGATGATCTTGAATATGTATGTCTTTTAAATTTGGTTTTCTAAGATAATAGGTGGGTATATGTATAGGGGAAAGTTTACACTAGAATTACACTTATATGTAAAGTTAAAGCATGTTAAAGTGTTCCAAAGTTGATGTTAATTTTTTTTATTACCAAATTATATGTGTGTAAAGGAGGAAGTATTGAAAAAGCCATCATCTTGCAAGGTACACATATATAAGAATAAGAGAAGTGCAAAGGCCAAACTAAAAAGCTCATATGAAAAATGGGTAGATGACATGGCATGAATAAAAACATATATGTAATAGATGATCATAGAGGAATATTCTAAGTGCCTTCCTTAAGATGTGAAATTTTTGATGTTGATGCATCGATTATTCTTATAATAAAAATTATTAGTAAGTTATAAATAACATGTACACATGCTCCATCCAAATTTCATCTCATCAATTAATAGTGCAATGCAAGATGGTGTTTTTGGAAAAGAACATAAATCAGAATAAAAGTAATAATTGTAATAAGTTTAATGTAAATATGAGACAAATAAAATTCAATAACATATATAATTTCACTTATATTTGCTAGTTATAAAAATAAGATGATGTATAGTTCTAAAACAATGCTAAGATGGAATTGGTAGGCTAGTGCATAACATATTGATGTAAGATGTCAAAGTGGTGTTAAGACAAGATTGGAAAATGTAAAAATAAGATTATTTTTTGGATTTTTTTCAAAAAAATATTGTTCAAAAATAAAATTCCTTGACTTGTTAGGATGTTGGTATTTCTTTAAGTTCGTTGATAAGAGCCATAGAAACGAAAATATGGCCAAAATACTAAATATCCAAGATAACTTCTAATGTTTTTAAATTTGTGAAAAAAAATATTTGAAACCTAAAAAATGGAATAGATTCATTCGTATGGTATAATTTTATTTTTATATTTCTATAGTTGTAGACAACCTTTTTCATGTACATAAAGATGATGGCTAGGGGACATGGAGGCGAGTGTAGAGGAGGTAAAATTTGACCCATCACATTGATTGTTGAGGTAAATATCGTATTAAATTATGGGATGGGTAGTTAGGTTAAAATAATAAAAATGGATGTTAAGGTAAATCGGTCCAGTACAATTGAAGCATGGTTTATGACATTATGTTAGATGGTTGATGTAGTTGGCCAAAAATGGCTAATGAAGTAAAAAATTGGGAAGATGGCCGACAATGTTATTTCAAAATTGTTGATGACATATTTCCATATGCTTGATGAAGTACATGATGATGAAAATGGATAATGAAGTATAAATTTAGCATATGATTAATGAAATATTTATTAAATGGTTGATATAGTTATAAATATATGTGTTAGTCTTTTTCTTTTTTGCACTATTATTTTATTATTTTTTGTTTTCCATTATTTAAGAGTGGAGATGAATATTATTATGGTGGATTGTGGATGCATCATGGCTACCAAATTTATAGGCTAGATTATTAAACGTACACATGCCTCATTTGATCAATCTAGGTTTTGGAGGTATAATGGAGATGTGGAAAATATGTCTAGATGCATACTTATATGCCATGCTATTATATCTATGGAAGACCCACATTGACACATTCATGTGGGTGGTGGATGGGGATACAATGAAGGTGGATATCACACTAGAGGATGTCCATGCCATCTTAGAGATACCTATTGAGGGTATAACCATGACATGCAACATTTCTAATATGTTATCAGGGAGACATGAATTAACACAATAGGTGGTAGGATTAGTCTACTACCATCAACATGAATGCACATAGAGATTACGTGAAGTATATGAAGTGATAATTATGGACATTTGGAAGATGATTTTGGTGATTTTGGTGGTATGAGTCTTGTGCCAAAATTTAAATAGAGGGGTGCTACTTTTTCCATTGTCATGTGTGAGGCAGTTCTAAAGTAGGGCACAATATACAATATAGGTTTGGTGATTTTGGTACAACTTGTTAACAATTTTTATAGTCTTTTGGCTCAATAAAATCTAATGATAGGACTAGTTTTTATTGTTTCCATTTGGATAAACAATATGTTTTTAATGAACATGTAGATAAAAACACAATTATAGATAGATTTTCATTCGCCTCGAGTCAGGAGATGGGCTTGGAAGCCTATAATGAGATTCTATATAAGATACCTGAGAATGTAGACAATGTAGAAGGGTGTGATCAATTTGAATCCATATAAATGAAAAATAGGGGCATAGCCATCATGGACATATAAGTTTAGGCTCAAGGATTAATCGAGTTGTCACAGAACTTCCCCTGGTGGGTAGAGCCTCATTCATTTTATTGGGTACCTATACAATTTTGTATTTCACATCTAAAAATGCTAATGGCCTTTACCATTATTAATAAAAACATGCTAGATATTCATTGTTAAGAATAATATTATTACAACCAATATGTGAAGGATTTTGAATGCATGACACTTCTTTAAGTAAAATAATAAATAGGTACATAATTAAATCATATTGAGTAGCACTAGGAATGATAAAGCTTTAAAACAAATATTTATTCTTGGAAATTATGGAGATATTCATTAATATACTTCAGTGGCTCATTCTCATGGCCGAGATGCCATGGGATACAAATTAAATAAAACTATTTCTTTCTTCATTATTTACTTGTCCTCCATGCTTTACATTATATTATAAACAAATATGTTTTTTTATCTTCCACAAATAATTCATATTCTCGATAAGTTTTATACTTCTTTTTGACATATTTATAATTTTTTTTTTTTTTTTTTTTTTTTCATAAATTAAATAATATAAAGCCCTATGCATATGCTAACAATCCTCCTAAACGAATACAAGCGTGACATTTAGACAGGTCATATTCTTCAAATGTTTACGAGCTATAATACATTTGAAGTATTTGAGGTATGCTACCTCCTCTTCTCTAAATAAATCTACTCTATTATAATACATTTAGAGTATGCTACTACTCCTATCTAATCTAAACCTTTGTTTTTGGATCTCTGTAGTCTTCTATCTAGTCTCATCCTCGTTTTCCAGACATGCCTTGTCTTCTAACTTAAATGCTAACTAAACTAAACTTGGCTTGTCATGCCAAATCTATGTTATCTGCTATTTTAACTACTAACTAAAATCGGATTCTCATGCTGGATCTCTGGAGTCTGCTACTTTAACTACTAAGTAAACTCAACTTCTCACGTTGAATCTCTGAAGACTGGTACTTTAACTATTATACAAACAATAAATGCATGTATAATTTTGTTAAAACGTAAACACATTTTCTTCTTTTCTCTCGTGATTTTATAAACCATTAATAACTCTAGGCTCCATGTTCATCAAAAGTGATCGTGTAGTACTGCTCATCATTTGCTTGACAAAAGAAAAAAGCAAAAATCTTTCACCTCCCTGAAATTTTCAAGGTTGCATTCTTTGTCGATGCCGTGTTTGAGGCAAAGTTGTTTCCAGAATTCCATTCTGATCCAAATCAATTATTGGTAGTGGAATGCTGCAAGACCATAAATTTGAACAACGAGATGCCCTTCCATGACTACACTCTTCACTGTATGCTTGGTATATATCATTAAATTATACTGTTTAGAAGCTTAGTTTCCATGACTCGGTCTGAGCCAAGATGCAAAAGCATCCAAAACCTATTCCTAAAGATTTGCAACATTCAAACACGAATTAAAAAAACTAAAAACAACTTCTGAAACTGGCGACGACTCTCTGGACTGCTATTTTGTGGATCTAGTCTCTCTCAGTTGAATTTAAAGTTTCTACAGATCTTAAAACTAGGAAGGTTGTGCCATAGAACTTGCTTGAACCATCTGTGGTTATTATTCAGAAACAGGTACAATATATTTCAATTTATAATGGCCTACAACTTGAACAAAATGAACCAGTAGAACCTAAATAATAAGAATCTCAAAATGGCCTACAATTTATATTGCTAGAGGGTTTAAATTTCAGAGACAATCAACAAAAGTTCGACTCAAATAGAGGACGAGGTCAGATGTAAATCCAGAAGGGTTTTTCTAAAATAGATACACCCGATCCTTTAGGGAAAAAAATAGTGAACCAACATCTTGAATTATGAGGCAAAAGGAGGCTTGGGCTCGTTTCGAGAGTAGCCACACAATTGTTAGGAATTAATAGTGTCAGGAGCAGCCATGTATAGAATTACATCATATTCTATAACACTAAGAGTGATAAATATTTAAAACAAGCATCTAACTCATTGGAAAGATGGAAATCTCCATTGACAGATTTCAACGGTTCGGCCATGGGATAAAAATTAAATCAAACTATTGTTTTATTCCTTGCTTACTCGTTCTTCATGCTTTATATTCTTTTATAAACGAAGCTGTATTTTCAGCTAAAAAAACAATTACTCTTTTTTTTTTTACACATAAAATTATTTTCTCATTTGTCCCAAATTACATGGTATAAATGTTATGTATATCCTAACATCTAAGGGGATTAGGGGACAAGGGCCATGGTAAAGGGCCCAAATTTTGACACCACGACACATTCAATAGCCTCCGGGGAGGAAATAGTGCCAATAGATAGATGTAACAATAGCGTTATGGGTAGGAGAGGCAAAGAGTGTAAGACATGATAGTGCAGTGAGATAGATCGCTACCATGTTTGAGGAGGGGAAGCGAGAGCATATACCCTAGACTTTGGGGACAGAGTGGAGACTCCAATGACTAGGTGGAGGATATCTATTATTCTATGGCATTTGTATTATGGATGTTGTTTTAAACGGACCCTAAGAGACATGCTTGATATAGGAGACTAGGGCCATTAATGATGCTTTTAAAAAGGTGGAGATGGGATTTTACCCATGGGGTGGAATGATGAATAGATACAAATGAGGAGGAAGATTTTTTCCTTGGATGTTGTAGGACGGGGAGACTGTCTAGGAGGAGTGCATGCATCCATATTTGATATGCGTTGGTTTTATTTTATCTTTATCAATTGTTTTATTACTTTGGGTTCTTCAGAAGTGATGGTGAGGTGGATATCCTTGATGAAGATCACTCATCATGATATAGTGGATGGTGTTATTCTTTAGCACATCATAGTGGAGATTATAGAAATAATGGTGACATCTAATAGAGAGCATATTGGAGATTTTAGGTTTGTTTGAAATGGATTAGGACATGATTTAGGTATGTCAATATTTATTGAAGTAACTATGGTAGGAAATTAAAAAATTCGTATAATAAGTGATAGTAACACAATATGGCATATCAAAGGAACATGTCATCATGCCAAGCTATTATATAGGAGGGAACAAAGAGAGATTGTGATCTTGCATTATATTTTGTATAGTTACAAAGACAACTAGCCATAAAAGAGAGAGATGCTTGAGGATTACGTTCAAGATAACAATCCTTAGATCAATTTGTGAAAGAAGCTAGAAATGTTATATCACATCAGAGTGTAGCCCATCACTTACATGGGATGAAGTAAGCACATGAATTATATGTGATATATATGTACTTTGTATTGTTATCTAAATGAACATTTGATGTGTGTGTGTGTGCACACACACGTTTGCATATAGAGACACACGTAGCATAGCATTGTTGCATGATGTTATGAAGTTTTTCTAGTATGTTTCATTATTTTATAATAAATGCAACCATTCATCCGAAAATAATGAAAGTAAAAGTATAAAAATACATCTAAAATAAGTAGATAGAAAAATATGATAAAGTAAAGATGTGTAATAATGTGAAATGAGTTGTAAATACATCAAATGTAAGTAGTTAAAAATAATATAAGTCATATATGAGGTGTATAATAAATGAATGAATTGTAAAATATAAAAACATAAGTATATGAAAGAAAGTGTGTAAATAATGGAATAGTTACAATAACATCAAATTTAAGTAGATAAACATAAGATGTGTATAAAGTGAAAGGTTGTAAACCATCAAATTGAAATAGGTTATTTTGCTATTAGTTGTTCACTTCCTGTTGATCTGGTTTATTTTTCTAGGTTTCATGGTTTTTTTAGTGTTTTGTTTTGAGTGCTCATTGTCTTATCTTATGATATATTTTGTACAAGGGTTTAGGCCATTTTGAAAACCCATTTTTATTTGTAATTAAAAAAAAATTTAAAGGTTGTAAAATATTAAATATAAATAGATAAAAAGAATCTAAGGCAAACATAAGATGTGAAAAAAGGAAGAAAATAAATGAGTAAATCCCAAACCAATTATTGTTCTATAATGTCTTATAGGAGAACACATCCATCTAGAGTCAAAATTAATATGATAAATATAGCATGGATGTGAATGTGTTGGGAATTTTTATGGAGGGTCTAGTTTTATTCCCATAGGTCTTACCATGTAACTTATAAATTAAAATCATATAGGCATAAAATTAAGGGATGAAAGTTAAATTTTAAGAAATGAGATATAAAAATGTAAGTAAATAAGATTGATGCATTTAACTAGAAAAAATATTTGTCAAGAGAATAGTTGGTATAAGAAGTGTAAAAATAATGAGGTGATGTGGCATAAGGGTGATTGTTAGAGAGTTGTCAATAATGTCATGGTGATGTCAAGGAGGTGTTTTGGCAAGTGGATGAAGTGCCTTGATAGTCTAAGTAACAATGACAAAGTGTGCAATGTGGTTATCCTAGTATGCTTGAAGTAGGCTTGGTTGATCTTCTATTTTGACATGGTTAAGGATGATTAGGGATGAGTTTGAAGTTTTAAGCATGTGCAAGGGGTCCTATCAGAATTTAAAAATTATTTGAGTGCTTGTGTGCATGATTGGTTTTCATCTGGTTGATCATTGTTTTCATCTAGACTTTTTGGGTCTAGTCGAAGAAAATCTGAGTAGGCAGTTTGCTGACATCACCATTGCCACATGTGGATGAGTCAGGGAGAATTGGTCATATGGTTGTGATCAAATTTGTGCTTAGTTTCTATGTGCTAAATTTTAGGTCATGCAAATAAGTGCAACATAAGATGTACAAGTACAAATTTGGGTTCCTAAGTAGTTTGACAGTGTTTTCCCATACTTAGCCAAATTTGCATTATGGCAAGAAAAGCTGAGTAGGCATTTTGATGTTGTTATATTTTTTACATGTGAAGGTGAGAGGATAAAATTATCATATGGGTTTATTCAATTATGTGCCTAGTTGATTTTTTCTAAGTTTTAGGTCATGCAATGAAGCATATCAAAATATATGCATGTGCAAAGTTGGCCTTCTAGACAGTTCTTGACATAGTTAGCTCTGTGGCAGAAAAATATAAGTAGATTAATGGAGTTATATCTTACATATGTAAATGTTTGAGGATAAATTTGACACATGGTTAGATTCTCCTATGTGATGAGATCATATGATCTAAATTTCAAATCATGTGTCTAAGTGCAACAAAATTTATTGAGGTCCAAAGTTGGCCTTCTAGGCAGAAAAGAAAATGGTCTCCATACTTAGTCATTTTTGCATGATGTTAAAGATCAAGACCAAATGGAGATCCAATGGTCCATGAGAGTTTATACATCTAGATCTATGGTGTACAGTAAGTCAAATGGGTCAAAGTGTTCAATGCTTAAACTAAGTAAAGATCAAGTTCTTTACAATAGGATCAATGGAGCATGTTCATTCCAATATGTCAAGAAACAATTAGATGAGGACAAGTGTTTGAGGTTTAGCACTGAGAAAAGGTAAAGGATAAAGATCTAACAGTGAGTGGTTATTTGTATATATTTATTGAATAGTGAGTGTTGTATGATAAAGACCTGGTTGATCTATAGAGATTGATGGTGCACATTGAGTTAATATTGTAAGATTGCATGAGATAAGGTAAACTATTCAAGTTTAACATTTGAGTAGTGGGATACTATGCATTAAATTTCAAATAATATCATTGGTTCATGTTTAATCTAAGTATCTAGGACATGAAATGAAAGCAAATTTGTTGGTGTTTAACTGTGATTATTTGAATTCAAATATTTGAATTTAACAAAGGAAAGATCAATGCCTGATTTTTGAGCCATAACTTTTGATACAGGCAGAATTTGCTCACAGTATAAAAGGTTATTTTGTAGAGGACTCCAAGGTTTATATATAAATATATATTTAAAGATATGAAAATATGTGTAATCAAAGTTATGAAGGTTCAAACTTGACTGTGTTTATGTTTATTCTACAAGTGACCAAAGAAGATTGTTCAAGATTGTTTTAGTGTTGTTTCGATGTCTCATGATGAATTATCTCTTTGGGAGTGTTTTAGAATCCATGAGTACCATATATTTGTATTATTAAGGTTTGACTAATCATATATAGTATGAACAAAGGGTTAGAAGTCGATTGTGTTTTTGTTTATAATGACTATGTGTATAGAGAAGTGTTTAAGCTAATTTATGGTTAGAAAAAGAGTGTTCAAATATATGTTGGAACTTAAGGAGGACCTATATATCATGTGACATGGGTCCATGAGTTGGAAATTGTTATTGTGTTCTTATTTTTCTCAGAGAAGTGTCAAAGAGGTGAATGGGTCATCATAGAACCTAAAATGTGACTTAGGCTTATTTGAAAGACAGTTGTGCTTAAGTGTGACACATGTAAGGTACTTTAAGTGAAGACATGTGTTTTGGCTGACAAGCCCTATCTATATATGGGTTGGGGGCCATTGGTCGACCTATTTCCTATATCTATATAGGGATAGGGATAGGCTCCCCATAAAGATAATAGAGAGGGGGGGTGGGGGGAGGGGGTGTTGGGGCCTCCCCACCTCTATCTACTTGTCGAACTATCTAATCTATAGTGGAATCCATCGCCATATAGATAGGTCCTAAACCAAAATATTCATTGGTTTAAGACAAATGAAAAAATTGATTTTTCTTTCCTTCTTTTTAACCTAGAAAAAACCTAGGGGTCTAGGGAGGGATAGCTCCAGACTCAATAGTTCTCAGGACACCTCTTTCTTTGGGCCTCTACCAGGATTATATTTTGGCAAATACTAGCCAATAATTCCACTCTGGAAACACAAATCTTGATTGAGCCTATATTTTCTAAGTGGATAAAATATGCTCATGGTAAGACCTTATATGAGGAAGATTTTGTACTTGATAATTCATGAATGATATATCAATAGTGAAACCAAATGTGATGGTCTCTAGAATGGAGAGAGGCTTGTATATGTGGAGTATATGTTGATGCAAATAAGAGAGGATAAGTAGTGTGTCTATTATATGAGTTGATATACATAGAATTTTTTTGACTAAGTGTATGAATTATAGGTCATATTTTTTATGATAAAAAGTGCTCTTGTAGATTTATAGTTTGAGGATATGTGAATAGGTCTAAGTGTGCATATGAGGACAATTTGAGTGAAGAAGGAAAGAGTTTGTGGCATGCCTATGTGAGAGGCATGTATGAGATAGAAAGGAAGTTTGTGTAGGGGTTGAATAATCAGAGATCCATCATCAAGTGTTGAAGACATTAGTTCTAAGTTGGAGGTGTTCACTTCAAATGAGAGTCTAAAGGACTTGATATTCCTTAGGGGCAGTTGATCCTTGTGAAATAGGTGTTTCACTAAAGCCCTTTGGTTAGGAGGACTTGATCAAGGTTTCTGTTCTAAAGGACTTGACTAGTCTCTTATTTGTAATATCTTATAAGAAAAGTAGTCTATGTGTTTCAAGCTTGAGAGTGGGTTTTATTCCCCATGAGGGTTTCCCACAAGAGGTATGTGTTGTGTGTTTGATCTTGTGTCTGCATTGAATGAATGAGCTATTTTGTTAATGTTACTTGATAAAATTTGATATATGTTGATTTTTTAATAGTTTAAAAGGATTAGAATTGAAATTGTGATATATGGGCTCACTAATTTACACCCCCCCTCACTGATTGTACCTCTAACAATGATCTAAAAATCCTTAACAGAGATAATACATTCTAATCAAGTGGGTGACATTAGGAGTTTTCAACATCAACATATTAGAGATTTTTTATTTATGTCATAGTGATGTCATGGATGTGTCCTGGTGAGTGGATGAGGTTCTTTGGTATCCTAATTAACAATGACAAAGTATGCAATATGCATGTTTTAGTGTGCTTTATGTTGGCTTGGTTGATCTTAAGTTTTGGTCTGTATAGAGATGTTCGGGGATGAGTATGGTGATTGGATCATGTGTAAAAGGTCCCTAATATGTTATTTATGATTTGAGAGCTTGAATGCATAAGTGGTTTTCATCTAGTTGTCCATAGTTTTTATGTAGACACTTTGGGTCTAGTGGTAGAAAATTTGAGTAGGTAGTTTGATGATGTCACCATTACCACATGTGAACAAATCAAGGGGAGATGGTCATATGGTTGTAATCATTGTAGTCCCTAGTAGTTAATCACCAAATCTAAATTCATGCATTGAAGTGTAGTCTAAGATATGAGGGTGCAAAGTTAGCTTTTAAGATAGATTTCATTGTTTTCCCATACTTAGCCAAATTTACAAAATGGCTAGAAAGCGCTGAGTAAGTAGTTTGATGATAGAAGATATCATATGTTAGATAATTCAATAGAAGGTGATCATATGGATTTGTTCAGTTTTGGACCTAGTTTATTTATACTAATTTTTAGATCATGTAATATAGCACATCAAAAGTTATGGAAATGCAAAGTTGGGCTCCCAAGTAGATTGACTATGTTTTCCCATACTTAGCTAATTTTGTAGTGTGTTAAAAAGAGTAGAGTGAGAATTTTTATGGTGTTATAACTTGCACGTGTGAAGGTGTCAATATAATATGATCATATGGATTTGTTTAGTTTTGGGCATAGATCATTTATGCTAAATTTGAGTTCATTCCCTGAAGCGCGACAAAATTTATGGTTGTTCAAAGTTGTCCTCTCAGGCATATTTGGACATGGTTGGCTATGTGACATAAGTTTATGAGAAGGCACTTTAATGGCATTGTATCTTTCACATGCAATATTTCTATGAGTTGTTTGTTACATGGTTCAATTCTCCTATGGAAGGATATCATCTAGTCAAAATTTGAGATCCTACATCAAAATGCAAAAGAAGTTATTGAGGTACAAAAATGGCTACTCATGCATATTGACAAGGTCCCCATAGTCATTTTTGAATATGTTAAATCTCAAGCAAGATAAATGGTGTGCATTTTATCTAAGGAGTGAGGATAAAATGGGATGAGGATAGGTGCATGATGTTTAATGACTAAGAAAAGGTATAAGATAAGGATCTAATGGCGAGCAGGCATTCATATATTTGATCAAATGGTAAGAGTTGATCGATAATGACCTGATTGATTCACAAAGATTGATGTAGTGCATTGATTCAACATTCCCAAATTGCATGAGATGAATTCAAAGTGATAGATGTTTAACGTATGAGCATTGGTACCTATTTGTTAAAGATTGTTCAAGATTGATAGAGCAAATTTGATCTAAAGTTGAGATGATAGAAGATGCAAGCAAAGTTTCTAAGGTTTAATTGTGACTATTACTATTTGAATATTTGAATTTACAAGAGAAAGACCAGTGTCTATTTTTTGGACCATATCTTTCGATAGAAGATGAATTTGCTATTGCATTAAAAAGCAAATATGTAGAGGACTCTAAGGTACATTTGGCTATATAGATTAGAAGATATGTAATTTTATACAAATAAATATATTTAGCTCTAAAGTTTCCTAGGTTTCTGTATATGGTCTACAAATAACTTGAGAAGGATATTCAAGCTCATGTAGTTGTCATTTTGATGTTTTATGGTGCATTGCTTATTGGAGAGTATTCTAGACTTCATGGGGTTTCTATGTGATTTAGAGGTGTGATCAATATATCTTAAGTATGAACAATGCTTAAGAAGTTAAATATATGTTCATTAATGGTGTTCATATGTATAAGGTCTCAGTTTGAGTTGATTGAGCATATGTAGAGGTAAGCTAAAGTGACTGTGATCTTGTAAGGATGTCCTAAGGGACATAAGGAGTGGACATATGTATTTTTTAATGATCATGTGTTTTTTATTTTCTTGAAGATATATCAAAAAGGGTGAATGGGTCTCCATAGGACCAAAAAGTGACTTAGGCCTATTTTGAAAGGAAATTATGCTTAAGTATGACCCATATGATATGCCTTAAGGGTAAAGGTATGTTTTGTGGCTAACATGAAATATTTTGATCCTATTATTTCATGATTTCTCTATATATAGTGGAACCAAATGTGTTAGGTTCTAGTTTTTGAAATCAAAAGACTTGTATGAGAGAGAATTGGAGTGCAAACAAAAGTAGAGGAGAGTGAGAGTGCCCAGCTATTTGGTTGATGAGTAGAGAATATTAAAGACTATGTACATGATCTTTAGATCATGTTTATAGTGATAGTATGATGTTCTTGTAGTTTGAATTTTGTGTGAAGAGATTTTGGCATGCCTATGTGAGAGGATTGTTTGAGAAAGAGAGAGATATTATGTAGGGGTCAGAGAATCAAGAGGTCCATCATCAGGTGTTATAGACATTAGTTCTAAATTATAAGTGTTCATCTTAAGGAGGGTCTAAAGGAATTGATCTTCCTTAAGGGTAGTTTCTCTTGTGAAATAGGGTTTCACTAAAATAACTTTGATTTAAAGGAGTTGATCATGGTTATAGGTCAAAAGGATTTGACCAAAGGTTCCTAATCAAAAGGACTTGATCTATCTCTTGTTTGTGTTCATCTTATAGGATGGTGGTCCTAGTATTTATAGGCTTGAGAGTGGGTTTTATTCACCAAGAGGTTTCCCACTTAGATATTTTATTTTATATGTGGTCTTGTTTATTTTTATTGTTCACTGCTATGAATGATCTATATGCTTCATGAATGTTTAAATTGAATGCTTAAGTATTTTCAAAGGTCTGTAAATTGAATTAGATTTTTTTCCACCATTTATTCATCCCCCCTTATTAGTGGATTTTACCTCTAACAATTGGTATCAAAGTGAGGTCCTTTGGTAAATGCTTGACATCTTGAAGGTGATCCAAGGTACAATGGATAGTCAAAATATGCATGGTAGTTTCTCTACTAAGCAATCATCAATGTTCAATGGATCCATTTATGCCTTTTGGAGTACCAATATGAGGACATACATTATGTCCCTAGGATTTGATGTGTGGTAATATATTGTAGATGGTTATGTTGTTCCTAATATTCCTCCATATAGTGTTGCAAACAAGAAGTTATCTGAGAACAAATCTATGGTAATAAATGCCATCACTTGTGGTCTTATATAAACTAAGTTCACCAAATTAATTTTTTACGCATCTAAAAATAAAATATGGGATAAATTGAAGACTATTTTTGAAGGAGATTCAAAGGTTAGGCTTGTTAAGTTATAGACTCATAGAAGGTAATTTGAAAGTCTCAATATGAACAAAGAATATACGGTGGCATCCTTTCTACAGAAAGTTGATGAGGTTGTGAACATCATCAAAGGTCTTGGAGAGAATCTTGAAGAGACTAATATTGTTCAAAAGGTTTTAAGGTCTTTATCCCCCAAATTTTATCTAAAAGTATCTGTTATAGAAGAGAGTCATTATCATACTCTGTTGAAGATGGATCCTTACTACCTATGAGATGAGGAAGAATGATGATATACATCCAAAGAAGGAATCAACTTTCAAGATTGAAATTTAGACAAATAAGAAGTTCTAAGGTAAGAAACTCAAAGAGGATGACATTCTTGATATAGATAAGGATGAATTAATTGCTTTGATTTCAAGTAAATTGATAACGGGTTCATGCAAGTATAAAGGTAAGCTACCCCTCAAATGCTTCAATTATGGTGAGATAAAACATTTTGCTAATAAGTATAAGAAGGATGTTGATGAAGAGCATGATCAAGATCATGATGATGGAAAGAAATATTTCAAGTCTGATAAAAGCAAGAAGGGATTCAGAAAGTTTGATAAAAAGAAGAAATATTTTAAGAATAAGAAGAGTCTCTACACCAAAGAAGATTGTATCTCATCAAATGAGAGTGAAGTCAGTGACTTAGAATATGATCATGAAGATGATTATTCTATTGAGGATGAATATATGTTCATGGATGAGGAAAAAAATTACTCACAATAATAGGTGTCTACTTGGAGTGATTCAGATGATGATGGAGATGAAGTGGACTATGAGACTGTATTGACTAATGCTCATGAAGGACTGAAGATTGAGAAGAAGATCAATAAGAAGATAAAATATAAACTCAAGGAATTTGAGGAGAAATTTAGTGTATTTGAATCAAGAATGGATGAAGATGCCAAGGAGCATGAAGATATGGTCAAACATCTCAGTTTTTGATTGGAAATCATGTCTACAAACTTAAAATCCATAGAAAATGAATGTGCAAGGTATGTAATTGAAAATGAGCCATTGAAATATGAGTTAAATAAGGTATCTAGTAAGGTAATGTCATTTGTGAGATTTTAAAAGAGCTCAAGTGATCTAGATAACATTCTAAATGATGAAAAGCATGTAAGTGATAAGGCTGGTCTTGGATATAGAGAAGAACCAGAGACTGTAAATCAAGATAAGATGAAGACTAATGTGCACAAGGTGGATCAACATTTGAAGACAAATCATCATATATGGAATGAAATTATTGGCAGAATAAAGATAAATCAGATCAAGTAGCCAAATGCCATGAGGTATGCAAATTTCAATTGCTACTGTTATAATTTTAATCAGTTTGGGCATAGAGCTAGAGAATATAGTAGACCTGCTAAGAATGAATTTTCTTAAAACTATGATGTGGGTCATCAGTCAAAAGTTTTAAGCAAGGTTGAGTGCCTCAAATATCATGATGTGGGACACTTTGTAAAACATTGTCCACTTAAGGTAAGACAAGCTGAGTTTCCTTCAAGAGATATTGAGTGCTACAACTGTTCTGAACTAGGACACATTGCAAGATATTGTCCAAATTTAGAAAGGTAGAAAGATATTTTTGCAAAAATTTTAGTGTGCTTCAATTATGAATAGAGAGGTCACATTTCTATATTCTACAAGCAAAGGCCTACAAAATAAAATAGTTTTTATCATGATCCTAGAATGCAAGAAACAAAACAAGTTCATACATGGAAACTAAAGGTGGTAAGTATGATTCATGATGAGACTGTAGGTCCAAGAATATATTTTTTATGGTGGATAATTCTTCTAAATTTGAAGAGTATCAAGAGCTATCATTGTTTTCTCATGTTGAGAATGAAAATACTAAGCTCAAGAGGAAGAACAAAGTAATGGTTGAGGCTAGTTCTGAGGTATGTTTGGATCCAAGTGAACATCTTGTTATTTTTAAATAAGTACCTAGTGATGAGGATCCAAGATGCAAGGAATATTATTTAATGAAAAGGTATACACTGAATCTATGTTGTCTCCATGTATTGATAATCCAATCATAGAAGAAAAGGAGAATGTTGTAATAGTTGAAGAAGTTATTTCTCTAAAACTAAAGAAGAAGAACTATAAGTATCATTCATGCAAGGAGGAAGAGGAAGATGCGTAGTTATATTTTTTCTAAAGCATTGAGGTATAAAGGGTGTCTCTATCTATGCTTCTTAAGAGACTCCTTTCAAGTGGAGAAGCAATTATTGTTGTGGTGTTTTTTAGTTGGAACAGTCTGTAGGGTCAGATTGAAGGTTCCAAGATGGTAAAGGTGGATTTGTGATTTTCCAAGGTAATATTTATAAATAGAAATTTTTGTTGACCTTATTTGATCATGCTCAAAAAAATTTATGAGGTCTGAAGATATGTATGTGCTAATTGAGGATTTTCTAGTGTTCTCAGTTTTCTCTATTTTTGGTTCAAGGGAAGGCAGGTGTAAAATGGGTTATACGATGTATGGGTTCCCAAAGGTATGGAAGCTCAATTTGTGGTCCAAAAGTGTGCGATGGGTGTCTCTTGGTGTAAAATACATTTTAAAGGTAGACATTGACTGGAAGGTAATATGTTGACTTTATTTGTTTTTAAGATTCTAGGGTTTTGGGCTCTACTAGAAAAATGGTCTACCTTATGAGTTGAGATATGGGGATTCTTAATTTGTTGAATGGACCAAATGGGTGGTCAACTCAAGATTCACATAGATTTGAAGGTTTATGGTTCTCAAGTTATTCAAGTTTTTGTCATGTTAGAGGCCTAATTAGTTAGTAGGTTTGTAAAGGAACTATGTTGCAGAGGATGATCTTGATATTTAAAATTGGTGTACTCAAGGGGAGATATGAGAGTGATCTAGATATGAAGTTTTAGGTCCTAAATTTATGTCTACTAAAATTTATGGGCTTTACAAGATTCAAGTAGGGTTACAAGAGGACTAAACAGGGCTAGTAAGAAGAAGAGTGATTTTGTTCAATTTTTCTAGAATAAAAAAGCATGAATGTTTTAGGGTGAGTTCTTAAATTAGTTTAGAACATTTTTATAATTTTATGAATGGTATGATGCTATGTTGATGGTCATGGAAGTGTCCTAAGAGAGAAGGCTAGTAAGCCTATATGGTGATTCTTCATGGTGTATGAAGATCTGAAGATGCTCAAATGGTGCAACATCTTATTAATATTAAGGGTAATCCCTCTCAAATGTATATTGGTAAGTTCCATTATATTTTAGTGTTTTGTGTGTTCTTTCTTCATTGGTTTCAATGCTTAGTTGAAGAGAGTGTTGGTATAGAGCAAGAGAAAGTTGTCAAGATAAGAAGAGGTTGGCTCAAGGTAAGAGGGAGTTTGTATCATCTTTTTAATATGGTCCTTTCTTATTTTGATAGTCTTTTTATGTCTTCAAGATCAAATTGTGACCACTTTGTCATTGTGTCAAAGGGGGAAAAAGTTCCTATTGAGGGAGTGCTTGAGGGGAGAGAAGGTGAGCTGTATATTGATATATATGATGTTTGTTGACATCAATGACAAAGGGGGAGATTGTTGAAGATTTTTTAGTGTTATCATGGATTTGTCCTAGTGAGTGGATAAAGTGCTTTGATATCTCAAGTAATAATGACAAAGTGTGCAATATGATTGTTCTAGTGTTCTTTATGTTGGCTTGGTTGATCTTCAGTTTTTGGTCTATATAGAGATGTTTAAGGATGAGTATGATGATTGGATCATGTGAAAAAGGTCCCTAAGATTTTATATATGATTTGAGAGCTTGTGTGCATAAGTATTTTTCATCTAGTTATCCATAGTTTTCATCTAGACACTTTGGGTCCAGTGGTAGAAAATTTTAGTAGACAGTTTGATGTTGTCACCATTTCCACGTTTGAATGAGTCAAGAGGATCTGGTCATATGGCTGTAATCATAGTATTCCATAGTAGTTATATTCCAGATCTCAAGGCATGCATCTAATCACTATGTAAGATATGAGGGTGAAAAGTTGGCTTCTAAGACAGATTTCACTATTTTTCCATAGCCAAATTTGCAAAATGGCTAGAAAGAGTTGAGTAAGAAGTTTGATGATAGAATATTTTGCATGTGTGGATGATTTAGGAGAAGTTAATCATATGGTTTTTTTAATTTTTGGGCTTAGCTTATTTTCACTAAGTTTTAGATCTTACAATATAGTACATCAAAAATTATGGATGTGCAAAGTTGGGATCCCAAGTAGATTGACTGTGTTTTCCCATAGCCAAATTTATAGTGAAGTAGAAAGATCAAAGTGACCATTTTGATGGTGTTATATATTACACATGTGAATTTTACAAGATAATATGATCATATGGGTTTATTTAGTTTTGATTATAGATCATTTTTGCTAAATTTGAGTTCATGCATTGAAGCAAAACAAAAGTTATGGTTGTTCAAAGTTGGCCTCTCAGGCAAATTTGGACATGGTTGGCTCTGTGATAGAATTCTATGAGAAGGCACTTTAATGGAGTTGTATCTCACACATGTGAGATTTATAGGACATATTTTTTATATGGTTGGATTATCCTATGAAAGGAGATCATTTGGTCTAATTTTGAGATCCTGCATTAGAATGTAGAAGAAGTTATTTAGGTCAAAAAATGGCTACTCGTGCATATTGATAGGGTCCCCATAATCATTTTTGAATTGTTAAAGATCAAGCAATATCAATGGTGCACATTTTATCCAAGAAGTTAAGAGGTATCAAGATGAGGATAGGTGCATGATGTTTAATAAATGAGCAAAGGTACATGATAAGGATCTAATGGCGAGTAGGCATTCATACATTTGATCGAATGGTGAGTGTTGATTGATAATGACCTGACTAATCCATAGATATTGATGGAATGTGTTGAATCAAAGTTCCTAGATTGCATGAGATGAGGTCAAAGTGATAGATGTTTAACATCTGAGCATTGGAGCCTATCTTTTAAATATCAATCAAGATTGATGGAACATATTTGATATAAAGTTGAGATGACATGATATGTGAGCAAAGTTTCTAAGGTTTAACTATGACCGTTGCTATTTGAATTTGTAAAGGAAAGACCAGTGTCAAGTTTTTAGAACATATCTTTTGATAGAAAATGAATTTGTTATTGCAGTAAAAAGTAAATATGTAGAGGACTCCAAGGCACATCTAGCTATATAGATTATAATATATGTAATTTTTTAGAAATAAAGATATTAAGCTCCAAAATTGATAGTGTTTTTGTATATGATCTACAAATAACCTGAGAAGGATATTCGAGCTCATGTAGTTATTGTTTCTCTATTTTATGGTGAGTTGGATATTGGGGATTATTGTAGACTCCATGGGGTTAATCTGATTATTTTAGAGGTGTGATCAATATCTATTAAGTATTAATAATTCTTAATAAGTTTATTATATGTTCGTTAATAGTGTTCATGTGCATAAGGTCTTAATTTGAGTTGATTGAGCATATGCAGAGGTGAGCTAAAATGATTGTGATCTTTTGAGGATGTCCTAAGGGACATAAGGATTGGACCTATGTATTTATAAATGGTCATGTGTTCTTAATTTGCTCAGAGATATATCAAAAAGGGTGAATGGGTCTACATATGACCTAAAAGTGACTTAGGCCTATTTTGAAAGGGGACTATGCTTAAGTATGACCCATATGAGATGCCTTAAGGGTGAAGGCATGTTTTTTGGCTGACATGAAATATTTTGATCCTATTTCTTCATGATTTCTCTATATATAGTGGAACCAAATGTGTTGGCTTCTATAATTTTAAATAAAAATACTTGTATGTGAGAGAATTGGACTGCAAAGGAGAGTGAGAGTGCCCAAATATTGGGTTGATGAGTAGGGAAGATTAATTATTGTGTACATGAACTATAGATCATTTTTTTGATGATGGTATATTGTTCCTGTAGTGTGAATCTTATGCAAAGAGATTGTGGCATGCCTATGTGAGAGGCTTTTTTGAGAAAGAAACAGAGGTTGTGTAGGGGTCAGATAATCAAGAGGTCCATCATCAGGTGTTACAGACATCAATTGTAAGGTGTAGGTTTTCATCTCAAGGAGGGTATAAAGGACTTGATCTTCCTTAGGGGAAGTTGATCCTTGAAAAATAGAGTTTCACTAAAATACCTTTGATCTAAATGACTTGATCAAGGTTATAGGTCAAAAGGACTTGATCAGTCTCTTGTTTGTGTTCATCTTATAGGATAATAGTCCAAGTGTTTGAAGGCTTGAAATTGGGTTTTATTCCCAAAGAGGATTTCCCATGTAGATCTTGTGTTTTATATGTGATCTTGTTTATATTTATTGTTCATTTCTTGAATGATTTATATGCTTCATGAATGCTTAAATTGAATGCTTAAGTATTTGCAATGGTCTGGAAATTGAATTAGATTATTTACCACCACTGATTCATCCCCCTTTCTCAATGGATTGTACCTCTAATGTAATGGCCAAGAAAAATCCATCTAATAAGCATAAATCTTGGTGTGGTAAATGAATTATATAAATCATGCCATAAAGAAGTGATAAAGGTAAAATCAAATATGGAAGAGATATAATTGTGGCAAGCCCAAGAAGGGAAGCATGAAAATATAAGCTACCAAAGGATCACAAAATAAAATATGGTGGAATGAAATAATGGGGGATAAAAAATTATAATTTATATACGATAAAATAGGACATAATGGCTAACTAAACATAAGAGGGGAAGACTCTAAGAAAAGATAAATTTTTAAAAAGAATAACAAAAGACATGGTGGATAAATAAACATAAGAGGAAAGTATGTTAAGGAAGAAATTAAAATAAAATAAATAATATAAGAAAGTAAATAGTGATAAATTAAAAGTACTAAAGATAATAATATAATACAAAAAATATGATAAGATATGAGATAAAATTTATGATACAATATGACTGCTCACAAAAAATTTAGAGTGTAATTACACACATCATCAAAATTATCATAAATTTCATGCTAAAATTGATAGTGAGATTTGATCAAGGTTTATTTCATTCTCTTAGAGATCCACATAAGGATGGCCTTAAAAATGACCTTAATAAAGAAAGCAAGTGTGGTAAAATTGGGAGGATATAGATCCTTCATATAAGAATAGGATTTTGTTGAAGTAATAACTCTGGCCCAAGGGGGTGTTTTGGAAATAGGGGAGGTTATTTATATATATTTTAAAAAAATTGTCACCTATTTATGGGATCTTATTTATCCACCATTAGAAATATCTAGACATGCTAATAACACTCATGCCAAAGACATTAGTGTTCGCATTTATTTAGGATTTATGTAAGAGTCTTCTTTAGATATTGACTATCTTTCTAAGTTTATGAAGGTGGTGACTGTCTATGAATCATATCTAAATATTTTTTTATAAGCTTGAAAACCTATCATGAAATGAGTAGTGGTACCATTAAAATTGTAAAAATGACTAGCTAGGAAAAGCGAGTGGGGTTTTTGACTATTCACCATAAGGATTTGTGCTTGTAATTATTTCTTATCTTCATTTCTCTTATGTGCTCTAAAATTTTAAACTAATGTTCTATAGTCTTTTTTCCATGTGAAATATTGATATAAATGATGACACCCAAAATATTACACCAAATGCTTTGGTGGTCATCATCATGATATAAAAAACATTTTTTGAGGTGCAATAAACTCCATAAAAAGGGACATAATGTAAAGGACCAAGTTATTATTATAATAAGCAAATATACCACTAAGAACATTATAAGGATATAAATCATCATCTTCCATTTAAAATTAAGAAAGAGTGATCATGTTGATACTGGTGCTAAAAGATTCTTGTTCATGTTATTATTAAAGAAAATTTTGGTAACATACAATTTCCACATGTTTTGCTTTGGAATAGCCCAAAAAAAAGGTATGATATAACATATAACCATCATAAAAAAATGAGATTTGTGATATTCACATGGATGGATTCAACCCTAGTGTCACTAATGTAGGATTATAGTTGTAGGTGTTTTGTCAATGTCCCTTTTATGTGAATGAGGTTACAAGGTTAGAGCCAATTGATTTATGACATGAGAAATAAGATCAAAGATTTTTATTCTTATGTTTATCTCATTAGGTTCATCATACTTATAATCGAGAATATTTGGTGGGACACACCCTCCTACCTTAGATGGAAACTATAACCTATCGATGAATCTAAGGGATAATTAAATCATTAATATTCATGTAATGGGATACTTGGAAGATTTTCAAGGGTGGGTACTTTAAAGATATCACACTATTAGATTTATTTAAATTTATAAGGATTAGTAATGAATCTAAAGGATAATTAAAACATTAACTTTCATGTACGGGGATAAATGGATGTTCTTCAATAGTGGATACTTTAAAGAGACCAAATTATTACATTTCATTAAAGTTACAAGAATTAGTATCGAATTGGAACATGTAGATAGCTTATAATTAAGATAAGCTAATTCATTGAGATGTAAAATAATATATATCCTTCATTCGATATTTCAAGGGTGACCAAGCTAAATATTATAGTTAAATGGTAAGTTAAAGATCATGACTTTCACCCTAATGTTTTTAGGAAGTGCCAAGATAAGAAACCAAATTTACCCCATGGGATGTATTTATCTTTGGTCATATATCCTTGGCACATGCTATGAATTTTATTACGTTTTCTTATTAATTAGTTGAGATATTTTATAGGGTCTAAATATGGAATGTAAGTGCCAAAACATTCATCGAAGAGGGATTTTTTGACCTGGACATCACCAATTCATACATTAATGAAAAGATGAGTATCATCTGCATGTAATTAGATTTTGTCAAAATTCATGGATTGATTTATAAATTTTAGGTATAATTCTTGGTCAGTGGTTTTATTATTTTAAATAGACAACTATTCACATTGTTTTATGATAACCACATCCAAACCACACAAGGTAGCTTCTATTAGGTTGTGGAGCTAAAAGCTTCACTGATGCAAACATGGAGGAGGTTGCTGAGTTGCAGAGTGAGTTACAGAGGAATCGACGTCGGTCAGGCCAATCGATGTCAGTTAGATTACAGTGCAAAAGTAACTAACGTCAGTTATAAGTCGGTCGACATCGGTCAAGAAGGAGCCGACATCGGCAACCTGTGTGTGCATGCAGTTTGCATGTGGGTTCTGGACTGGTCTATTTTTGGACAGGCAGTTTGCATGTAAAGACTATTTTTTGGTCTTGATTTGCGAGTCTAATTATTGTAATTAAGAAAGTCTAATTATTGTATGCATGAGATCTATATAATAGACTCATGGGCTATATTGTAAAAGTGTGCTAGAAAGCCATTGTGCTTGTAGAGAGAGCAAGAGTAGCTCCTCCTAGTTCTAAAGAGGTGTTGAGTGTGTATGATCAGGGAGAGTTGTAGTTTATGCAAGTTCTACTAGGAGATCCACCAGGGTACTGGTTGAAGAATCATAAGGACTTGGTGAGGCAAGGACAAGGGTTCGTCAGGGTGTAGAGATATCTACATGGTAAGTAAGGTCTATTGATTTGCAGGTGGCAGCAAGAGAAGGGAAGATCTACTTAGAGTACGCTAGTGTACTTGGTGTATTGGCAGCATTGTTACTGACTGGTGGAGGTGAACAGCAACTCTGTATTGGAGTTGATTGTTGTGACTATGATTGAGAGAGTGAACTATTGGAGGAGAATTACTGGTGAACCCTAGAAGTGTGGGAGCTCTAGAGGTGTGAGGAGAAGAAGTGTGGCATCTTCTTTATTGTATTTTCTTCTAGATAAGTATTAATACAAGATTGTGTATTGTCTCTCATATTCTGTGTTGTTTCATATTTCTAGTTACTTATCATTCTAGTTAAATTCCGTGTTTAGTTGCTTATACAGAGGTAATCATATGTGCTCTTAATTCTGACAAGTGGTGTCAGAGGTTTGTGGAACCTAGGTCCTATCAGTTGGTATCAGAGCGAGGTTAGAGGTTCTCAGAGCAAGGTTGACTAACAGGTGGTTCAGATCTAGTTAGTGTTTTTGATTATAGGTCACTCATAAGGGTTTTGATTGAGTGGGAGTACAGCAATGGCAAAAGAAAGTAAGCTACGAATGGAGAAACTGAATAGCACGAATGGTCTAATTGATTGAAAGAAAGAGCAGGTAAAGAAAGACTGTTGGTTGGTAGAAGATCAGCATGAAGAAAAGGAAGAAGCAAATGTTGCAGGTGATGTAGCACAAGATGCTCTGGATAAATTAGAATCTTGGTTTATAGATTTTGTTGCCTCTTTCCATGCAGCTTGAAATAGAGCATCTTTTCATGAGTATGTCCAGGGAGACTTTGGAGAGATTTATTTAGGGGTTGGTGAGCCTTGTTAGATTGTTAACAAAGGGGAAGTGAACCTAAAATTGTAGACATGTAACACACAGGTGTTGAATAAGGTCATGCAGGTTCCAGTCTTGGAGATGAGTCTAATTTCTTTAGGAAAGTTGGGTGATGAGAGATGCACAGTAACTCTCACAGTGGATACACTTGAATTAGACAGTGGTAAGAAAGTAGGTATCCTTTATCTATCTACATATATTACTAATTTACCTTCTATTGCAGAGATGTGGCTTTATAGGCTTGGTCACATATGTAAGAAGGGAATGCATGTTCTTAAGCGGAAGACAGATATCTTTGAAAAACTTAAGAACTAGAAAGCCTTGGTGTTCATGGAGGAGATGACGAATAGAGATCAGCTGAGTTGACTAAATTATTCTGAGCAGGGCTGTGTTAATTTGAACAAGGTTTTGATCCAAGGTGAGCTCATGGGTAAAAATTCATCACTCACAGGAAAACACAGTTATCGACGTCGGTTAATGGGAACCGACGTCAAACAGACAGGTGCTGATGTCGGTCATGTGCAAACCAAAGGTGGTGGTGTCGAGCAAGGTAAGACTGACATCAGTCAGGAGGACCGATGTCAGTGATAGGTAAGACTGACATTGGTCAGTAGGACCGACATCAGCAATAGGTGGAATTGGCATCGGTAAGAGGGAACTGACGTTGGCAGTCAGGGTCAGTCGTAGGGAACCGACGTCGATCGAGTGCAGATTGGGTGGTGATTAAGGTCGGTCACTGGAATAGATTTTGGGTGGACAACACACTGTCAAGGAGTCTCAAGCCCCCATATGGAGGACTAAAAGGGTAAGTAAGCCTCAAATTCATCATTTCCCTTCTTTACACTACTTGTTGCTCACTGATGATCAAGAAGTAGGAAGTTGTTAAAGAAGCAGAGCAGGTAGATCCAGGAAATAGTGGGAGCTTGGCATGGATGAGGAATGTGATTCCTTGAAGAAGAACCAAACAAGAGTTTTTGGGTAGAGTTGCCAGCTAGAAGAAAGCACTGAGAGACAAATGGATGTTCAGGATAAAGAAGAGCGAGAATGGATAGGTGAGATGGAAGGCCAGGGTATATGGTCTTGAGGAAGCTACAGGGCAATGGAGTTTTGATAGGGATATGACTAAGCATGGGTTTAGTCAAGGTCAATGTGACCATTTTGTTTTTCTCTTTATTGGGTTGGATGATGATTGCAACATTATCCTGTTACTGTTGTGTGGTTTCTTGTTGCAGGGTTACACATGTAGGGAGTTTTTGAGCTAAAGGTAAAGTTAGTTCAGAGGTATGTCATGAAGAATTTGGGAGCAGCAAAATTCTTTGGCATAAGAGACATGGAAGATCACAGGTTGATTTTGTCTCTAGTGGGAGCTGATGTGAAGAAGGTGGTGGTGAGGTTCAAGATGTAGGATGTACAATCGGTAAGCACACCAAGGGCTGGACAGTTCAAGTTGAGCTTAGAATAGTGTTTGAAATCACATGAGGTCTGGTGTAGACCTGAGTTTTCCCAAGTAGTGGGAGTTGTCAGAGAGTTTGGAGCTAATTTGGGGAAGGTGGATTCTCAGGTATCTGAGAGGGATCAGCAGCAAGGATTCATGCTATGCAGGATCAAGGACTTCACTACATGGATATGTAGGTTTGGATGTGGCAGGTTACTTAGATGACAGGTGATGCATCACAGGTTATGTGGTGGTTGGTCTTCAAGATTGAGCTTGAAGAGGGATACAAGCTAGGAAAAAAATTAGATGGTGTACAGGTACAGGTACAGTGCAGCTGTTTATCTCCAAGTGGGAGATTGTTAGATTGTGGAGCTAAAAGCTTCACTGATGCAAACATGGAGGAGGTTGCTAAGTTGCAAAGTGAGTTGTAGAGGAACTAACGTTGGTCAGGATAATTGATGTCAGTCAAATTACAGTGTAGAAGCAACTGACGTCGGTTATAAGTCAGCCGACATCGGTTCAGAAGGAGCTGACGTCGGCAACCTATGTGTGCATGCAGTTTGCATGCGGGTTCTAGACTGGTCTATTTTTGGATAGGCAGTTTGCATGTAAAGACTATTTTTTGGTCTTGAGTTGCGAGTCTAATTATTGTAATTAAGAAAGTCTAATTATTGTATGCATGAGATCTATATAATAGACTCATGGGCTGTATTGTAAAAGTGTGCTAGAAAGCCATTGTGCTTGTAGAGAGAGCAAGAGTAGCTCTTCCTAGTTACAAAGGGGTGCTAAGTGTGTATGATCAGGGAGAGTTGCAGTTTGTGCAAGTTCTACTAGGAGATCCACCGGGGTACTGGTTGAAGAATCATAAAGACTTGGTGAGGCAAGGAAAAGGGTTCTTCAGGGTGTAGAGATATCTACATGGTAAGTAAGGTCTGTTGATTTGTAGGTGGTAGCAAGAGAAGGGAAGATCTACTTGGAGTACGGTTGTGTACTTGGTGTACTGGTAGCATTGTTACTGACTGGTGGAGGTGAACAACAACTCTGTATTGGAGTTGATTGTTGTGACCGTGATTGAGAGAGTGAACTGTTGGAGGAGAATTACTGGTGAGCCTTAGAAGTGTGGCATCTTCTTTATTGTATTTTCTTCTAGATAAGTATTAATACAAGATTGTGTATTGTCTCTCATATTCTGTGTTGTTTCATATTTCTAGTTACTTATCATTCTGGTTAAATTCCATGTTTAGTTGCTTATACAGAGGTAATCATATGTGCTCTTAATTCTGACAAGTGGTGTCAGAGGTTTGTGTAACCTAGGTCCTATCAGCTTCTTGCCCCATAGTGGGTAGTTGAGGAATATTCATGTCAAATATATTATTTCATTAAGTGTTTTCAATGCTTAGTAGATGTGTGCATATGCTAAAGGAAATTATTTCAACTATGAATATTTAAGATTTATTCAATAGGATACCATTATCCAAGTATAGACTATATTAAAACTAATTATAATTAGGAAACAAAATGACAAGCATTATAAAAGTTAGACTTGGGGGGGATTAATCTAATTTTTTAGTTTTTACTTTTGTTCAATATGATTTTCCAAATAGCTGGCATAGATAGACTCATACAAATCCATTATTATGGTTGATGATGTTGTAGGTAGAATTATATAATGTCATCATCCTAGTCAATAACGTTCAAGGAGATACAAATAATGTCATTAGCTTATTTGATGGTGTTTGAAATTCATAGTTAGAATTTTGAATGTAATTTACTTGGTGAATGCATCAAAGGTTTTTTTTTTATCAATTTGTTTATGATATTTCCAAGGGGGTGTTTTACCTTTTTTCTATCTATCAATGTGTGTTACAATAAGATACAACTTTGAACTAATTTAGATGATATAAAATATAACACTAAAAACCAAACTCGGTGTAAAAGACAGAGTTTTATTTGAACAATTAAACTTGATATAAATGGAAATGACCTAAGGGAATAATATACTTAGCATGTTTGATTTGAATAATTAAACTATAATATAACACTAAACACCAATTTGGGTGTAAAAGATAGAGTTTGATTCTAACAATTAAACTTGATATAAATGGAAATGACCTAATGGAATATGATACTCATCATGTTTGATTTAAAAAATTAAACTATAAATCAGAGTATGTGCCATATATGCTCTTATGTCATTGTCATCTCCCTTGTATGGAGCCAAAATGTATAGGTGTTTACATTCTACATCTTAGATAATGTATTCATAATATGCATATCATATGGTATATTTCACATCCTCCCAACATAACCTATGCCTACACTATCAACTAGTTATTTATCAACATCACTAAAGGTGAGATCTAATCCTATCTCCATATGTCTCCCATGGAAAAATTATCTCACATAAATTTCACCCTAAAATACATAAATTTTAAGAAAAAATAAAATCATAATTATGGTAAAAATAATGGAAAAATCAGTTGTAAAGGTCAAATTTTGAACAAAAAAATTCTTCTTAGAAGACACATGTAGTAGAGATGAGACTCTTACAACAAATGCTACTGAAAGCCACTCAAATGGTGCTAGCAAGGGTTGGACATGGTTGGTAGGTATAAGACACTACCAACACTATTCCTAACATGCTTAGAAATATTAATAAATAAATAAAAATTGCTAAAGGCATTTTTTCAAAATAATAAAAATGGAACAAAAATTGAGTTTTCTAGGAAGATAGTAGTGTTAGTGGCTACTCAACCTATACAGAACTCTTCAATCACTCAAATAATTTTAGGGTAACACATTTTTAGATTGGCATCATGTAAATTAGGGATCATAACCAATATAAATAAAAATAAAAATGAATGATAAAAAATAAAAAGTTAACATATTTTTATTTAGTGAATTTTGGTACTATAAAGTGCAAAAATAAACTTTATTATTAATTTTTTGCAACATGATACACATGATATTTTGAGACTTGTATATATGTTTGAACTTAAATTAGTTGTGTTAGAACATATGAAGGATTCACTTTCATATCACAATAATTTTGTGGCCATTCTTTCTTAATTACATAATAACATATTACATACCTATATTTAAGATATAGACATAGTCTTTACTATTGCCTCAATGCTAATGAATAGAGGAAACTCAATGGATATCCTCAAAATAGAAGGGAAATTTCCTATGTAAATCCATACATCATTAAAATAAACATTATCTACAAGATTAAATTTACTATAACATTTTACTACATGCTAAGGATAATTAGTACAAGTTTGAAAAATATGACTACCTACATAAAGATAAAGGATACAAAAAATAAATAAAAATTACAAAGAATTTAATGAGCATATCAAAATTAAATGTTGATAAAGATATTTAAAATGCATAATACACTCAAATATGATTTATAAATATAGAATGATAAATTGATTACCTTCTAGGGATCACATATGGTCACATGTGTTTATAAATGAAAAAGTATTCCTATGATGCCATATCTTTTCATGTGGGTGTTTGTAATTTGAATGACTATGTTTTATCTATTACACATGATGCATATAGATTGGGATTTTTAGATAGGCTTGTTTCACAAATTCAAGACATATCATATTGAGACTTGATACGCATATTATGAAAATGACATCTAAGGATATATGACATATACCATATTTTCTAGTTTAATTGTTCACATCAAATTATTCTCATACAATATGCGTTTGAAATTAGTTAAAGTAAAATTGTAAAAAGACATCTAAAGTAAGCAGATAGAAAAATATGACAATGTAAAGATGTGTAATAAGTGAAAAGAGTTGTAAATACATTCGATGTAAGTAGATAAAAATAATATAAGTCAGATATGAGATGCATAATAAATGAATGGATTTTAAAATATAAAAATATAACTATAATAAAGAAAGTGTGTAAATAATGGAATAGTTGCAAGAACATTAAATTTAAAGAGATAAACATAATGTAAAGAAAACATAAGATGTGTATGAAGGAAAAGGTTGTAAAACATCCCCATCAATGGGTCAATTATAGATAATAAGAAAAATAAAAGTAGAGATGGGGTAGTTATGACTCCTCTACAACCAAGTTGGTTTAAGCTAAATTTTGATGGGGCATGTCAGGGAAATCTAGGAGCTTCAGTTGTAGGTTTTGTAATGAAATATTGTAGTGGATCTTTAATAAGAGATATTTTACTGAAGCTTATTGATGGAATAAATAATGAGGTGGAAACTCAAACTCTAGTAGATGGAATTGAGATGGATTTATAATGTGGTATAGATAATTTGGAAATCGAAGGTGTTTCTCAAGTCACAATTCAGGTTTGTCGAGGCAAAAAGCTAAATCCTAGAAATTTGAAAATATTATATCTTTAATTTGGCCTATGTTGAGTTTATTTCATATTTTGAGACGTTCACAATGATTTTGAGAAATAAATAAAGAATTAGACTTCCTAGATAATGTTGGTATAAACCAAGAGGAAGAGGCCTGGGTTGATAATACCAAGGATAGATGTTAGGGTTGTGTTTGAGTAGAATTGGTAGCTCTTTGAGGGTTTAATATCTTTCATAAGTGAATTAAAAGGTGAAGAGGGTTTTTTGGAGATCTATTATTGGCCTTATGAAGGGTGATGGTGGAGGTGTTGATGATAATAATCATGGAATAGCTACAAATTTGATGGGCTTTTATTACAATTTGTGCGAGCTAAATGGGAGAAATTTTATCTCAGTTGTGGCCATTGCTTTTTGGCATTATGGTTTTGGGCACTAGGTTGGCTTATCTCTACTATAAGGATCCATAATTCATTGAGTCATTGGTTTGGCCGCTATACTTTGGTGGGGATAAAGATAGAGAAATGGGTTTTACTGGTAGTGTCTCATGAACATGTCTCATTAATGTGTTTTGGGTGTTAGTTCTGGAAGTGGATGATGTGTTGGATATTATTCTAGCTACATAAAATGGTGGCAAAGAGCATGAGAGTAAGAGTGAATTCATATTTTGTGGTCCTTTTTGTGATCAAATTATTTTTGTTGGTGTTTGATCGAGAGCATATTAAAGAGATGGTTGCATTTTTTATCTAGCCTGAGTATAAGGTAGAATTACTCTTAGCTCTAGATAGTCTTCCTTTAAGCCCTTTTCAATACCTACCTTTTTATAGGAAAGATGGACTTGAATTTATCCCTGTGTCTATGTTTAGATTCTTAGAAGAGAGATTCACTTCCTTATCTAAATTTTCTCATGATGTGGAAGAAGTGTGCTCAGCTAAAGGTGGGAAAGAGGAAACAAGGGGTGTGTGTATGCCCTTCTTGCAAGATTTGCTTATTCCCATTCCATAGATAGAGGATTTTCATGCTAAAAGGATGACCTCGAGCAAATTGAAGGCAATAAAATGGTTAGCACATGGTTTATCTCATGGATAGTTTTTAGGTGCCTCCTTGGTGGCTTGAACAGCATTAAATTTCTAAGGTACAAGGGAAACATAATAAAAAGTTTAATTTTTAGAAGTCTACTGGTTTTGAGGTCACTTTATTAGAAAAACATAAGAAGCTAGATAGCCCAAAGTCAGGTGAATGCTCTCAAATTTAGCTGGTTCATATTTTTTAGGCATAAAACAAGGTTGTTGTTTAGAGGTCAGGTCTACTAGGTAATAGAGCGTGGAAGGAGGTGGAATTTATAGTGATCAACTAAAAGTAGTTTTTATTTGTAGTTGGTTTTTTTTAATATTTCATTGGTCTGGTGACCTTATTTTGGTTTTTTTTGAAAGTGTTAGCTCATATACTGTAATATTGTAAGATTTGAATATAGAAACTTTGGTTTAAAATTTTAAATGATTATTGGTTGGTTAAATGCCTTGATAATTATGTTATCAAGCCATCCCATTTGGTTTTAAAATGATTTTATGATATTGGTAATGTGACCTGTAATCCCTAAAATTGATAAAAAAAAATGTTGTAAACATCAAATTTAAGTAGTTTGTTTTGCTATTAGTTGTTCACTTTCTGTTCACCTAATTTGTTTTTCTAGGTTTTGTGGTCTTTTTAGTGAGTGTGTGTGTGTGTGTGTGTGTGTGTGTGTGTGTGTGTGTGTGTGTGTGTGTGTGTGTGTGTGTGTGTGTGTGTGTGTTCTCTTTTTCAGGTTCTCATTGTATTATATTATGATCTATTTTGTACAAAGGGTCTAGGCAATTTTAAAAACCCATTTTTACTTGTAATCATAATGAAAAAATGAAATGTTTTAAACAATTAAATATAAGTAGATAAAAATTATGTAAGGCAAACATAAGATGTGAAAAAAGGAAGAAAATAAATGAGTAATTCCCAAATCAATGCTTGTTCTAGAATGTCTCATAGGAGAACACATCCATGTAGATTCAAAATTAATATGATAAATATGGCATGGATGTTAATGTGTTTGGAATTTTTATGAAGATCCTGATTGTATTCCCATAGATCTTACCATGTAAATCATAAACTAAAAGCACAAAGGCATAAAAGTAAAGGATGGGAGTCAAATTTTAAGCAATGAGATCTAAAAAAGTAAGTAAATCAGATTTATGTTTTTAACTATAAAAAATATTTGTTAAGAGAATATTTGGTATGAGAAGTGTGAAAATAAAGAGATGAGATGGCCTAAGGGTGATGTGAAAATCCTTAGCAGAGATAACACATTCTAATCAAATGGATGACATTAAGAGGTTTTAACATCAATGGAATAAAAAACCCCACCTAATAGGCATACATCTTGGGGTAGTAAATCAAGTATATAAATCATCCCATGAATGCTATATGCAAATAAATATAGATATTTATACCTTCCCATGACATGTTCCCTATTCCTTATGACCCTGAATAATTCCTCAATCAACTGAGAGGATTGGGTACTTGTGTGAAAAGATAGGTCGACTAATGATGGATATATGCCTTCATATACCATTATAATGGCCTAATACACTCTAATAAACCTTTGTTTTTACTATGAGGCTATTTATGGCATTTGAGCTTAAAATAGGATAGGGAGTGTGCCAATGATATGATCATGTATTCTGGTGTGATTTAAATTTTGATATTTTATTTTTATTTTTAAATCTAATTTTAAATTTTTTAGTATGATATTTTGGATTTTGGATTTTATTATATTTTATAATTTTCTTCCTCCGTATAGATTCAAAATATCAACAATGGGTTATTTAGGTGACTAACATAATAGATCTTACATGTGACCAGTAAAGAAGAAAACATTAAAACTAAGAATCTTAGACACTGATAGACCTACAATCTAGAAGAGAGTATGATCTTATCTCCATCCATAGTGTGCCTCAATTGAAATATGGGAAAGGTAATAAGAGAACAATGAAGTGTCAGTAAATATGTTAGATGATAAAATGAAGAAATGCTAGTATTTGACCATGAAAGGGTAGGTTTATCTTTAGAAAAGGCTAGGGAAAATAGGATTTAGAAGTAGATGTAAGTGCTAAAAATCACACAATAAGTATATGAGGATGGATCTATAAAACCCATGAGTGAGGATAATATGTATCAAGATGATAGTAATGTTACCAGATAGATCACATAAACTTGTAATAGTTCTTGCAAAATAAGTGATAGAGGTAAAATCAAATAGGGGAGAGATATAATTGAGTTAAACCCAATAAGGGTAGCATGAAAATATTGGTTGAAAAAAGATCACAAAAGACAAAATGGTTGAATAAAACCAAGGGGGGAGATAAAAAATTATAATTTCTATATGATCAAAAAGGACACAATGGTTGAATAAACATAAGAGGAGAAGGCTTAAAGGAAAGATAAATTTTTAAAAATGAAACAAAGGATACAATGACTAAATAAACACAAGAGGGAAATATGATAATAAATAAATTAAAATAAAGTACATGATACAAGGAATGTAAATAGTGAAAAATTAAAAGTGCTAAAGATAATAATATAATATAAAAAACATTATAAGATATGAGATAAAAATTATGATACAACATATGACTGCTCACAACGTTTCTATAATGTAATTACACACATCATCAAAAACATCATTAATTTCATGCTACAATTTATAATGAAGTTTTATCAAGATTTATTTCATTCTCTTATAGATCCGCACAAGGATGGCCTTGAAAATGACCATAATAGAGAAAGTAGGTGTGGTAAATTGGGAAGATATATAGATCCTCCATATAAGAATAGGATATATGTTAAAGTAATAATTTTGGTCCAAAAGGGTGTTTTGGATATAAGGGAGGATATTTATACATATTCTAAAAAAAAATTACTTATTTAAGATATTTTATTTCTCCACCGTTAGAAATATCTAGATGTGCTAATAACACTCATGCCAAAGACATTAGTTTCCCCATTTATTTGGGATATATTTAAGAGTTTCCTTTTGATATTTATTATATTTATAATTTTATGAAGGTGGTTACTATTTATGAAGTGTCTCTAAATATTTTTGTATAGGCTCGAAAACATATCATGAAATGAATAGTTTTACAATTAAAATTACAAAACTGCCTAGCTAGGGAAGGTGATTACAGTTTTTGATGTCAACCATAGGGATTTGTGCTTGAAAAAATTTCTTATCTTAGTGTCTCTCAGGTAATATAAAATTACAAACTAAATTTTTAGTCTTTGTGCTATCTAAAATATTGAACTAAATGATGACATCCAAAATATTACATTTGAACACTTTAGTGTTGGTGGTCATCATTATATAGAAAACATATTTTGAGGTGTAATAAACTACATAAAAAAGATAAATAACATAAGTGAATAATTTAATATTAGAGTCATCAAATATACCACTAAAAACATCATAATGATATAAATCATCATCTTGCATTTAAAAGTAAGAAAGAGTGATCATGTTGACACTCATGCTAAAATATTCTTATTCGTGTGATTATCGATGCAGAGTTTGGTAACATACAATTTCCACATGTTTTTCTTGGGCATATACAAATTAATAGGTATAGTATAACATATAACCATCATCATAAATTAGAGTTGTGATATTCTCATGAAGGGATTCAACCATAGTGTTACTAATTTAGGAAGTATTGATAAGTATAATCATCTAAAAGTGGTAATTGGATTTTAATAGTGTCACTTGGGTCAACCTATCCATAGGATAGACATAGACATATCTTTGCGCATAAGGCTTACATTTACAATTATTCATCAGAACACATTCACCTACATCCAAACAAGACATAATCCTAGATCTATCATCCTAGATTCTAATCCAACTTTCTCAATAGTCTACCAAAAGGACATTAGTGCCATATTTGGGACACTAAAACCACATGGCACTAGTGTCCCCAACTAGGAGCTACTATCCCTAGCCCCAGATCTTCCCAATGGATAGTTTTTAAAATGTGTGTGCTTCCTAAGGTCATCCAAAGCTCATTTTATTATCTGTACAAGCAATATAACCTTATAAATATGAGTTTAATCTACCTCTATTCATTATATGGAAAATAGATGTAAACGTTAATCAAACCAAAGACAAATCTGTGAAAAATTAAGGTATTTTATCGCTATTTTGCCTTACTTTTTTCATACTACCATCTACATCATCCCTAATTCTAGTTTTTAAGAATTACAAAGCTCATGCATAGTCAAGGCATACAATGCCACTCTCATTATAGAATTCACTTACAAAAACATTAAGCACAAGGTGGGATAACCACATTAGACTTGATCCCTCCTCAAAGTATTGGTATATAGGAAAATCTATACACAATGGGGTGTTGAGAATGTCCAGTCCATCTTACTAACACACCCCAAATTATTTATTATGTCATATTTTCAATAAGATTAGGTTTTTCATATCAAATCAAGTTTTCTAAGTATAATACACAACTATATGTTTAGATCATGCAAGAGCATAACATATGAACATAGGCACAAGTACTCCCAAAAAAAGGAACAATCATGCAAAAGGGACATTAACACCACATTGAGGATACTAAAAATATATAGTTCTATTGTACAAATTAGGTATGATCATCTAGTGAGTAGACAAATACATGAATCCTATTGATGACACAGACTACTACCCAGATCCCCAATTTTAGAACCTAGCTCATCCACAACTATAAATTTTCATATAAGTCTCTATTTATCCCTATTTTTTAATATTTATATAAATTCAAACAAGGTCAAAATCATAAAAAATCATTACTTAATTATTGCATATTTATTTAATTTATTTAAACATCTCATCCATTTAACCAAACATAGGAATTACTTTTGTAAAACCTTAAAAGATTAAATCATTTGGTGAACTCGACTTACTTTGAATATTGCATCCAAACCCTAGCTTGACTTAATTCCTATTTTTGTGGAACAAATTATGGCTAAGTACTTATAATTTATTTTTATTTAGGGTTTTAATTTATTTTACATATAATCTAAATTGGTATAAAGAAACCCTAGATTCTAATAACCCTAACCCTAGGAAATACACATTACAGTTACCAATTCCTACTTTTATATTTTTTGTGCATAATTTAGGCCATCCTATCATGATTATAATGACAAAAGAAATAAATTACTTTTTTTTGCAAATTTTCATACTTTCATTTGCATGTTTATTCCCTTTAATTCGTAATGAACTAGGAAAAGACATCAATACATGTATAGATGATGCTTACTATCAAATGCAATATTTATCATATTCCATAGCATGTTATCTTTATTCCATGTGAAAAATACATAATATGTTATTATTTAATCACATAGATAAATTCAGACATGATGTTTCAAATCAACTAAAATATCTTTCATGTTGCATTCTTTCATTCACATGTTATCTTTCTTGTATGTGCAATACATTTAAGATAATATTATGACAACACATAGATAACTTGGTAAATCAAACACTAGTTATATTACTTAAAATCAATCAATACCCCTTAGATGCATTTTGTTCTCTGGTTCATTCCTTTCCCATCATTCTTAGAGATATTGAACCATCATTAATCTCACTTATCCCTCCTTCTCAATAACAAAAATCTAACTCACATCCAACATCTAATTTTAGCTCTACACTCTTAGTAGAACATATAGTCTAGGTTATGATGTCTTCATGTGGTCCTAAAGCTCAAAAATATTGTATCACCTATGATTATAGATTTATGGATCATATTATTACTTATCCAAGTATAATTTCTAATTTAGATATCTTATAACACTTTGACACATAAATATATTTTATATGCCACACTTTAGGATGCTTGGGTACCATGTACATACAATCCCACCTATGTGGATTATATTATCAACACTATGAAATGGATAGAAGAGCACATTTATTTTGAAATAAAGTACCTTCCACATCAACATATCATAGATCTACACCTACCTCTCTATATCACTTTACGAATTAATGAGGTAAGTGTTAAATGAGTTCTAGTTGACAATAGATTAGGGTTGAATATCTACAACATTTCTTTCCTATACCATCTTAACATCCATGCTACAAATTTGGACCCTTTTGATATGAGCATCCAAGGGTTTGACCATATTAAATGAATTTTTTTGTGTTAAATCACATTAAACCTTACCCTCGGACCTCAAACACTACCTACAACATGCCAAGTCATGCCAAATGATCTCAATTACAATATCTTACTTGGTAGGCCTTGGATCCATGTTATGCACACAGGTCCATAAATGTTACATGTATGTTTAAAATTTAGCTACATAGGTCATATATACATATACCCAAGGGATAAAGAACCATTTAAGTATTTTTAGCATAGAGAGCCTTCACATAACTATGTTCCACACATGGATTTTGTTATTACACTACCCCAAGCTATAATTCAAAAGATGCATACAACTCCACTTATTATATCCATTACATAAGGTAATAAGTTTACTTCACCTTTTATAGTACATTATTTTCTAAATATGGGTTACACAGGTCAATTCCTTAGCAAACATGAATAGGTAATTATAAATCCCATTGAAGAATATGATCAATAGTGAAAGCAAGGATTTGGATATAGAAATGATACATCTAATGCCATATTTTCTCACAATGCCTCTAAACACATCACATTTTATCCATTTGTCCCATGAACAATTGATATAGTGAATCATGTTTATACACTTTCAATTGTATACCCTAACCTCATTGGTGATACAACTTCACCATAACTACCATTTTTTGATGAGTTTACTAACATTGGAACTCTCATAGAATTCATTGGTGCATGTGAGGATCTCCCTTCTTTCTATCATAAGAATAGGTTTACTCATTCCACAAGCACTCAGGCATACTCTAGTGAGTGTTTAGATGATTTGGACCATATTTTACTTGATACAAATGATATAATCCCCACAACACTATATACTTTAGATCGATCTACATTGCTCAATGAAGAAATAGTCAAATTTAATTATGGCACTAAAACTAATCATCACATCATGATTTTGGTTATCACATTACATAAATTAGAAGACATAAACATTCATCAAATTTTAACTGATTTTCCTAAAGAATTTGCATGGGCTTATTCTGATATGCCTTACCATACATAAAATTACCTTATATTTAGATGCCAAAATAGTAAATCAAAATATTTTCAATATGCATCCTTAAGTGGCTCTCCTTGTTAAAGATGAAATCCAACATTTGTTAGATGTTAGTTTCATTCAACCAGTTGCCCATCCATAGTGGGTTAAAAAAATAGTTATAGTTTTAAAACTTAATGGACAAATATGATGTTGTTGTGACTCTAAAGACCTCAATATGGCATGTCTTGAGGATGACTTCCGTTTGCTAAACATTGATATGATAGTATATTCCACAGATGGTTATGAGATTCTCTCCTTTATGTATGGCTTTATTGAGTATAATAAAATCAAGATAACTGAATAAGATCAAAAAAATACTTATTTTATGACACCATGGGGCACCTTTTTTTATAAAGTAATGTCATTTCAATTAAAGAACACTGATGCAACTTACCAATGCACTATGATGCACATATTTTATGACCTTATTCATAATATAGTTTAAGATTATGTAGATGATTTATTGGCCAAGTTGAAAAATAAAGAAAATCATGTAATTGATCTGGGACAAATCTTTGAAAGACTCAGAAAATATAACATTCATCTTAACCCTAAGAAATATGTATTTAGAGTTTCCTTAGGGAAATTTTTGGGGTTTATTATATCTCAACGTGATTTTTTCTATCAGTTTTTACAATCTATTCTAAAAGGAAGAAATAGAAGTATGAAGGTTAAGGATAATTGATTAAGTACCTAGAATGATGCACACCATTATAGGCATTGTGAGAACTCTTTGGATGTGGAGGAAGACACCTGTGTATAAGAAAACAATAAACAAAATTATTGTTAACATAGATATGTGTAGGCTACCAAGCTACGCGCTTATTCTAGGAAGTGTAACACTTCTTTAGGATGACAATTTACTATTTAGAAAATAAAGTTTAGAATAATCATAAATGAAAAGAGATAGAGAGAGTGAGAGAATATTGTTTACCACGCTACAAGTCTAAATGTATTAGTAAACAAATGAAATGCAAGTTGCGTAGTGGATATATGCTTTGGTGAGGATTTTGGAGAGGCTTTTGGGGGTTGCTAGTGTAAAAACCATAGTGATCGATGTCAGTTTAAGTCATTGATATTAGTCTGGATAATCGATATCAGTTGGAGCTATGATATTGGTGGGGTTATGGAAGGCTTCTTCGAGAAGGGAAATAGAGTTGTAGTCTTGTAAAGGGGTCATGAGAAGTCATGATGGGGTGAGTAAGACTCAAGAAGGTCAAGGTAGAGGTTGATACATTGATGTTTGGAAATGGAGGTGGGGGAGTGTTACAACTCCTCCATAGAGGAAGCTCAAATTTCATGAATAGTTAAATAGTATATTTGTAAAACCAATATAAAAATGACTATTTAAAACATGTAAAAACATTGAAATGTACTCAGCTACATTGGATAGGCAAGTAGTTATGTTGGATAGATGTCTTTTATTAGGCTTGATGAATTGGTGCATAAATATATGAGGTAAATCATATGTTTCTAATCCACGATGCTCAAAACACTATGTAGTTTGTCAATTCTTGATCTTTAATAATTCATATAGAGTGACAATAAGCCTAGATGTCGATAATGATGTTAGAATGCTTTGATAATGAAATATATGTGTCAATGAATTATTTTTTGACCCTATGGCCAATTTATAAGTAGGCCTAAATGACCAACAATGGTGGGCCCATTGGTATTGATCAAGGTCTAACTGATGTCAGTTCCAAAGACTAGGTAAAGTAGGCTAGATTTATCCTTTTATCCCACTTTTTACTTCAAGAAATGGGTTTTCCCATTGGAAAATGGTCATAACATGAGTTTGAGAGGTGGTTAGGTAGTTAAGGAGTTATGAGGGGGGACAAATAGGTATTAGGTGATTAGGATAGAATGACCATGTCCTAGGGTGAGTCAGAGGGTGAGAAATAGTCATAGGGCGAGGTGGTTAGGTGAGGTGGCCAAAGGATATTTAACTAATTTAATTAAAAAATTAAATAAATTAGATGTGCCTAAAGGGTAAATACATAGGTTAGGGAATTAAATAATAAAGGGGCTAACGGGTAATGTGACCTAGGTAATCACATAAAGGATTAGCGTAATTCCAGTGTCTACATTTGCCCCTTTTTGTCTTGTAACTTGTATGCACAAGTTGCAAGACAAAAATAAAGGTTTGTTACCCCAAGGATGGGATGATGTATTCCCCCCTCAAAATTGGGACTGATAGTGTCAAAACCATAATTGATGATCATTTTAAAATAATATAGATGGGTAAACTTAGGTGGGAAGTGGAAATGCAATAATAACGTGACATGTGTACACACTATTTCATGCCAAAGTTGGTCAAATGGTCAATATATCAGGAGGACACAAAAAAATAATTAATCCACAACATTTATAAGTGACAGTTGATCAGGTTAGAACCATCAAGTGTGGATCTCTAATGTTTGATGTGTCCCAAGTATCTAAAAATGGAAGTGCTTTTAGAAGAAACAAAATGGTTGCAAGTAATAGGGACCAGTCAGGGTCATGATCTGCAATGCTTATGAAAAAGCCAACTTCAAATCAATCATAGTGCTAGCTAGCTTAGTGAAAATAATAATGTTGTCACAAAGGGTGTTACTAGTTGGGGATAGATATTTGATCTCCAAGTCATTGGTCATGGTTGGTGGAGATGTTAGTGAACCTGAGGATTAGCTATTATGATTGGGAGATATGTGTGATCTCCAATTGCCCCTAATGTAGTGCATTTTATACTATGAAAGGGTCACATGATCTTAGATAAGATAAAAGTTTTAGGTATGGAGTGTTGGTAATTTGTGTCCCTAGATAAGGGTAATCGATGTCTATTAAATGGCTAATTTTAGTGGCATAACTATCATCAGCTACTAGACCAATATCAATGGCCTAGGGCATAGAAATACTGACAAAAATGACCAAACAAACTTGACAAAAAGGGTTTTTCAATCCCATCAAATCTCATTTGTCATTTCCTAATTGCTAACACTAAGCTCTGGAGTTTCATGTGTGAAAACATCACTTTCATGTCGTGTGTGAGCTAGGTGGCAAGGTTTGAGTGATGAAGAGGAGTTACAGAGTGCTTGAGAGAGAGTGAATTGAGGTGAGCACTTATAAGACACCATTGGACCTCACAAGTGGATTTTTTATCAATATGGTTTCACTCACAATTAGATACCTCATAGCTAGAGTGGTTTCCCTAGTGCCTACCATCCTAGCCTATTGTCGTTGAGTGGATGAGGTAGGACCACTATACACCCAATCTGTAATTTAATTATTATTTTCCAAAATTTTGAAATAGGGGCAAAAAATGATAGGGGAGGGGGGAAAAGAGTATCTATAGGGTAAAAATTGAAACTAGGGAGACTTGGTTAGGTTGAGGAGGGTCAAGGGTAATTTTAGGGTCAAAAAGGGGTATAGGGGGTTTTGATAGTTTGGCCCTATGGCTAAACCAGTCACCAACATCAATGGCTTCAACCAAAGTTTGTTGACCCATAAAGAATTGAGCACAATTTAGGGGACCAATATCATTTAAGTAAGGACCAACATTGGTCATGACATACATAGAGAGGGATGAAAGAGGATTGTTAGGAGTGAAATTGGGAACCCAAGGAGTAAAGGTTGGATTTTAAACACCATAGGTTATGCACTAGAGGGTTTATGATAATTCAAAATGTAGGAAAAGCTTAGGGGTTCATAAAGAAATAAGTTAGGTGTTAGTCACTAGGTGAAAATTGTTGAGCTAACCTCAAGAGACCCTATGTCAACTAAGTGCTACCTATAAAACCCTACAAAGGATCTCAGGTCAATGTAGTTCTCCCAAAGAAAAAACTAGGTTAGAGGGAGGGTTGGTTGAGATGAATATTTCTTTGTTTTAATGATGTACATGTTTATGTTTGTAGGTGAGATAAAAACTCACACTTTGGGATTGACTCCCAAATCTGCTATTGAGGATACGAGTGGACGTGACTCCCAATGAGTGGGAGCATATCACTGTAGTTGGCCTAGGAGGCTTTTGGAGATATGATCGAGTTGTGAGGGATGTGAGCTTGATGTGACATTGATAGATCAATTGGATGCAACCACCAACACCTTTCATCTTCCCATAAGTGAGATGACAGTCCTCTCGAAGGACATATATCAGATATTAATGTTGTCAATACCTGATGCCAACTTATATGCATGTAGTCAAGATGAGCATGATGTGCTCATGGGCACATTATTTGGAGAGCATGTTAGGGAGATAAATTATCACTCTACTAGGTTCACATATGAGTCACTATATGAGACTAATGATGATGAGCATAGACTCAGCCATGCTCATAATTGGAGTGACTATTTATGCATTGCCAAATGTAGATGGTAGCAGATTTCTAGTGGATTTAATAGGTGTAATAGATGACATGATGGAGTGGAGGATGGTGTTTTTTAGGGGTCTACATTCCTTACATAGCTATATAGAGAGATCTGGAGCAATAAATTGTGGCATCGATATAACCCCTACATGGGTCACCTTCTACACTGTTGGGCCTACAAGCATATCATAGTGACTTGACCATTAGGCCTCCCCATCACCATTATTATAGGCTATAGATTTGACTTCAGATGTTAGAGAGAATCCATGGCCCACACATGGACAAATGGTATAGCTAGAGATATTGAGTACTATAAGAGGATGTTAGATGCCTTGATATCATGGATATCATAAGGAGACCATATCTAACACTTCCTCCTTTTCCACGATAGAGGATATAGCTGAGAGGCACCTAGAGAATGAGGTGGGTGCATGGTAGGAGAGTTGAGGAGGTGGAGAGGATACCAGTAGAGCATGTCAGGTGCCATTATGGGCTTTTATAGGGAGTGCCTCCTAACATGTCATGGTATAGGATGAATGACATAGAGCTTCCCATACCACTACCATAGGATACAGAGGAGCCTAACTTTGAGGAGCTCTTATCTATAAGAGTCGATGATGCAGGTTATATGAGGGCATACAGAGCCTAATGGGTACGATAGTACACCATAATCCCATGGAGACCACCCACTGACATTCAAGCCATTGCTAAAGAGAGATGTTGCAATCAAAGCTAAGGATGTAGCAAAGGCATAAGCATAGGTTCTATAGGGATAGCTTTTAACTCTAGGTGGTCAGGTGATAGGACTACAAGCACATCTGGATGCCATGACAATAGAGAGAGATACCCTAAGGGATAGATAGGTAGTTACACATCCTCCACCATCGTAGGCACCACAAGCACCTATCATTGGCATGATGGGACAACCACAAACACCACAGACACATGTAGTAGGGAGTATGGGGCCTCCATAGATAGTGTTAGCTGAGAGATACAACACTGATCTAGTGGAGATTGATTATTATACATAAGCCCTTAGGGTGCATCCAAATATCCTTAGGTATGTTGATTATTTGGTAAAATAGTGGACTACTTCTCATAGCACAACTTCAAGCTCTTGACGCCATAGATAGGTTGAGTACATAGGTGACACTAAAAGGTCATGACCACCTCTACGATAAGATTAGTTAGTCAATTTTGTATATTTTTTATTTTTATATGATGTACACACATATACCAACCTATGTGCTAAAGATGTGAGATGTATATTTTTTAGAGAGAGATATATATACTAATGTATCATTTATGCATACTTTGGAATTCAGCATATATGAGATGATACCTTTGTTATGACATGATTTTGATAGATATGATGATGATGGTATTATATATGTTGTTGTTATTGATGTCATGTTGTTATGATGTGAGATGTTAAATGTTATGGTTATGGTTATGGTTATGATGATGTCAGTATATTAGTGTGTTGTATGTTAAGCATTATGGTTATGATGATCCTAACATGTTAGTAGGTTATTAGATCATTTCCCATATTTGTGATGGTACATGCATAATTGAATGTTTAGATACATCTTAACATCTTTCCATATATGTGATGGTGTATGCATAAAATGTACTATGTTGGTTTTTCATTTCAACATTTTCCATATATGCTATGGTGTATGCTTAAAATGAATGATGTTGATTTTTCATTTCAGCATTTTCCATATATGTGATGGGGTATGCTTAAAATGATGTTGGTATAGCTTCCATGTTTATTGGTATTCATAGAAACTATTGATGAAAAGGCTAATTATAAAACACAAATTGGTATTTATTTTAAATGAACTATTGAGTGGTGGATTGTTAGTATGGTTAGGTTGATTATCAGAAGTAAATTATTTTGATGTTTACTTATGATAATAAAAAATGTGGTTGATGCCAGGCACATATTTTTAATCTAGTGGTCAGAACTATACCAAAGAATGAAGACAAACAAGTTTCTATCATAAGACACAACGTCTAAAAGGAGAAACCAACATATAAACAAGATGGTTAAGATGAAGGCCATGATGCTCTTTCATTGTTGAGGAACATAAAGTAGCATGGGGAGGCATACAAACATAATCCCTTTTCATGCGCTACACTATCGACCATAGTTTTGTTAGATAAGTGATTGGTTCACTTGGCAAGCAAGCTATAAGTCCCTTGTTTTTATTTAATAGGTAATAAAGATAGGGGAATAGGGTATTATGAGAAAAGGGGTAAATGGGTAATAAAAACCTTCTAGTGGGATGATATGCCCTTTTTGTAGGTAACTTGAGAGCTTTCCTAGGCAAGTCCATGACATAAGTCTTATTTTTTTTATAAACTGATCAATGCGATAAGTTTATGTATGGGATTTTTTATTGGTTATTTAGGTCATGTGAAGCTGATCAATATGGGAAGATTCAAATTACATGCTTGTTATGACAAATTTAACATATCCATCCTTTGAGGGAGTAGTCTATGCTTTATATATTTGTTTGTCTTTTCATAACTATCTTTTGAGGGAGCAGTCTATTTATTGCATTAGTAATATGTTATGCAGCTATCCTTCAAGGGAGTAGTCTACATTCATGGTGACCCAAGAAATAAATAATTTTATTTATATCTAAAGTTTTTTTTTAGATTCTAGTCATGGACATGAATATAAAGGTTTCAGGATGTCCCTGAAGATTGACAAAAGTGTGAGAGGGAAAAGGGTTAAAGGAAGGTGTGTAAAATAGAAGAACTTTTGCTCAAGGGATGAGCTCAAGTTAGACATGAATTGATGTGATGCTTGATTACCAAAATAATGGTCATAAATGTAACACATTTAAAGGCTCAAGTTTTAGCTTGCCTTCGAGAGAGGACAAGCTATAAACCCCTTATCCATATTTGTGAGTTATGATATATGGTCCAAGCCAATTAGGAGTGAACTTGCCCTTTTTAATTTTCTCCATGTTGATTCTCCTTCAAGATGAGATCTCTGATATTGAAATCTCACTCTTTCAGATGCTTGTTATAGGCATGCCTAATGCACTCTTGATATATTTGAAGATGGTTTAGAGCTATAAGTCAATGCTCATCAAGTAACTCAAATTGGGCCAAGTGTTCTTGGAAAAAATCATCATTAGAGAGGATATCCTATAGGGATATGTGAAGAGAAGGAATCTGGACCTTAAGAGGTAGGACTGCCTTGATACCATAAACAAAAAAAGAGGTGTAACACCCATATAGGTTTGAATGCTAGTGTGATAAGACCATAGAGTGAAGGGAATATGCATGTGTCAATCCCTACCAGAGTCATTGACTACTTTCATGAGAATTTTGCTCAAATATTTGTTGGAAGCTTCTGCCTGCCCATTTTATTGTGGCCAATAGGGAGATGAGAAGCTTAGTTTGATTCCAAAGGCATTGCAGAGCCTCTGGATAGATTTGTTCTTGAAATATTTACCATTATCCATAATTATCTTATGTGGAATACCATAATGACAAATAATGTGATGATTAATAAAGTTGACAATTTTGTTGGCTTTTATGGAGATAAGGGGAATTACTTCCACACATTTAGTGAAATATTTTTTCATGGTGATGATAGAGTGATGATGGAGATATGAATGTGGGTTAATCTCATTGATAAGATCTAAACCCAATTGAAATAAGGTCCAAAACTCCCAATCCACATGCAAAGAGTGACTTCATACATGAAGAAGATTTTTGTGTTGTTGGCATTTGACATAACACCGAATGTAATTATAGTAATCTTGGTTAAGGGTTGGCAAATAATAGCCAAATTGAAGAATGTGTTTAGAAATCACATTCCTGATGAATTATCCATCACAAATTCCACCATGGACTTCCTTGATGGCATAAGGGACTTCAACACTATTTAGACAGGGAAGGAGGCCATCGAAGCCTAGCTTATAGAGAAGACCCCCAACATGGTATAATGAATAGTGTTTTTGATAAAAGAACACTACCCATTACTAGAAAGATCAGAGGGGATAACACTATAAATGAGATAGTCCACTAAGTATTTGTACCAAACATCAAGAGAATTGGTGTCTACATTACCGACAAAGAGGATGTTTTCTAAACATAAGAGGGCAATTTCAAATAATGGATGATAGCATAAATCTTAAAATAATATGAATAAGAAGGAATGTGCGAGGTAAGAGAGGTCATGGTATCATCAAACTTATTTATTGAATGAGGAACAATTTGCAAGAGGTAATGATCAAAAGAGGCCAATAGTGTGTCTACATGGTGTTTGTATCCCTGTAGGATGTCATTCTTACACTAATAGGAGCCATACACTTGATTCACCATAAGCTGGGAGTTTCCATAGATGTGGATGGACTTGACCCCTAATAAAAGGGCTATCTAAATCCTGAGAACTAAGGCCTCATAGTCTGCCATGTTATTGGTGCACTCAAAACCTAGTTTAAAGGAAAAAGGCATGGGTTCACCATCAAGATGAATAAGGATGACCCCTACACCCCCTCTGGTTTGACATTTGGACCCATAAAAAAATAACATCATTTGATATGTGGTGTCATTAGTGGAGAGTGTGGTAATGGATTCATCAAGAAATTTGATATTAGAAGGTTACATGTTGGTAAAAGGAGCATCAGCCAACTAGTCTATAATAATTTACCCCTTGATTGATTTATGATGAATGAATTCCAAATCAAACTCAGTGAGAAGCATAAGAAAATGATCCATGCATTGGTTTTGATATGTCTTAGAGTGCATATATTTGAGGGGATTGGTGTTGGTGATGACATAGGTATTGTGATTAAGGAGATAGTATCGAAGCTTACAAGCCATGAAGACTAAAGAGAGAGAAAGTTTCTCAGTGTGAGTGTACCAAGTTTTAGATTCTATAAGAATTTGGATTGTATAGTAGATAGCTTATTCTTTATGGTTGTCATCCCTATGTGTAATCATATCACTAATGGAATGATCTATTGCTAAAATATAGAGATAGAAAGGTTGATCCTACTTAAGTGGAATGAGGACTGGTAGGGAAAGAAGATAACCTTTGATGGAATCAAATTCTTTTTTAACACTCTTCACTCTACTCAAGGAAGACATTATTTTTAATAAGGTGATGAAATGGTTGACATCTATGTGATAATTGGGAGATAAAATGATGAATGGACTACAATTTTCCTTGCAGACTATGAAGTTTCTTGAGGTTTTTGGGTGGAGGCATTTCTAGAATGGCTCAAACCTTAGTAAGATAGACCTCAATACCATGGAGAGAAATTATAAAGCCTAGTATCTTACTGAGAGGACCCCAAAGATGCATTTCTTTGGGTTAAGATAAATGTTATATCATATAAGATGCTCAAAGATGATCTTGAGGATCGCCAAATGGTCTTGGTGATGATTAGATCCATTAAGAAAATCATCCACGTAGTCTTCCATGATGGTGTGAAGGAGTTCATGTAAAATTTAGGTCATCATGCATTGGTAATTAACCCTAGTATTTTTCAATTTAGAGGGCATAACATGATGACAAAAGGTTCCCCATAGGGTAAAGAAAGTAGTTTTATGCCGGTCCTTAGGAGCAATCAACATTTGATTATAACTGAGAATCCATCCATAAGAGAAAACATGTTGTGGTTAGTCATAAGATCTACTAGCTAGTTAATATTAGGCAAAGGGAAATCATCTTTTGGGCATGCAAAGTTAAGATCATGAAAATTATTGTAAAGATGAAGTCCCCCTATGGGCTTAGTGATGGGGATGATGTTAGAGAAACATTTTGGGTAATCAATGGGTTAAATGAAGTTAATGGACAAGAGGAATTGAAGCTCATCTTTTACAAGAAGGGTGATGTGAGGATACATCTTGCAAAGCTTCTGATAGATAGGTTTAGCTTAATGATTTGTGATAATGTTATGGGTTAAAATCATGAGGTCTATGCCAGGCATATCATTGTATGACCAAGTAAAATCTTTACTATGATTGTTAAGTAAAGTGGTATAATATTTTTGTTCGATAGAATCTAAGGATTGACCAACTTTAAGAATGTGAGGGTTATTTAGAGACTACAGATTGATATCAACAGTTGATTTATTTAGCATATTATGCATCTTAGAGGGGAATGACTTCTGAATATAAGAGCCTTTAGCTCCTATATAGGTAAGAATGGATTCATCATATTGACATTGGATTGTGTTGATTTTTAGAGAGTCATCATCAATCATGTCAAGATAAATGAGGAGAAGGGACCTTATTTTCCCATCGTACTGATAGGTTAAGGGTCCCAAGTGAATAGTGTTCATGAAAAAAAAATAGGAAGGATGGATACCTCTGAATCCATGGGAGAAGGTGGGGGGATAGGCAAAGGTGGAGAAGGTGGCAAAGGCTCCTTAATGATTGGAACATGGGGAAACTTAACGAGTTTGGATGGCACTTTGAAACCCACACCATACTACTTCTTGGCATTCTTAATGGTTTTGTTGGTGGGGTATTTGATGGGTGTATGAACTCCTTCCTCATACCAGCCTAGACCAAACCCTTTCCAAGTACACCTATATAGATAAGTGTTAGCAAATCTAGGTTTGCCTAAGAAGGATAATTTACATGTGAAGAGTTAGGTGAAAGGGAGAAGATTTCTCATGGTGGGAGCACTATCAATCCCCCCATACATTAAATTCATGTGAAGATTAGGTGGACCATATGGTATGACCATCCTGATGTGGGGATCATACTGGGGATGCATATGTAATCTTCCATACTCTTGTGGAGTATGGAACATATCTAGTGTGAGGATATGATATTCACTGAGAGTGAGGTGATTAAATGTATCCTTCATAAGATCCTTCTTAGGAATCTGAGTCATAGGGAGCTCTGAGCTTGTTGAAGCCTTAGAAATAGGAGGAAGAGGAGACACTTTTAATGGTATAAGGACATCATTGGGCCTATAAGTCATGTTGAAAATATTAAATGGAGGAGGATCAATGGGGATGATGTGCACCTAACCCTCATACTTGAATTTAACATAATGGTGCAAAGTCAAGGGCATACAAGTCATGGCCCATATCCATAGATGTTCAAGCATGATGTTGTATTGGAACTCTCCCTCAACAACATAGAAGAGATTTGGAATAGTGTGAGGACCAAAATGAATATGAAGCATGACCATGCTAATTGGAGTAGCCATGGTATCATTAAAGGAACAAAGAACCACATCTGATTATGACATATAGTGATCAGGTAGCTCCAATTGCTTGTAGGCATGCATGGAGATGATGTTAATATTGGCACCCCCATCAACCATGACTCTTTTGACACAAATTTGGTTGATATATGTTATGATAAAAAGAGTGGGATCCTAGTCATCAAGGTGATCAGTGGGAATCTCAAAATCACTAAATGAAACTAGGGCTATAGTATTGAGGGAGCCTACAAAAGTTGAGAGAGGTTGAGGATCATCAGGTTGAACCTCAACTGCTTGAAGGGTCTTAATAAAGGTCTGATGATGTCGAGATGAGATTTGGATTAGCTCATATAGGGACATCTTCATAGGTGTTTGATGTAGTTGCTTGACCATGGAGTCCTAAACCACCTCTGAAGATGTTGGTTGCATGACACCCAAGATAGAAATCTTAGGTTTATGAGGGGCCGTATCCTTTAAAAATGGATAATCCCAAGGTGTTGTAACCTTCTCCTTTCCTTTATCCTTTTAAGTCTATGACTGAGTGATCACATGAATTGATTTAATCTAGAATACCAATGGTGAAGGTGATGAAGGAATCTTACACACATCTTTATGCTCAAGTTTAGGTGAGGAAGTATTAGAAGTCATGGGTGAAACTTTCAGAGTGATAGGGAAATTTATGAGGGGCTCCTAAAAAAGAGTGTCTATACCAAATTGTTGATGGATGATAGTCATGAGAGTTTTGTAGTGCATCATATCATGTCCAGGTGATCACTGATATAAATAAACCTATGTGTCATCAAACTAAGAAGGTTTTGGTCTGAGAGGTTGATAAGGCTTAATCAGTGGAAGGGTTATATGAAATGATTACAATAATTGGTGCAAAAGAGAGGTGTGAGAGCCTTCAAATGGGCTTGTATTTTTTGTTGTAACTAGGTTCAGCACCTTATTTTATTTAGGAGGTGATGGAAGGGTTTTGCATGGTGCCTTTTTAGTTGAAGGTGTGACCATAGGTTTCATTGACACCTTTTTATTATTAGATGCCAAGATGTTGGAGGTTGAGGGACCACCATCAGGCAGAGGCAATATTATAGGTAACTTTGTCTTTTAGTTCCCTAAATTGCAAAGTGATTTAACCAAAGTTGAAGGGTGTGGCCCCAATATTGAAGGCAAAGTTGAAGGTGTAGTGGGTCAATGATGCTTGGGAAGCTTTACATTCTTCCTAGGCATATGAAGGTTGAAATCTAATTTTACTTGTGGATGAGTTAGATGGGACACTAGATGAATGCCTAAATATTTGATTTATTTTAGTGTGGTAGATGCTTGAGATGGTGATGTTTATAACGTTGGGGTTTGAGCCTCTTTTGGTGGAGGAGAAGGAGCCTGAACCTTGTCAAACACCTTGGGGTAAATCATTTTGAAAGGGTTAGCAGTCAAGGATGTCTTTTATTATGTAGGGAAAAGAGCTTTGATCTGATCCTTAAATTTCACATGATCTAGTTTCTTGGAGTCAAAAAAATGTATATTTCCTACCCATCACGAGAAGGGTTTGGATAACATTAGCACCGACCTTACTGTCACTTTTTTAGATGACTCAGGTGATTACAAAAGAGGGACATTATTGGCAAAAACCCATCTCAAGCCAAAGATAGGTGATAACCATAATAATATATTCCTTAATCAAGGTAGGAGAACATACATGATCCTCTGATGGTGGGGGAGGGATTGGTGAAGCTGGCTCCTCAAGCGGATAGAGCACTGGGATAATTTCCCCCTCAACATGCAAATAAGGGACCGGAAAAGTGTGATCTTCTATGGGTAAGAGAAGTGTAAAAATGGGCTCAACATGAGTAAGTGCAATTGGTCCTTTGACTAATGTGGGATTAGATAAAATATGCTCCTCTACACATGAAAGAAGAGTTAATGGGGCACTACCTTCTATTGGTGGAGGAGAAGCAAGTGAAGAAGACTCCTCAAAGGGGAAGAGTAAAGGTATGATACCCCCCTCAACATGTGGTCTAGGAGTGGTTAATGCATGTTCTTTAGGTGATAGAAGAATAAGAAAAACATGTGCAATGGGAACGGGCACAAAAGGATCTTCACGTGGAAGAAGTATAGGTAGAGAAGGGCCCTCTCCTCATGGAAGAGAAAGAGGTAAAATATATTCCTCTACCCAAGGGAGTGGGATAGGTATGGTTGGCTCCTCTACTTAGGGAAGAGGAGAAGGTGGATTAGTCTGGACCAGTATCAAGGCAAATACCACATCAATAGTGTGGATGATGCAGTCATGTGTATGCTCGATCATTGCCTGAACATTTTTCTAAGAAGAGGAGTGCTCAGGAAATGGCTTCTTAAATACACCCAAGTTCTAGTTAGCTAGTGCATTAGGGTTATCCAGATTTATATCACCCTTATTAAGCATGTCCTAAACAATGTTTTTAAGGGTCTTACAATTATTAACATTATGGCCTTTCACTCGATGATAGACACAAAACTGGTCCTCCTTGTACCAAGTGGGTATAAGATAGGATGTATCAAACTATATGGGAGGCTTGACCTAAGGAAGGTTAATAGCTCCTTGCCTTAGTAGCTTATCCAATAGAGAGGTGTATGACTCCCCAATCATAGTGTAATCTCTACACTCATACTATTGTTGTAATTACTTCATTGGGTTTTGAGAAGTTGAAGGCTTGGATTGATCTACCTTTGTGGAAGATATTGACTTAATGACTACCACATTGGCTGAGCCTTTAGACTTTTGGTTATAAGAGGAATATTTAGAGGAAGAGGAGTCACCAAGCTTATAATTTTTATTCTTGTTGCATAACTTGACTCAGTCTTCATCTACTACCTGAATCTCAAGCTTTCGCACCATTGTGAAAGCATCATCAAATGTGCAAAAGGTTTGAACTTGGAGGGTTAAGGAGATGTGCTTAGTACATGCCTCTTGAAATGAGTTCAATGAGCTCAAGTTGGGGTAACAAGAAGGAGATTTGATTAATGAGACCTCTCCAATGAGTAATGAAATCAACTATAGACTCATCCTCGAATTGTCAAATAGAGTAAAGGTATGTGGTTGAGACATTTTTAGAGATATTGATCAAGAAATGATCTAAAAATAGTTGATCAAGTTGGGTGAAGGAAAATAAAGAGTGTCAAGTAATGGAGTTATACCAATCTAGAGCATCACCCATAAGGGACATGGGAAAAGTATGAAGCAATAATGTGTCATCATGTCCTATGAGGTAACAAGCATATTTAAATGCTCATAATTATTATTGTGGGTCTTTCTTGATTTGAAAGTGAGTAAACTTAGGAAGCTCTCACTAATTGGGATAAGGATGGATAGGTACTGAAGGATGGATGGGTCGATTGCATATTTGATCATATGAAAGAATGTTCTTTGAACTTCAAATAGATGTCTCTAAGTTGGACATCTTATCCATCAAAATCTTGATTATATCCAAAGGGGGATTAGTTTGAGAGGCACTCCTGTGATGTCCCTTACTTAGGGGCTCTTTTTTCTCCTACAAAAGCTCTGATACCACTGTAATATCCCCTTCAAACAGGGATATATGAAAGACACAAAACTATGATACCAAAGACCAAAGCTCTGATACCACTGTGATGTCCCTTACTTAGGGCCTCTTTTATCTGCACAAAAGCTCTGATCACATATACAAACTTGCAGAATAGATTCAAATAAGCATACACAAATCACAGTATAATCTCTCAATAGCAAATAAAGATCTCATTACTTGTTCTTCTGGACGGTTACACAATTGAGTCTCTGTTATACAAATGAAAGAATATTAAAATCTGGTCTTAAAAACCCTGAATTCATGCAAACTGGGAAATAACTTGCAATTCTGGAAGTCTCGGCCTTTCTGTGTCGACACACAGGCGCCGTCGTCGGTCGATATATCGCCGACGTCGGTCACTGTCGGTCGGATTTCTGCCGACGTCGGTCTTCAGTCGACCGATGTCGGTCACTGAAACCCTCTGTCTGCCGAGGTCGGTTCCTGAACTGATCTGTACGAACCTGTACGGACTTGGTACGGCCACCAACCTGTCTTCTCTTAACCCCTGATTGCTGAACAGCCTGATCTCACGAATATAGATTCTAACACAAGATCTATCTCTGTATAACTTATTAGATCAAAAACTAAATAAGAAAATACCTGGAAAGCTCTGTGATAAACTTCTGTGTGAAGTTATCTCTCAACCCTGGAATTCTGTGATAACTTCTGGATGAAGCTATCTCTCAGATCTGTATCTCTGTGATAACTTCTGGATGAAGCTATCTCTCAATTCGACAATAAATCAGCTGATATCTCACAGCCTCTAAATCACACACAATGAAGAGGGAACGTTCTTCACTGCAATGGAATCCTGGAACCCTTGGCTCAGTCTTCACAAAAGAATTACTTCAATTTTCAATAATCAATAATCTATGCATAATGAACAATGGCCTCCATGTGAAACCCTTATACCCTCAAAAGATATGCTTGCCCTAATTAGGGTTTGTTTAAATTAGCATTAGGGTTTCTAATTTAGAATTAGAGCAAATAATTAATAATTAATAATTAATTATTAATGAGACCAAATAATTAATATTTGATTAAATCAATCAAATATTAATATCTCCCTCAATATACGTCGGATCCTCAAACCGATCGAAGCAGGTGAATCAGGGAGTGATTCTGCATAAGACCATACCAAAATAAAGGCACTCCACTGCATATCAAATATCCCTAAAAAGTAGGAGCTCAGGCCAAATGTGTCCGAAAGAGCCCGAATGAAAATCAAATGTAGAAATCCTGTGAATCAAAGTCAATCCAAGCTCCATTATGACCCTCTATCCATCCTATTAGCCTACGAAGGTCGTATAATAGGCCAATCATCAAATCTGTCAATGTCCATGAAAAAGGGGACATGACAATCCGCCCCTCCGAAAATTGCTTGTCCCCAAGCAATCTCGGAACAATGAACTACTCGATCCACCTGGATCCCAAATGTAGTTATGTTCTGCACTGTTGTGAATCAATGCAAGTACCTGCAACATCATCAGAAGTAAAACAAAGAGGAACCCATAATCAAATTGGCGAACACAACTCAACCAATCTCTGAAATCATGACTGCCCTGGATGTGTCGATACTGTAGACTGTGTACTTGGCAACTGCAAATTCCATCTACAAAAGATGGTGCCAATCCATCCCCTAACTGATCTCTCTGTAAAGGCGGCACAACCAACTGTACCCCACTATCATCTGTATGAGAATAATCAATATGGAGATTCCACTCCATTGGTATTCGAAACTCCTCAGAATCAGGTACTCCCAAATCCTGACTATGAGTGTGAGCCTCAACCACGTGGTCCTCATCATCAGCTACAAAAACATACTCATCAGCAACACTCAATGTACTAACCTCTAAGTATACCTCCACACTCTGAATGCAAGCATCAGGCTCATCCTCACTGTCTAACACCTGTGCTAAACTCACCTGAAGACAAAGCTCATCCACAACATCCTCAACTACCCCTATCGGTGAAGATAATGCAGATAAATCATTACCTGAAGATGTGTTAATATCACCCTGTACTGGATCCGCATAACTGTCAAACTCATCATGCAAGTGGCTGCATGTCATAGGGAAAGCACTACGATCCTTGGGCCTATTAATTAAATTCTTTAACCACATGTAAGCTCTAGGTGAGACATTTCTCCCTTTTGTCCAGACATACCATAAATCTTCTGCCAAGAGTTTGGAAATTTTATCCTCCTCCTCAAACAAGATTGTGAACATAATAGAGTGCATTGATGCCAATATATTGCTAGAATGAAACTCATCTAAAATATTCCAAAATATTTTAAACATCATGCGAATTTCACCAATACAACCTACTAACATCATGACGTTTTCAAATCCATACCTTGCAAATGTTTCAAGTAATCTTGCCCTCCTTGAGAAATAAGGGTCTCTAATGTTATCCAACTTTTCAAAGCTTTTTACCATGGCATAAAGTACCTCTCTCATAATCTGATCATCATGAAAATCAAAGCCAGCTATGATCCTCATCATTTCACTAATGCAAGAGAGAGTTGCAAGTCTTACCACCTCATCATGATGTCTCAATAATCGGGGCTTCACCAACGAATCAAACACTGGAAATAACGCTGTTTGCATCTCATAAGTATTTGAATGCTCAACCTTGCCTAAATAAGTGTCCAATCCTCCAAAATTTTTAGAGTGTCATCTGCTTGCTGAAATGGATGATCTAATTTCTTCTTTGCATTGTGCATGCTTTCTTCCAAATCTTTGACCCCTCTTAGAGCCATACTGATAATCGAATTGAACCTGGAACTACCCAACAGGATGGCAAGACATTAGTTCTGATGTGCCCAACAGGATGGCAGGAATTTAGCTCTGATACCACTGTGATGTCCCTTACTTAGGGGCTCTTTTTTCTCCTACAAAAGCTCTGATGCCACTGTAATATCCCCTTCAAACAGGGATATATGAAAGACACAAAACTATGATACCAAAGACCAAAGCTCTGATACCACTGTGATGTCCCTTACTTAGGGCCTCTTTTATCTGCACAAAAGCTCTGATCACATATACAAACTTGCAGAATAGATTCAAATAAGCATACACAAATCACAGTATAATCTCTCAATAGCAAATAAAGATCTCATTACTTGTTCTTCTGGACGGTTACACAATTGAGTCTCTGTTATACAAATGAAAGAATATTAAAATCTGGTCTTAAAAACCCTGAATTCATGCAAATTGGGAAATAACTTGCAATTCTGGAAGTCTCGGCCTTTCTGTGTCGACACACAGGCGCCGTCGTCGGTCGATATATCGCCGACGTCGGTCACTGTCGGTTGGATTTCTGCCGACGTCGGTCTTCAGTCGACCGATGTCGGTCACTGAAACCCTCTGTCTACCGAGGTTGGTTCCTGAACTGATCTGTACGAACCTGTACGGACTTGGTACGGCCGCCAACCTGTCTTCTCTTAACCCCTGATTGCTGAACAGCCTGATCTCACGAATATAGATTCTAACACAAGATCTATCTCTGTATAACTTATTAGATCAAAAACTAAATAATAAAATACCTGGAAAGCTCTGTGATAAACTTCTGTGTGAAGTTATCTCTCAACCCTGGAATTCTGTGATAACTTCTGGATGAAGCTATCTCTCAGATCTGTATCTCTGTGATAACTTCTGGATGAAGCTATCTCTCAATTTGGCAATAAATCAGCTGATATCTCACAGCCTCTAAATCACACACAATGAAGAGGGAACGTTCTTCACTGCAATGGAATCCTGGAACTCTTGGCTCAGTCTTCACAGAAGAATTACTTCAATTTTCAATAATCAATAATCTATGCATAATGAACAATGGCCTCCATGTGAAACCCTTATACCCTCAAAAGATATGCTTGCCCTAATTAGGGTTTGTTTAAATTAGCATTAGGGTTTCTAATTTAGAATTAGAGCAAATAATTAATAATTAATAATTAATTATTAATGAGACCAAATAATTAATATTTGATTAAATCAATCAAATATTAATATCTCCCTCAATATACGTCGGATCCTCAAACCGATCGAAGCAGGTGAATCAGGGAGTGATTCTGCATAAGACCATACCAAAATAAAGGCACTCCGCTGCATATCAAATATCCCTAAAAAGTAGGAGCTCAGGCCAAATGTGTCCGAAAGAGCCTGAATGAAAATCAAATGTAGAAATCCTGTGAATCAAAGTCAATCCAAGCTCCATTATGACCCTCTATCCATCCTATTAGCCTACGAAGGTCGTATAATAGGCCAATCATCAAATCTATCAATGTCCATGAAAAAGGGGACATGACAACTCCCCAAGTTATAGGGTGCCTATAAAGGGGTCAAAATAGTGTATGACATAGTTTGTTGCATCTGGGTAGACATAACATATGGGTAATGACTCATAGGCTGAGGGGTCGAGGAGAAAGGGGCTTATCCAATAGGATTTAGAACAAAACCTAGGATAGGGGTTGCCATCATGGGTTGGGTTATGGAAACACTAGATAAAGGATAGGTGGTCACTCTTATATTGATTAGTGAAAGAGTAGCCAGGATTGACACAAACAAGTTTTGAAATGGGGTCTAATTTGGTTGAGTGGCTTGCAATTACGAGGTTAAGGAAACCCTAATGGAATTTGGGTTTGACTACGTGGTTGGAAAAACCAAACTCTAAGCATTGGATATGATTGGATTACTTGTCAAAGTGGTGGTTTGAGTAACCACAGGGGGAATGGTGGAAAAAATTGATGTTATCTCCATGAAGGATGTGGTTATACCATAAATTATATCATTAGAAGAGTTACACATCCGACTTATGACAAGGTAATGCTAGAAGAATTTAGTGTTATAATCAAGGAATTGAGTAAAATCTTGATCACCTTCAGGCACGATGGGTGGCTGCCTAGGACTAACATAGCCAGGGAACCTTCCATTCTAGGATCATGCTCCATGGAAGGATTGGAAAGAGGAGGTGAAGGTAGAAGGGGTTGCCGACTTGCATGATCAATGAGAAGCTTCACTTGCTTTCATGTAAAGACCATTCAGAAGGCTAGATAATTTTAACATACCCTATATTTGTAATAAGAAATTAGAAAAACCCAAGTTTGATTGAAACTAGTAGGTGATTTTAGCTTGCTATTTGAGGTAGACTAAAAATTAGAAAAAAAACCACAAAGACTAATACTGATTTCCTAACTGAGATCAATATGCATAAAATATGTCTATGTTGGTACTATAACTAGGGTTGATGGGATACTCAGGCTGCCGATGTTGGTAGCCTAACCGAGGTTGATTACTTTGTAACCCAAAAGGGTCAAAAACTCACTATTTAACCAACCCAGACATGAGATCCAAATATAACAGTGAATGCAACAAGCCTATGTGTCAACAGAGAACACTCAAGGGGACCAGAGATAAAGGTTAACAAGTCTCGAAGGTTGAGAAGACTTAATTTTGATACAAACATCCTTACCAACTCAAAATTATAGTAAACAACAAAAAGGTAAAAAGGATCATATAGCCAACTAGCATTAATTCCTAAGAATTATTTTTAATCTCTTGGTGGCTTATGCCTTAACCAGATTGTGTAAAGAGGAGGTTGGATAATAAAGGTCCTAGAAGTCATCTAGAGATGGTTTAAAAAAATTTGGCTAGGGATTCCTCAATATATCATTAGGTACGGGAGGCCCAAATCTGTGACTTGTGATTTAGTTTGGCCAAAACACCAAACCAGCTTTGTTTACCTGGTGATAAAATCTAGGTAAATCCCACCTCAAGATTTGGGGAAAGTTTGAAATGTGTAAGTTCATATGTGGTTTGGAGGTGTGTGAGAAAGTGTGCTATGATTCATTAACCATCTAATTAGTGATATGTGTGACTAATATGCAGCAAGCTAACCAATGATGTAGTAAGTTTTAAACCTAAAAGTTGAAGTGTATTCTTTGGATAAAAAACAATGAAGAAAGGAAAAGAGTATGACTTTCACTATCTTGATGCACATGCAATGAGGTAAGCAAAAATAAGGTTCTTTTATCTTTACACAAGATAATGATTTTGTTTAGAAGTAATAGAAGAAGAGGTTAGAGAGAAGAAAAAGTTCAATTCATTCCCTTAAGTTGAAAATGAAAGGTGTGATATATTGCTTTTATGGAAAATAAAAGGAGAGAATGCAATAATGAAAAATTCACTATTGATGCACCTATATGAATGTCATTTTAAAATCAAAGAATAAACCCAAGATAAACTCTAGGGTCCCACCAGATGTGCCAGAATGTTTCTATCAATTTTTGTTATCTATTTTAAAAGAAAGAAATAAAAGTATGAAGCTTAGGGATAAGTGATTAAGTACCCAAAATGATGCACACCATTTTAGACATTGTGAGAGCACCTCTTTGGCTATGGAGGAAGATACCTGTGTATATGAAAACACTAAATAGAATTGTTGTTAGCAGAGATATGTGTGGGCTGCCAAGCTATGCCTTGTTTTAGGAAGTGTAACACGTCCCTGAGATGATAGTCCACTATCTATAAATAGAGTTTAAAACAAACATAAATGAAAAGAGAGAGAGAGAGAGAGAGAGAGAGTTAGAATACTATTTGTTATGTTGTAGGTCTAAATGTATTAGTGAATGAATGCAATGCAGGTTGGGCAGTGGAAATATGCTTTGGTGAGGTTATTAGAGAGGTTTTTGGGGGTTGTTGGTTAAAAATCATAGTGACCAATGTCAGTTAAGTGACTGGTGTCAGTTTAGGTCACTGATGTCAGTCTGGATAAATGATATCGATTGGGGTAATGATATTGGTGGGGTTATGGAAGGCTTTTCCAGGAAGGGAAATAGATTTGTAGTTTTGTAAAGGGGTCATGAGGAGTCGTGTGGCGGTGAGTAAGAATTAGGAAGGTCAAGGTAGAGGTTGATGCATTGAGGTAGGGAGATGGAGGTGGGGGAGTGTCACAACTCCTCCACAGAAGAATCTCAGGTTTCATGAATAGTTAAATAGTATATTTGTAAAACCAATATAAAATGACTATTTAAAACATGTGAAAACACCAAAATGTACTTAGCTAGGTTGGATAAGTGAGTAGCTATGTTAGATAGATGGATCTGATGAGGCTTGATGAACCAGTGCATGAACAAATGAGGCAAAGCATATGTTTTTAATCCATGGTGCTCAAAACACTATGCAGTTTGTCAATTCCTAATCTGGAACAGTTCATGTAGAGTGACGATAAGCTTAGATGTTGATAATGATGCTAGAATGCTTGATAATGAAAGATTTGTGTTAATGAATGATTTTCTGACCCTATGGCCAATTTGGAAGTAGGCCTAATTAATTGACATCAATGGGCCCACTAGTGTCAATCGAGGGCCAACCAATGTTGGTTCCCAAGACTAGGTAAAATAGACTAAATTTAGCCTTTTAGCCTACTTCTTACTTCAACAAATGGGTTCCCATTGGAAAATGGTCATAATGCAAGGTCAAGAGGCAGTTAGGTAGTTAAGGAGTTATGAGGGGGGGGAGAATAGGTCCTAGGTGGTTAGGATAAAATGACCAGGTCCTAGGGTGAGTTAGAGGGTGAGAACCGATCATAGGGCAAGGTGGCCAGGTGAGGTGGCCAAAGGAGATTTAACTAATTTAATTAAAAAATTATATTAATTAGATGTGCCTAAAGGATAAAGACATAGGTTAGGAAATTAAATAAGAAAGGGGTCGAGGGGTAATGTGACCTAGGTAATCATGCAAGGCATTAACATAATTATAATGTCTATAATGACATAAAAGTTAACCCTAAGAAGGTCAAATCAATAATGGACATGACTCCTACTAATTTGAAACAACTATGGTCCCTCTAGGGTAAAATTCAAGTAATTTGATGATTCATGACACAACTCGCTGATAAAACCCAATCATGCACTCAACTACTTAAGAAGGATGTACAATTTTAGTGGGACCCCACATGTTAATAGATCTTCAATACACTTAAGAAATACTTACTCAACCCTCCCATCTTGGTTCCAACTTTACTTAGTAAACCACTACTACTTTACCTTTCTACAACAAATCATGCACTAGGGGAACTCTTAGCATAATGTGATGATTAATATAAAGAAAGAGTAATTTACTACATCAGTTGCACACTCATTGAATATGAGTGAAATTATCCAACAATCGAAAATCTTTGCTTATCACTAGTGTTTACTACTCAAAAAAATAATCACTACATGTTTAATAATGACATAGAGATCATTACCAAAGTCATTCCCTTAAAATTCCTCATGTCAAAATTGCATCTCACGAGTTGTATTTCCAAATGGGTTATGTTACTCACTGAATTTGACGTCAAAATCATATTATAAAAATCTGTGAAAGGATAAATCATCATAGACAAATTAGCATCAGCACCATTACTGGATACACATCCTATTAATGATGATTTTATAGACAATTTCACAACATACAATATTACTCCTGATAAATGAATAATATTTTTTGATGGCTCTTGATGTGCATCTAGTTCTGGCATTGGAATTATTTTCATTAAACCTATGAGACACATGGTACCTATTTCATACTGGCTCATTTTCTCATGCACCAATAACATTTCCAAATACAAAGTTCTCATCTTCGGACTTCAAATGAATCAAGCTCTCAAGATAAAATCAAAGTTTACGGGTACTCCCAATTAATTATCAATAAAGTCATAGATATTTACAAAATAAAATAAGAATACCTAATTACTTATAAGGACATGGTTCAATGTCTACACACTCAATTTAACAATTTATCTATTGAGAACATCCCACGTTAACACAACTATCATGCCTATGTAATGGTAAGTGATGCCTCATTAATCCCTATAGAGATGGTTACAGAACAAAATATATTCATAATTAAATGAATATAATCCATGTTAGTGTCCCATATAGACCTTATCATTCCATCATTACTCATCACCCATGTAGTTTAACACCATCCGAATGGTTCTCCAATATATACAACTTTTTAAACAAATCTATCACACTATATACCTTTACAAAGATTGAATAGTGAAAATTGCAATGAAGCTCTCTACAATATGCCATCATTGGTGGTGATTATTTCAAAATATATTTTAATGGATACGTACTCAGATGTTTAAAAATAGAAGAATCTAAATTAGTTATTTGATAGATACACAATAGAAAATGCAGTGGTCATTTTAGCGACAAGGCCATGCCGCACAAATTACTCAGATAGGGTTACTACTAGCCAAGTATAGAACAATAATGTCAAGAGTATGCAAAATTATGTGATAAATTTCAATTAGATGGTAACTTACACCATGTCCCTTCACAACAGCTTCAACCTATCATATCACCATGGCCATTTTTGTTATGGGGCTTCCATCTAATTGATAAAATCAACCTAAAATCAATAGGTGGCCACAAATTCATTATCACAGCAACATAATATTTTACAAAATGGGTAGAAGCAATCATTCTATAATTAATTAAAGGGGAGGATATTTATCATTTTCTCATGACCAATATTATTTATTGCTTTGGTCTTCCAGTAGCCATCATTACATATAATGAAACTTCTTTTAAGAAAAAAATAGTGAAAAAAAATTGTGCCAAATACAAAATCGAACATACATTCTCCATATCATAATACCCATAGGGTAATTGTCAAGCAGAGGAAAAAAATAAGATGATCAATATCATTCTCATCAAAAATATCAACAAGTTTAATGATGACTGACATAATCAACTCGTATATGCACTTTGGGTTTACTACACCAGTGTACATACACCAATAGGAGCTACTATTTATTCACTTGTATATGTCACTCAATCCATTATTCCCTTAGAATTAGAAATATCATCTTTACGAGTCTCTTTAAAAATACTCATCATAGATGACTAGAATAGATAGTGACATCTCCATGAACTACAATAATTAGATCATACACATATCCAAGCTATAGAGCATCTCAGAGTTTATCATAAGCAAATCTATTGAACCTATAATAATAGAGTCCATAACTGATAATTTTAAATAAATGATTTAGTATTGAAATAAAATCTCAGAAATGTCAACACCAAAGAAGAAAATAAAGGAAAATCTAAACCCAATTAGCTCGGACCATACATCATAATCAAAAATATTAGCCCAAAAGTATATAATCTAGCTTCAATCAATATAAAGGTAGTCAAAAATACATTGAACATCATGCATTTAAGGAATTCTACATATAAAAAGATGAACATTTCATTTTCAATTGAATTTTACATACTTCCTTATCTCTCTCGCTCCTTGTACATAGTTTATTTGCATATTCTTATATATATCTTATACTCAGAAATTATTAAAAAAATATAATATGTCAAAATATAAAAACAAAAAAATATTTCAAAAATACAAAATTTTACAAATTGTATGCATTGCTATGTTAACATTTCTACTACTTTATAGATATTGCATATTGCTAGCTATCTTGGTATAATCAATTTTATCATACATATATGCTTCAATTGTTCTTATTGAGTGCTTGTACATTACAGATAGGACTTTGGTCCACTAAACTGATCCATATTAGATATCATCTACCCATTCATGGCATTTACACTGATCCAAGTTTTTACATTTGATACATCCTCCCACTTGGGGGCATCTCTTACATAATTGTTATAACTAGGTTTTATCTTTTTCATATTATAGATTCCAGTTACACATTGATTTATTTTGATATTGATCATTTCTCCTCATTGCTCATATTTTTCTGACTATCACTACTTAAACTTAGTATATATGCATCCTAACATTTACATAGATTTGCATTACATAGTTATACATGTTTTCATTTGTAGTTCCTAGATTAGACTTGATTTTGTTTCCTATGCTTCTTCCATCTTCGAGGGAATTTGAATATGCCATTGCTCTTTGGATTCTATGAAATTTATCTATTTTCATGCCCTAGACATGTGTCTAGGTCCCTTGTATGTGCTCTTTCATGCTTCTATATGTGGACATTTGAACATGTCCTTCTATGTGGCTCTACACCAAATTTTTAGTTGTTTGTGTATATGGACATTTGAGCATGTCTTGGTATGTATTCATTCTCAGACTAAGTGACATGTGCCCATGTCTTTTGTATTATGGTCCCTTGGCCTAATTTTTATGTGCCTCATGTGCTTGTATGGTTACTTCATTATATGCTTCTACACCATGACACTTGTATTTGTGTGTTACACACACACCAATTTTTGATTTCATGAGATATCTCATGCATCTACCTATCCTACTTGGGAGCCTTGATGGACATCATGCCCCATCCCCTTAGGTAGTTACTCATATATTACTATTTTTATACATTGATTACATCTATCTTGACACCCTTGTGCAATGATATATTACAACATACCTCTTACATTTCTTACTTATGCTCAGATAAATTTACATTTTTATGTTATGTTTTAAATTATATTGAAATATCATGCACATGATCTGACTAACACATTTTACTGAGCTAATTCTTTAAAGGGTAATTCTTACATAGGTTCTATAACTACCCTCAAAAGAGGGGGTATTTATAGGAGTTGTCATAGAGATCAAGATCCTACATTAATTTTCATAGATACATTTCAGCACATAGACTTAGTTTTAGATATTAGACTTGGGACAAACATAAAATAGAACAAAGACTAAGAGATTAGTTTAGCTCACATAGAAATTAGACCAAGTAGTCATTAGTGCCTATATTGGGACACTATCACCATAGGGTGTTAATGTCCACTATAAGGAGCTGCTATATGGTAGCCCTAGCTTCAAGATAGTTCAATGCATTTAGACCAAGACACTAGGTATAGTATAAATTTGCATAGATATAGTCATAGGTTTAGCAGTTATGTTCAGATTTAGCTCAGATTCATTCATTTTATTTCAAATTCATACCAATTACTTAGATTTGGGGGCATCTTACATAACATGATCACTCACACATTTAGTTCAGTTACACAGATTTAACTATTACATACTTCATTGAGATTTATTATACTCAAATGTGAGATTGGGGACATGTGCATAACACATTTTCTATATACTCAGCTTCAAACAAGTTGATCAGATGGAATGGAAAAATCCATTTCATTATCTACACTATATATACTTGTTATCACATTCAGGTTGTCACCATATTCATGACTTTCTCCATCTATAGTGGTTAGCATTCCTAAGTGTCCCAAATTTGTCTAATATACTCGAGTGGTCATAAAGTTGAATACATAGTTAGATACTTTCAACACTTTATGCAGTATAGTTATAGATGTATCTACTTCACATAGGGAAATGATGGAGTCATGACCAAATTGAATTCTTGACCCACCCACATGAGAACTAAGTAATCCAATGGCTCAATTCAAGCTAATCAATGATAGGATCACTATGTGCATTCACACACAGAGAGGTTATTACTAGGTTCACGTATTGGTTTGCATACACAATAAGGTGTATTTGTTCATTTCCTCTATCTTTACTCACCTTTACTCATTTATTTTATTTGAAAATAGTCTTTTGCTTTTGATTATCTCTTAATTAAGGATTGATTTTTACATGTTTCATTATAGAACAGTGTTTTGGATCATGTTTCACATGTGTAGACCCATATTCACATACTCAAACTCAACTACAAAGGCTTCACTTCCAAGGTAAGTCCAAGTATACTTCTTTTTCCTTTATACTAGTCATTTTGATTTACAGTGTTATTAGCATAAAGTGGGGTGAATTTAATCACCTAAAAGTGGAAGTTAGATGTTAAGAGTGTCACTTGAGTCAACCTATCCATAGGCTAGCCATAAACCTATCTTTGAGCATTAGAATTACATTTCCAATCATTAATTAGACCACAGTAACTTATATCTAGTCAAGATTTGGTCCTATAAATTTCATCCTAGATCCCAATCCAAATTTTTCAACAATCTACCAAAATGACATTAGCACCATATTTGGGACACTGCAGCCACATGGTGCTAGTGTCCCTAATTGGGCACTACTATCCTTATCCCTAGATCTTTTCAATGGATAATTTTTCAAATTGTGCCCCTCCTAAGTTTAGCTAAATCTAATTTTATAATATGCATAGTCAATAGAACCCTATAAATACAAGTCTAAACCACCTCTATTCACTAGATGGAAAATAGATGCAAAGACTATTCAAACTAAACACAAAGTTATGAAAAATTAAGGTAATTTATCCTTATTCTACTTTACTTTAAGCATGTTACCATCTATAGTATCCCGAAGTCCAATTTTTAAGCATTGAAAAGCTAAATCACATTCAATGCATCCAAGGCACTCTCATTATAACATTCACTTGAATATATATCAAACACTAGGTGGGAGAACTACATTAGACTTGTTCCCTCCTTGGAGTATTGGTATCTAGGCATCTCTATACATAGCGGGGTATTGAGGATGTCAATTCCATCCTAATAACACACACCAAATTATTACTTATTCCATATTTATAATAATATTAGGGTTTGTACATAAAATCAAGTTTTTAAGTTATAATACGTAACTATAGGTTTCAACCACAAATGACTAGAACATATAGACACAAGTGTAGGTGATCCCTAAAAATATGAATATTCATGTAAAGGGGACATTAGCACCACATTGATGACACTAGACATAGATGGTGATACTACCCAAACTGAACACTATTGTCTAGTGAGTAGATGAATACCTAAATACTATTGATGACATAAACTACTATTGAGATTCAAATTTCAGAACCTAGATCATCCACCACAGTTATTTTTTACATAAGTCTCTATTTATTCTTATTTTTTACTATTTATATAAATTTAAACAAGGTCAAAATCATAACAAATCTATACTTAATTATTGTATATTTATTTAACTAATTTATACATCTCATCCCTTTAACTAGACATAAGAACTACTTGTGTCAAACCCTAAAATGTTAAATCAATAAGAGGTTGTTTTAATAATGTTATAGTTATAGGTATTTTTTCAATATCCCTTTTTTGATAATGAGTTTACAAGGTTGGATGCAATTGAGCTATGGCATAAGGGAGAATATCAAAGATTTGTATTTTTATGTTGATCTCATTAGGCTCATCATCACTAGACTAGAGAATTTTTGGTGGGATGCTCCCTTCAACCTTAGGGTGGAAATTATGACCTCTCAATGAATCTAAGGGATATTTAAATCACTTATATTCATTTAATAGGATACTTGGAAGCCCTTTAATGGTGAGTACTTTAGAGAGACTACATTATTAGATTTCCTTAAATTTTTGAGGATGTGTATCACATTCTAAATGAATTTAAGGGATAGTTAAATCATTGACATTCACATATAGGGACACATGGATGCTCTTCAACAATGGTTAATTTAAAGAGACCGCATTATTAAATTTCATTAAAGTTCTATTAATTAGTATCACATTAGAACATGTATATAACTTATAAGTAGGATAATTTAATTCATTGAGATGTAAAATAATTTATAGCCTTCATTCGATGATTCAAAGGGTGACCATGCATGATTTTACAATAAAAAAGAATTTGAATATCATGACTTTCACCCTAATGTATCTAGGAAGTTCCAAGATAAGAAACCAAATGTACCACATGGGAAGGGTTTATCTTTGGTCATATCCTTGGTAAATGTTATGAATTTTTTAAAGTTTTCTTATTAGTTATTTGAGGTATTTTATAAATTTTAAATATGAAATGTAATTGCCAAAATATCCATCAAAGAGGGGTTTTTTTGACTTAGACATCACCAATTCAAGCACTAAGAAAATAAGAGTATCATCTACATGTAATTATATTTCTCGAAGAATCATGGATTGGTTTGAAAATTTTAGGGATAGTTCTTGGTCAGTGGTTTGATTATTTTGGATAGACAAGTATTCAAATTGTTTCATGATACTCTCATACAAATCATGAAAGGTAGATTCTTGATCCATAGTGGGTGGTTAAGGAGAACTCATCTCAAATATATTATTTCATTAAGTGTTTTCAATGCTTACGAGAGGTGTGCATAGTCTAAAGGAAATTATTTAATCCATGACAGTGTTTTCAATGGTTAATGAAAACAATATAAAATCATTGATTTTATACTCATAATCACATAATGCCATGGCCATCATGCATAGAATAAAATAAAATGCAATAGCACTCAATGTCACACAAGGATAATGGCCACACACAGTGAAAAATAAAATTTCACACAAGGCCAAGGGTTGTAAAGAAAGAGGCATACAATGATACACTCAATAAAACAAAGTTATGAAAGCATTCCAAGCGAAAATCAACATAATCAATTATTAGACTATAGGAAATTAAACAAAATCAATGAAGCATAAAACAAGCTACACTAGTCTACACTATTAATCAATGTCAATATCACAATATAGAAAAGTAGCATATCCATGAAATGTAACACTATAAATAATATAATCAAGATCAATAAATGAAATAAATCAATGTAACTCATCATGATAAAATGGAAATGACATATAAATATGTAATTTGTACCAATATAACCTATGGATTGAGATGCCCAAACATTGGCATGGCCCTTGGGTATAGGAATACCTTACATCTGTGTCTCTATGCATCATGTGTTGTACCTCTTGTATCACACTCATATTTTATTTTTTTAATATTTTATAGACCAGTTTTCTTGTAAATGGGATTGTCGCATGTTGATATTTTATCAAACATGGGAATGGTGACCTATCATTAGTTAGTAGTGTCATATGAAACTTTATCTAAATATGAGGAACAAACTTGTGTTGTAATGTAATTGTCATGATCATCATGACTCAAGGATAGTGTGGATGATATGTAATTCTATTTAGCATAGTATCATGTGGAACCCACCATCTAATAGAGGAAACATGTGCATGTGTTCATGGTGTAACATGGTGAACTATGTGTAACACTAGATTAGGACATGGACTAAATATGAGTTTTTATGTGTTGTGAATGACTCTATGATATAATGGGAATTAAAACCTAGTTATCTAATAAATTAAACTTATTTTATCTAGATATTATGTGTACAATGAACCTAAATAGGCACAATACCTGAAGTTATAGAATGAACCTTAATAGGTGAAGTAACTAACTACAATGGTGGTGGGGGTGTAGGATGAAATTATTCTAGTTGAATAAGATACTCATATAGAAAACCTAAACTATGAACACCCTATTACAATGAATATACTTGACACACATATGTAATTGTGATGTTATTACATGGAGCTTGTGTATATAAGGACATGCTAACAAAATGAAAAATAACCACGTACTTGATAATACAAAAAATAAACTAGCCACTATTATAGGCCCTACCTTAAAATTTAACAAAATGCATCCCAACAGGGTTTGTTTCTTTCCATAAAATAATTTGACTATCCTTATTATATCTATAGATTCCTCATGTGCATATTTAAGAGTATAAATAAGTGTCAATGTAGTATTTTTATTCTTGAATCATTATCTACCATGACACTATGTATTGGTTGTGAATCGATGAATGCTCCTAAAAATAGTGAAAATGAAGTGAAGATTCATCATCCATGATTTTAATGTCAATTTTTAACCCTAAATTTGTAAGTATGGGAATAGGGTTAAAAGATATGATATCCCATAAAAGAAGTTCTTGATAAAATAATTTATAATAGGCCAATTGATTGCAAACTTAGATAAATGAATATTATGAATTATATAAATAAGATATGCTAAATATAGAAAGAACTAAATTTGAAATATATTATATCATTTAAAATTCCAAGGAGAAATGATACTTAATTAGACATATAAGGTGCAAGTGGACCTAAGTTTTTCAGATGCATGAATATGAAAGATCAGGATCTGAGATAGCTGTTAGATTCTAGAAATGATGTTTTTGGAGCTACATGCACTACTGTCAATGTTATTATCCTTGGGGTGACACTATTTTCCAATACAAAATATACATCAGATTATAAAGTAACCAACTTCATTGTTCTGGGTTTTTCGTCATCTTTCTGCTAATGTATTTAGATATGGAGCATAAGTTACATATATTTGCTTATGGATCAAACCCCATATCTTCACCCTTCTTCAACCTTGATATGTGTTTTCCAAAAATGGATTAGTTAAATCACAGTGTCAATCTAGCCTCAAATACCCCTTTGTCAGTGAGTGATGACTACATTTCAAGTGTTAATTTAATTTTCCCATATAACCGATATAAATTTTTTAAGCTCAGAATCAAATAACTTATATTGTGTCTCCTTATTTATGATTCACATGTCAATTACTTATTCACTTATTATGATGGACACATCAAATACTTAAATCTAAATTTCTAGGTTAAATATGGTAGATATCATATCAGCTAATTGGATTCTTTTTCCAAGATAGTTATGTAATTTATTTTTTCAAATATGCTAAAAATATATATTATTGATTCACTTTTAATTAATCAATTAGATATCTCATTGAAGTAAGTTTAGAATTAGTTTTTGTTAAAATATGATTATTTTTAATCCCTTGTGAGGCCAAAATGATAACTTTTACTCATAGTCATTTACTCTTCTTATTGCACTTTGATATTTATGGGTTATAATTAGAGTGACATTATATTTAAATTGTAGGTTTAATTTATCTCTAAAAGGTTCATTTATAAATGTGTTCTTGAATGTTGTGTTTATTTATTTTTAGATATAAAATATAATTAAAATTTTACACTTTCCTAAATTATATTTTTCTAAAATAATGATCCATGCAGCTATAAACATGATTGAATGTCACTTCACTACATCAATAAGATGTCAAGGCAAATGAGTAATGTAAATATGTAGTTAGCATCAACTGCATCACTACCATGCAATAATTATCTAATAATTTTTAATGCATTTTCTATATGTTTCAACAATTTTTACAACCACTTCTAAAACAAGTTATTATTGACATGTTTAATCCAATAAATAATAATTTCACTAGCCTTATTAATTGGCATATTATTTTTTATATAAACTAACAATATATGTGTCAATTGCATGATATTTATTATCATGCATTGAGTGTAATTAAAAATAAATACAATTTCAAGTGGTAAATTATGTTCAACATCTCCATAATGGCCTTTTACAGGAAAAAAATTAATGAATTTGCAACATTTTTTTCTCTCGCGTCATAAATAAATCCATGTACATAAGACACTACTTTGCAATTTTCTTTATCACTATTTAATTATAATCAATTCGCATCTTTGTATATTGCTTCTTGAAATTTTATTTTAAATCTTTTTTTGCAGGTAATATCTTTGTCAAAAATAATTCACACCTTGTTACTTCTTCGAATAATCTAATCTATGCATAGTAAGTGCAAAGAGGTCAGTAATTATAACTGCTTCCATTTAATGTCTCACAAGTTTGTATAAATATATTTAATCATTTATAATGTCAATTATATAAAAAATACATAACTATGTTTTTCATCAATAGACATAGTGCATATGAATATTGAAAAATAGGTAAAAAAAAAAATAGTGTGTTGTTACTAGGTACAAGATTTTACAATAAGATATTATATTGTCATCTCTAGAGGTTACAATAGACATTTATTCTAGAAACTAGCACACCTTATCAATAAAATGAATGTATGTACTTGTCATATATCTATAGATTTTTTGTTCATGAAAACAATGGATTTGAATCTAAAAAAACACAAGAGGACAAATAATGAAATATCAAATAAATCCATAATTATATAGAACTATGAACCAAAAAAAAGGCACAGTACAATAAAATTGACCATGCTTTGGCTAAACACCACCTTTTATGTAGTGTAGATTTTAACTATAGTGTTGGTTTTTATCTTTTGATATATTCCACATGCTATTAAATTTTCAATATACACCCATAGAACTAATAAATGAAATCAACAACCACTTCCTAAATTAATTGCATATTAGTGATCCATTTATAATTAAAACATATGAACTAGAATTAGATACCTATGAACTATACATATTGCATGGAATACATGATAATAAAACATATTTCTATAGAATACGATTCTCTCCATCCCCTACTTCCCCTGGTGATGAATCTATTTTATGGGGAGACATCTTTTATATACATTGGCTAGCTAGGTGGCTCAATATATAAATATGCATATGGTCTTATACAAGGAAAAATAACTACGTTTGATTCAACGAAGAATGTCCAAAACTTCCATTTTTAATATTGTTTCATGATAAAAATCCTATTTGTGGCCATTATGAGTCACTATACTACATAAAAAAATATTCAATACACTATCTCATCGACATATATTCAATTGTCTAATATGTGCAACCACCCAGAACCATCTTGGATAACCATTTCACCAAAACCGTAAGTCATTAACTTATATACGCTTTTTCTGTGAAGTTATGATTTTTGTGAGAGTTTGTTCAATTTGATTTGCTAATTAAAATATTTAGAATTCAACATACAATGTTTAAGATACTATCTCGCACAATCATTTTGCAATACAATACTATGCAAGAATCAAAAATCTATATTTTGCATATAAAAAAATTACAACCCAACTTAATACAAAATAAGAGTAGAATTTTAAGTTGGTAGACATACATTGTAAACTTGGGAAAGCTCTTAAATGAATGCAAAACTAAAGGAGGTGATTTTTACTTTGAGTAGATATCCATATTTATTAAAATAGAGATTCATCTTTGGTCAATTACTAGTACATGTATGGTGAAGACATATATAGGGTCTTTACAACCCATAAATAGTTAAAACATAGTCTTCTTCAAAATAGATACAATCCATATTCACTATGAGCAATTGACCATGGATTGTCAAAATGCAACAGTTATTCCTGATTGTAATAGAAAATAAATAGCATTGAACAAAATAAGTTTAACACCTTATCGGGCTTTCAAATAAATTAAACAAGACATGGAAAAAAATACATGAGGATAATCTATACAAGACATTCAAGAAAACACAATCAATGAATTAAATAAGACATTAGTAACATATTTTCATGTCTTAAAACATGTTAAACTAAATAAAAGAATTAAGGTAACAAATAAATTCATAAAATACATAGAAGACACACCAAAACATGTATGTCTAATGTGCATTTAATTTCACTTCAACTATAAATTTATAGATTTCAAGTAATCGGAAAAAGAAAAATATGTGAAATTGACAAAGACAAATGAGTGGTAGAAACAATATGCATTAGATGCAAAAATTCATTTCAAATTATGATTGTTCCAAAATTTACATCTCTTGCACGCATCTAGTTGAACATGCCTTTGACATATGTCATAATGCAAATAGATATCTAAGAGCATCTTGTTTCATTGTGAATTTATTTTTCATAGATTAAACATATGGGATACCAAAAACCACATATTGGACTAACTAGGGCAATCATAAATGTGCCATCAAACACTGATATAATACAAAAATCATTACTGCATTCAACAAGGAAAACATCTACAATTATTTTTGAACTGAAGAGAAAATTAGAATTAAAAAAATCCTACCAAAATGGAAGGGTTTGTCCAAACATAATCATGCTTTATTTACAATAGTTTTTTAAGAGAAGATTGTATCGATAAAAAAATGTCAAAATTACAAAAGATTGGAAACAATTATTACATACTAATAACAACATGAAATGATACACAACAAATACTTTGATAAGTAATGAAATAACAAGAAAATAAGATAATATTCCCACTTTGACCATGCTACATGGATTTTCACTTCCGACATGCATCATGATTTACAAGATAAAATTATCAAAATTACAGTAGTGGATTGCCAATAACCACTTAGAATTTTTAAAGACAAGTATGCAAAAGAAATTAACTTCCCAACACTTTTGTATGGTGAGCCAAGAAATGAAAACATAACTATATATTTTTATATGCTAAAATTATTCAATGGGAGTTATAACATATGGATTTTGCATTTGCATATCATATCACAAATCATTTTTTTCAAGGCAATAAAAATTAAAATTAACTAGATGATGGAAATAATGTGGGTGAGAATTAGAAAAAGGCAATTAAAAGGAATAAAGTTTGTGCCAAAAGATGTCAAGAATAGACCAAATCTATAAAAACTATTGAAATCTGATATTAGATATATCAACTTCAAAAAAATATGAATATTACCATATTATTTACAACTATGAAAAAACACTTTTACAATGATTTGTTAGTTAGGACTACCAATATTTTTTGTTACATTCTCAAGTGTTGAACATTATTGGGAACCACTTAGAAATTTATTGTTTGAATTGCATAATGGCCTTCTAAAAAAGCTTGGAATAAACAAAACCAATATCTTTAATACAAACGATCATGCTTGCTTAATTGCAAATATTCTGTTACATGTACACAATATTGTGCCTATAGAATAAGGTCAATGTTGAGAATGATATACAAAGATGAATATTTTTTAAAGTGATTACAAGATCATTTCTCAATTATAGAATTCCAGAATCGAGGAAGTCATCACACATATTTTATGTTGTGGATAGAATTTGAACCAGTTTATGGAAGGATAAAAATTCAGAGATTACAAACTTCATCGATAAGTGCATAACTTATTATTCAAATGTAATTGATTCAGACATATCAAAATTACATGAACAGTACCATGCCAAAAATTATTATAAAAAACACAAAACAAATTACAAATACAATTTTCCTATTCCATCAATGTCAAGACCATTTATCCTTGAACCATGTACAAATGAAAATAGTTTGGCCACCAAAAATTCAACACATATCTATGCTATTTTGGAAAACATATGTTATGAACATTCTAAAATATTCGACATGTTTTTAGCGCAATAAAAAATAGATGAAAGAAAATACATAGAAGTGATACAAATCACTAAGTATCCAAACAAATTCTTGAAATGAAATCCATCACATGCATGGACAAACAAATTTTGTAAAAAAAATCCACTTTGTGAATAGCAAATATAAATGCATAATTTGTGCTCAATGCCTATGTTGTAACATCTTTTTGTATGTCTTACATGACAAAACTCGATACATCTTGATGACAAAATGTTTAAGTGAATATAAAAATATCATCAAATTACAAATATAGATGCTATTTAAATGATACATAACCTTGGAAACACATTTCTTAATAGACAATAAATGTCTACTCAAGAGACTGTTCATATAGTTTTATCATTGCCATTGAATAGTTGCTCTAGAAAATTCATATTCATAAATATGATCCTATTAGATAAATGCATATTCATTATAAATCCATCAACACTTTTGACCCACAAACTTGATGAATCATAATATGTTATAAGTAAATCTATACTAGATTACTATGTTCAATGGCCAAAAGTATTCATTGAAGTTTGTCTCGCTAAATTAGTCTCTGAAAATAAGAAAAATGGAAAAAATATCTATGAAAAACATAAAATCCATGTTATAAGGTACATAAAGTATAATAACCAAGTTAATATTCAAAACCATTGCAAAGAAAGACTATTGTTATATATTCCTTTCACATGAAATGAAAATAATATGAACCATAGTTTCAAAAAATAGAATTCTGCATATGCTTTCCATAAAAAATATATTCTAAAAAATGAATCCAGATATACTTATTGCATCAACTCCTCTTGGGGAAACATGAATGTAATTGTTGGCAATGTTGATTCCAATAATAACAATCCCTAGGGCTAACAAATTTGAATGCCAAAGACAATGTATTTATCTATAAAGACTATGATCTAAAATATGATTTAAAATCTTTCCAATAATTAGGTAAAAATAAATTTGAAATGAATCCTTTTGAAATAGGTGAACATCCATTTATTTCTTATAATAATGACTATTACGAAAGAAGAAGATACCTGAACAAAGAACAACATGCAATCATGAAAGACATAGCAATGAAAAAATAGAAAAATCCATCAGCACTAATTTACTTATTTTTAACAAGAGGTGTAGGCACAGGCAAGACCTTCACAAAAAAAAAATTATATGAGATGTTGATCTATTTATATAATAATTCATTGATAGTGACCTGCTTAAGATAAAAGTATTGATATTAGCATACACTGAAAAAGCAACATACACTGCATTTCACATTCCTTATGCCTTTTAATAAATCTAATATTATTCCACTTAGTTTTGAAATGCTTGACACATTATCAAAGCTCTACAACTAGATATGACTCCTTTTCATAGATGAGATATCACTGGTAGGCTCACCATTCTTGTATTCAATAAACGAAAAGATCAGAGATATAATGTATATTTCTATAACATACTTTGTAAATTTGGATATGATTTTGTGTGGAGACCTTTTTCAAGTGCAACCTGTACATAATTCTTTTATCTTTGAATATCTAAAATAAATAATGAATTGACTCCATACGAATTTTGACAAAAACATGTAAAATTTTATGAATTTCAAATAATAATGTGTCAAAGAAACAAGGATTTCATATCAACTCTTAATCACTTTTGCATACCATTTCATATAAACAATGACATAACCTATATCAATTAGGATTATTTACAACCATCCCCCAATAGTCCAACATTCCCATATATCTTTTACAAAAATGGTGATGTAAAGAAAACACAATACTAGAATGTTATCAATTGATCTAGGAAATAGTATCACTATCCACGCCATTGATGAACAAGAAACTAGATATGAAGGAAAACAATCATGTCACCGCTCATCGAGATAAATTTTAGTGGTTATTTTTTGTAAATTTATGAATATTTTAGTTTTAGAAATTGGCATTTAGTTATTTTAGTGGATGGTGAACAATGTGGATTTGCCTAAATTATGTAAGTTAATTTTCCAAGTCAGTTTGCCTACTATTCAAAATAATTTTCATACATATAAATATAGTTTGCCACTTTATCAAAATTTAATGAGCTTATTCACCATTATATGTTAACAGACATCCACCCATATACTCTTAATGGCAACTTTCAATAGCATGAAAGGGATGAAGGAAATATCAAGTGATGGTGCGAAATGATAGCATGTTGAAAAGTAACACCAAAGTTTTTGAACAACAATATTTTTTTCAAATGATAGTAATGTTGCCTAATAATATTAATGTTGTCTTTCAAAAATAATGTCATCGAGCAGTGATAATTCTATTGAACGACAGTAATGCTATCATTTAACAACAATCTTTATAGTTCAACATTAATGATATTGAATGACAATGTTTTTGTTGGGTGACAACATTACTGTCATTTGATAGCATTGTTGTTGTATGATATTATTGTTGTCATTCAATAGTATTACTATCAAATGACAACATTGTTGTCATTCAATAGAATTATTTTTTGATGACAATATAGCTATTGTTCAAAAATATTGATGTCATTCACCATCAACTCTATCATTCAGCAATGAAGAGGTATGATCCATAGAAAAATAAAGCACAATCCACATGTGGGTTTTCTGTATAATCGCATGTGCATCTGAATTATGCATCCAATTATGATTTGCCTATCCATTTTCCTTCTCACCTAAACACCGTATGTTAACTTTCGCTAGAATTTCAAAACACATACTTAGAGATTCACCAAACAAACTTCAAGTTAATTTCTATATAGGCCACTAGAATTTACCCTGCTTCTCATCTACACTTCTCCCTGTCATTGTCTTGAAACTTGAGATGTTAGTTGAAATTTAAGCTGTAAATTTTGGCATTCAAAATGGGCTTATCAATGGATTGGATGAGACATTTAAACACCACACAATCGCAAATGATATGGATGTGATATGGAATAACTTTAATGATCCACGTACCCATCATTATCTATGCACAAAATTAGATCATTTATATCATAATTTCATTCCATAGGATTGGACACCCATATTACATGCTATTAAACCTATGAAAAACACATGAAATAATGGCACCTGAATAATTCAAAGATAATTTCCAATAAAATTTCATATGCACGAACAATAAACAGATCTCAAGGGATCATGATGGATGCCATTGCATTTGACCCATTTGAAATCACACATCATGGACTGACATATATGGTATTGTCACACGTGAAAACAATTGATTCATTGTACTTGTTATCCCCTTTAATAATGATGAATTTCAATGTCAAGGAAAAGATAACTACAGAAATCTTACACCTACAAGCCCATGTAAAATGGAAACTAGAAATAAATCTTAATGATTTTAATACTAGTAATCATATTCTCATCTCATAACTGAATACAATAAGCTCACATACACATATGCAATATGTGCTCAGTGATCATGACATTATGCAGTCAAGCATATTGTGTTTGTAAGAGACACATATTAAAAATATTGTATCGAGTAATTTACTAGAACATTTTCATTGCATTTCAATGCATCATGTTCATGAAATAATGATTTGCATAAAAAATACATATTTATTTCAACAACAATGCAATACAAGAGGAGTAATATTGAAGCAATCAAAACAATTATCATAAATGATATCCACCAAAAGTTCTATAATTATCAATTTATATGTAGCCCTGAATGCAGTAATATCAAATATCATAGCTATTATTGATGACATATTCGTAGGGGCACATAGAACACAAAATATAATTATATTAGGCAATTTCAATATTGACATTACAAAGCAACACATAAATTCAAAAGTACTCAAACAACACATGGAAACCCATAAAATGCAATTTGTTCTTAAAATACAAGATGCTTTTTCCATGTCCATTATTGATCACATATGGTCAAATGTTAAAATACAAGAACAATAGATTTTTAAAATATATTTTTATTAAAGTGTTCATGACATTATTTCTTTGATCTTATGTAACACACATCTACATTAATCTAAAACAAAAAAAGAAAAAATTCATGTAATGACATCCTTTTACAAATTGTTTAACCATATTTTCCATGTCAACATACTTTTTCATACACATAAATATCTTACCACTTTATTTCTTCTTTTAATTCCATTAGACAATCATAGGCAACATGAAGAGGAAATATGAATATATTGAAGATAATCAAACATGAAGAGAAGAAATAAAAACATATTGACTAATAACATTGTATCTCTTTCCAAACTCCATCTCCTTTTTACCTATATACATCAACATCACACTCTTTTTTGCAATGACACATTAATTTCATCTGATTTTCTATCGATCAATGATCTAAATAGCTATAAAATAGGAGATGTTTTTAAAGGTGCTGTCCTTGTCACCTACAAAACATTGCTACACAAACAACATAACAAGTAATTATAGCATGCATATCTCATATATGTCAAAGGCAAAATGACTCTTACACTTAATGTGCCTAAAAACCTTATTTGTATATGCAAACAAAAAAATCAGCATGAAAAAAATATGTAGACAATCTTATTTGTATATTTGAATTAAAAAATTAGCATGAAAAAAAATATGTATATCATATTTTTATATATCTCCTAAAAAAATTACAATCGTGGAGATTGTGACACAATACTATTGCGCAATGAATCAAATCTATTGGAGAGCATGTTGATTATTTGTATAGAATACAAGTCCATCCCAAATTCCACAATCCACTAACTTGCAACTAACATTGATACCTATGCAACAACCAAAATCCTCGCAATTATTACATGCACCCAAAAATTTGGAATATAGCTAATTTTTGAAATAAAATATGGAAATACTAAACATGACACTATAAAGGTATGCTTATACTCTTTCATATATTTCACATTCTCAAATCTCTATTGTTTACATTAAAAAATCTAAACTATTCTCTTGACTTTACAGATTTACCTATATGGATATTTTGAGCCTTTGTTCATTGTATTTCAACAAAAAAATAATAGTAAATAATTTTCAATGTACTTATTCAAAAATATAGTCAGGCATTATAGGCCTAAAAAATGCTTTCAAAACCATTCAATCAATATTCATTGCACCTTGATTGATTTTTCTACGATTCTGGACGAAGGAGCGATGCCTAGGAATGGAGGGAAGGAAAAGCCCGACCAGGGCGTGGGCGTGGGCATGGGTGTGAGCATGGGGGAGGCGTGTGTGGGGTAGGTAGAGTCATCCCAAGCAGGGGACCCCTTTTATGTTGGAGAGTGTCCAAAAGTCACTAAAGTCAATGGTTGTTTCCCACGCAGCCAAGACAAGCCGGTCCTGGTGGTCCCTCAAGTAGCTGTCAGAGAGGACGTTGAATACTTGACAGGCCATGCCCTGATTTGTAAATTTTTGGGCCTTAGGATTTCGCAGCCAACTTTGGAAGCTTGGATGAGGCGCACCTGGCAAGTAGAGGGAGACATTGATATAATGTTGGCTGCCAATAGCTACTTTCTGGTAAATTTTTCTTCTATATCTGATAGAAACCATATTTTTGAAGGAGGACCCTATTTTTATGATCGCATAGGGTTGTTCATTAAACCCTGGCATGCTGGGTTTAACTCTGCGGAGGATTTGCCCGATAGTGTACCTGTATGGGTTCGTCTCCCACGACTGCCACTGGAGTTCTGGAGAGAAGACATCCTGCACCAAATAGCAGCCTTACTGGGATTGCCAATTGTTGTATCACACCAGTCTTTGGACAAAAAGTTTATTTCCTTTGCTCGAATCTATGTGGAAATCAATCTAAACAATCCTTTGCCTGAATCAATTAAAATTTGCTTAGGGGAATCATTGTGGATTTAGCAAGTCGACTATGAATCCATACCCTTCCGCTATAGAATTTGCCATGTCTATGGCCACCTACATAGACAATGCCCTCAAGGTGGGAGATTCAGAGGGGTGGATTCTCAGAAAGGAAAAGATCCTGAACTGTCGTCTCAGAGAGATACCTCCTCATCCCTGCCTGGAAATATAGTGAAAGGAAAAGGCGCCCTAAAAGGGACAGAGGCATCTCTAGATCATGGGGGAACTCCAGGGCTTGATAAGGATGGCTTTTCCCAAGTCCATGGGCGAGGGAGAGGCCGCACCCAGAAGGGGAGAAACCAGGATAGAATCTTGGGAACGAGCTTTAACAGGTTTGAAGCTCTTGATTGTATGGCGATAGAAGATGGTTTTTTCCCTAAGGAGGCGGGAGGACTCTCAGGGAGGGAAGGAAACAACAATCCCATCAATGAATCTCAGGATATGGTGCTCCAACAAGGCCAAGGTAATGAGCAGGTGTTGGGGGTTGGGAATATGGTGGACATTTTAGAACAGCAAAACAAGGATTGCAGCTGGGCCGACCTGGTGAAGGATAAGGTTATCCCCAGGAAAGATAAGGGAGTGGCTGAAGCCTTGGGATTGATGCAAAGACCCTTCAAAAAGGTTTCCTTTTCCACTCCCTCCAGACCTGGGCGCAGAAAGGATCAGGAGAAAATTAAGTGTACATGGGACCTATTGGTTGAATCAGGAGAGTTTAAAACCTTGGTTGAGCACTTCACCCAATCCACTCAATGATTGTGTTGTCTTGGAATGTAAGGGGGCTGCATAGTGCTCCCAGACAAAAAACTATGCGGAAATTAATTTTTGATCACTCTCCGAACATCTTATGTATCCAGGAGACCAAGTATTTTGTTGATGCGATGTTTGGTAGTCTACCAAAAATTTGGGAGGCTGGCCAATGTCAATGTGTGGGGGCGCTTGGCAGTGCAGGGGGGTTAGCAATCTGCTGGGACCCGGTGAAGCTCACACCAATCCATTGGATGGCGTCTATCTCGGCGCTCTCCATGATTGCTTCTTCGCCGAAAACAGGGGAGCTGATTTTGGTCACAAATATTTACGCCCCTAGAGATATTCAGGGGCACTTGAAGCTTTGGGAACATTTATGTTATATTCGGAGCTGTTGTCCTTACCTGCCATGGATTATGTGTGGTGATTTTAATGCTATCCTCAGCTTGGAGGAGAAGAGAGGCCCTCTTCGGAGCTTCTTAGACTAAATATGGAGCGGCTGCACCTATCAGATGTGAAACCTATAAATGGGAGATTTACTTGGAGCAATAGGAGATCAGGTAAGGATGATATTTCAGAGTGTTTGGATAGATTTTTAGTCTCTTGTTTCTGGCTCTCTAGTGCTTTCTCTATTGCCTCTAAAATCTTGGATTGGAGGGGATTTGACCATTGGCCCATCAAGCTCACAACCAATTTTATCAAGAGACCCAAGAGACCCCCCTTCAAATTTCAGCTAATGTGGCTCAAGGATTTGTCCTTGCATACCCTCATGTCCCACTAGTGGCGGCAGGGGAGTCCTGAGTATGGTACTGCCATGTTTTCTTTTGTCAAGAAGCTCCAACATGTCAAAAGAAAGCTACAGATATGGAACAGGACTAATTTTGGTAATTTGTACACTATGAAGAAGGGAGCTCAAGACAGGTTAGACAGCACTACCAGGCAGATCTGGGATTTTAGTTTGACTGAGGAGCTGCATAGGGCTGAATTTGTTGCTTTGAATGAGCTCAATGAATGGGAAATGCGGGAAGAAATCTTTTGGAAGCAGAAAGCTCGTATCGATTGGCTCCAGGAAGGGGACAGGAACACGTCTTTTTTTCATAAATCGGTGCAGGCGAGGTGCAACAGGAACTACATAACATCTCTTGTGACTGAGGATGGTTCTTATACCTCTTCTGCTTCTGCCATTACTGAGGAAGCTATCTGATTTTACACAGAGCTTCTCTCTGGAACGGCACCTACGGCTGAGTTGGAGGGGGATATGGTCTTGGCTTGCATTCCTCATATTGTTACGGCTGAAATGAATACCGCCCTCTTGAAACCTATTGTGAAGAAGGAAGTGAAAAAAGTGGTCTTCGCTATGCATAGAGGCAAGGCGCTAGGCCCGGATGGGTTTCCGGCTGAATTTTTTTAGGAATTTTGGGATATAATCAGCCATGATTTAGTGGAAGTTGTGCAGGAGTCCTACCGCAACAAGGAGATGCTAAGAGCGATCAACGCTACCTTTCTCATGTTAATTCTGAAGAAAGACCAGGCAAGTCAGATGGATCACTTCCGGCCTATTGCTCTCTGCAACACAGTGTACAAAATTATTACTAAACTCATAGCAGAGAGGCTTAAAGCTTGCCTCCCAATGATCATTTCAGAGGAACAGGGGGGCTTTGTTGCGGGGAAGCAGATTCTGGATGGAGTGGTGATTACATCGGAAGCCATCCATTCTATGAGCAACTCACAACAAAGAGCTATGTTTATCAAGCTGGACTTGGCTAAGGCGTATGACAGGGTGGACTGGGGATTCATGCAAAAAACCCTCCTTGCTTTTGGATTTAGCCACGACTGGGTTAGATGGGTGTGCAGTTGTGTAACAATGCCGTCGTACTCAGTCCTCATTAATGGGGCACCTTCCAGATTGTTTGGGGCTTCTAGAGGGCTTCGGCAAGGGGATCTGTTATTGCCCTACCTTTTCATTATCTTCATTGAGGGCCTTGGAAGGCTCATAAAATCTCAAGCTTTGCAGGATTTGATTCAGGGATGGCAGTGGGGCAATGGGGCTGCCACATTGACCCACCTCCAATTTGTGGATGACACCATCCTTGTTGGGCTTGCACGGATCATGGAGGCATATGCGTTTCAGAGCGCTTTGGACACTTATTTAGTGGCTTCCGAATAGCAGCTAAATGAGCAAAAGTCCTCCATCTATTTCTTTAATACTCCTGACTCTATCCAGCGCAGGATAGTTACTATATTGAGATTCCAACCACAGCCTCTTTCGGTGACTTATTTGGGGGTTCCCATTGTTGTGGGATGCCAGCCTCGGCTGTTCTGGCAAAACATTCTGAACAAGTTAAGGCAAAAAGTGAATCATTGGACCCACCAGTGGCTCGCGATGGCAGGTCGTGTGACGCTTCTTCAGTCGATTATCCAAGCGCTGCCCATATACCGGAGCATGGTTCAGGTGGCTCCGAAGTATTTCCTCTGTGAATATGATGCACTTTCTAGGCAATTTCTGTGGAGTGGCAACCTTAGGAACTCCAAATGGAGCTTGATCAAGTGGAGCACTGTGTGTAGGCCCAAAAGGGAGGGGGGTCTTGGGCTTAGGTCGGCTATCCTATCCAGTCAGGCTCTAGCAGCCAAGCTATATTGGAGGTGGTGTACTAATCAGTCCTAGCTGTGGGCCCATATTCTTTCACTGAAGTATTTGCCTGGGGTGAGCCCGGTGGAGATTCCTAGGTTCCCCATTGAGGGCAGAGGCTCCATGGTGTGGAGCACCCTCAAGCTTGGAGCTTCTTTGGTGCAAGCCAATCTCTTCTGGATCTGCAGCAGTGGTACGGAGGCTTTGTTTTGGGAAGATTCATGGAATGGGTTCCCCCCACTCATTTTCTCACACCCTCATTTGCAGGACCTGAGGGAGGCTTTTTGAATTGCTGGTTGGGATACTGTGGAACATTATAAAGAAGTTGTCCAGCTGGGAGCTACTAGTGTGTACAATTGGAAGCAGGAGATGGTCTGGCCGCAAGGGGGGACTGTGGAGGACATGCAATAACTTCTTCAGCTCCTTGCATCTAGGGGTTGTAGCTCGTTGAGAGAAGGTGACACCTTGGCGTGGGGGGGCGACTCCAGTGGCCATTACACTGTTTCCTCCGGATACCAGATGTTGATCAAGGAGCAACTTGGAGCTAAGGAGTTTCTTTGGGGCAAGAAAATTTGGAATCTGGCTGCCTGGGCGAAGTGCAATCTCTTCTTGTGGATTCTCACCTACAGGCGGTGCCTCACCTGGGATAACCTCATCAAGAGAGGCTTTCATGGCCCATCAATCTGTTTGTTTTGTTGTGATAGTGAGGAGAATGGAGAACACCTATTTTTTCAATGCTCCTTTGCCAGAGAGCTTTGGCACTTGTGGTGGGACGCCTGGGGGCACCCCTATTGGCACGCAGGATCCCTGACTGAATTCTGGCAATGCCTTGATAGGCCCCCCACCAAAGCTTCCATACTGCAGAAAGCATGGACTGTTAGGCCTTCATTCATTTTATGGCACCTTTGGATCAAAAGAAACAACAGACTCTTCCAGGAGCGCTGCCTGAGCATAAGCGAGCTTTGGCTGAGAGTGCTTGTCGCTCTGTAGGAAACTCTCCACGCTAAAGGTGAAAGTGGTGATGACTTGGAGGTGCTCGATGCTTCTATCCTAGCTCGGCTCTCCCCTGGCGCACCATTGGGTGCGCACCCCTGCATCCAAGCACGCCCTTCGACCTACAGCAGGCGTGTGCTACACCCGATTAACCATGCTGGTCGCTGGCAGCCGCCTGAGGATGGTGTGGTGAAAGTGAATGTGGACGGGTCGGCTAGAGGGAATCCTAGTGAAGCTAGGATAGGAGCCATTGGTAGGAACATGTCTGGTAATATCTATTTTTTATTGACGGTGTATAAGGGGTGTCATACCAACAATTGTATGGAGGATTTGGCAATCCTGGAGGCTTTGAGGATTTGCTGCCAACAGGGGTGGCCTGGCATAATTTGTGAGTCGGACTCGCAGGTGGTTGTTAACCTGCTAAACAATCCCAATTCCACTTGTACGGATTGGAAACTGGATGTGATTATTAAGCAGATTAGACAGTTAAGCCCGTCTTTTGAATTAATCTCCTTTAAACATATTCCCCGGGAATGGAATGTTGTGGCCTATCGTCTGGCTAAATGGGCCACGGAACATGGGCCAAAGTGGGCGATTTATGACCAGTATAGGCTTCCTGTTGGACTGCTCCCTACCTTGACTCAACTTCTTGAGCAAGATATGAGGATGTAACTCCCCATTTTCGGGCTTGTCTTTAATAAATTTTTACCCCCTCTTTAGTTGCAATATTCATCGCACCTTTAAAAGTTAAAAGATCATCGATGAATTATTTGCATCGTTGCACACAATAACAAAAGTATGCTACATGATCTAGACTAACACAAGTTCTTAATCTGCATTTGTGTTTTCAACATGAAATTAAATTTGAGATATTAAATTATAACACTTTTAATCTGAGTTTTTCCAGATTGAAGGTTCATTGACAATTGCTCTAGTATATATTCAATTTCATTCTAGTTCACTTACAACAACTATAGTCGCATGATTCAACCAGCACAACTTGCTCACCCCAAAACCTTCAATTTTCCTTCATCCAAATAAGAAACTCCATGTGCATATCTCTATCACTTGATTTTTAATCTCAAAACTATAAAAAAATACTAATATATAGCACAATTTTTCAAAACCACTATTGAAAAAAATCTTTCCTACATTCACACAAATATCACACAATGACTCCCTGGCAGACAAGGTGAGCACTATTTACTTGCTAAAAATATTCTCATTGTAAGTAGAATTATCTCTTGATAAACAAAAAGTCATTCTACATATTGAGGTATCGAACAAAAACTAAGGTATATAATCTCCTTCTAAACTTTTTTTCTTTTTTCTTTTTAGATTTGAAACTACACACCACTAACTAATTAATACTCAGTCTCTCACTGAGCAAATAAAAACATTCAATGATAAATACCTCATTTGCCTACACCGATAAAATGAATAGTTGCTAGTATTACTAGTTATGGAGAACTTGCATCTTATAGATATATTATGTTTTATTTCTATTACAAATGTAAGTCACTTTTGTGAGTATGGTCTAAACTTCAACACCTCTTTCTTTGCCAATATTATTTAGTTATATATCTTACTGCTCAAGGACTCATATCTCAAACATATGCTATGTTTCATTTTTGATACCGAATATTTTTATCGCTCTGTAAATATATTGTTCTATATTTTTCAACAAAAGAAATTATGTTTCATATTTTGTAATTTTATATCTGTTACTAAATACTTGCTTTGGTGGATATGCTAATTGTATTTGGTGAAATATTGTCCATTATATAGGTTCAATACTACTGTCTTTCGTATCTTGTATTTGACTATGTTAAAATTATATTTTAATAGTCTACATTGATTAATTATCATTTTTTATCTATCATTTCGATTTTTTTTACATCATTTATATCAAAGTTTACCTCTAATTTCAACTTATAAACTTGTTTCAGCGTTAACTTGTTAAAATAATTACTTTTACTTGCAATATAAATCTGTTTTTAATATATATGTGTAATTTTATATAAAAATTTATATTTTTAATATTATTTATTTTAATAATTAAAAACCCTTTATGAAATATATAAATAACTTTTACAAAATTATATATATCTTAATATAAATCAAATAAATTTTAATATATTATAATAAAAGAAAAGTATCACAACTCCAATTACAACTATGAAACCCTATCCAATGACTGGTTCACTCCCATATTGTAATCACATCTAATCTTAAATAAATATAAAATCACCATTATTAATCCAAGGTTCGATCCTATTCCCGTGCAGTGGCGTGGCGGGAGAAACAGCTACATTGATATCAACATCCTCTATTTAATTAAAATTAGCTTTAAAATTGAGTATGGTCTCTAATCCAGCCAAGTTTTTATATACGAGTCTTCTGACAAAGCCATCTCCACGGGTAAATCTAGAATACTTCATAATATTATCTCGACATTTTTTTTTTTTTTTTTAATTGTACAGAAAGCGCTCCGTCAATGGTATCTGGTGTAGGATTCTGTTTCAGGAAAAGAGGTAATCTTTAATTAATAAATTTGAATGGCCATCAATGTTAAAAATCTGATTTCAACTTTTTAATCAAACTCAAAATCAAGCATCCTTCTTTTATATACCCTAGATTTGAATTACTATCAATGCAAAAATATGGTTTTTGCTTTCAATATATTTAAAATTAATATCGAACTTTTTATACTCCCTTCTATTACAGCCCGACGTTAAATTAAAAAAAACTAATCTGATCCTTGTCCGCTGCCCTTATCTGCATCTTTTATAATAAATTATATTCACTCCTCCAAAAATAGAGAGAGAGAGTTGATAAGGGTAAATAAGCAGGTTTTGACAGGCCGTACAACTTGATCCAAAAGCATGCAAATCATCAAAAGAGAGCCAGACAAAATAACACAAAATATTAAAGAAACACAGAGTCAACAAGACCTCTTAAGAGGATAATAAGTACAACCAAAAATCTATCAACTATCTGTAAATCAACCATTATTCTGTTAGATATCCACCAGAATTAGATGGAAGACAATCAAAAGAAAAAATTAAAGAGAAGGATCAGCACCGATGCTCAGTGCAATGCCGTCGAATCCCAAAAACGAGGGATTAGCGATCCAAAAAGAGAAGAAGTAGACAATTAACCCCTGGTTAAGCCTCTTCTTCCCTAACAGGCGAAAATTCTTTTCATTGTCAATTGAAAGACAAACTTTACCAATTCCCCAGCGTCCGATCTAAGTCTTTCAACTTCCGTTCTTCTACCTTTCTTCTTGCCAGTTGAGTCCAGCGGATCTTTGAGCTTCGCCATCTAGGAATGAACAGGAATAGCTTCTTTCACCAACAAAAAGGGAAGGATTTGTAACATCAACAGATCAGGGTCTGCGTTCAGAGGATCCTCTTTCGAAAGGGAGGAACCTATCTTATTGATATGATCTATTCAATATAAATGTCACAATATTGATCTCCCTGCGACTTTTATATACACATATTTAAAATATCTATACTCTCTATAATAAACTAGGATTTTAAAAATATACAATTTATTATTTTTAAGCTTGGAATCATTTACGATCCACCCAAAAAATTCCTTGGCATATGTAATTTAAAACTAACAAAATACAGCATGCCAATTTCCAGTCTTGATACCATCCATGTCTCCGTCAACAAGACATTACTTCTAATTTTAATAGGGGCTACCACAATTTGATGGTGATTTATTAGAAAAAATTATAAAATCAATTATACAATAAAAATAATGTGCAAGTATAAAAGTACAATAATTATTATATTAAAAAAATATATATTTTTGCAATTCATAAAATTAAATAAATAATTTTTAAGTAAATAATTCTTTGCTAAATATTTGATTCCATATATTTCAAATCACTATCTAAAATTTATTATGGATAAAAATTCATCATAAATAATGATTTGAAATATAGCCCTACTCCATCATTTGTTGTACTGATTAAACAATTATCAGTGTTCAATAATAAATTAAAGTTGAATTAAAAATGGTTTCACAGACATCATTTCCAAGCAAAATTTGAAGTTGTTTTTAGGTTTATTCGTGTATTATCTTATGTCAAGATTTAAGAAGTTTATTTTTGCTTCGCAATGTAACAATGATGGCAGGGGTGATCGTAACCTTGAAGGTGACATATATGATAATTGTGATTCCACTAACAAAGATCTTTACAGCAATCCACTGGACATTTTCCTTTTAGTACTGAGAATTTTTTGTCTATTACAAAAATTGGTCAAAGGTGGGTGTTGTCGCTAATACCATCGGCATCCCCTATGTGCTTCTCTATTAGAGGTCTGTAGTTTGTCACCCATATTTCTAGAAGTCTTTGATTTCGATTAGATTTTATCGAAAAGAGTTAATATGATAATTATTATTAATTTGAATCTTGATTATTACAATTTTGATGGGATGATAAAAAATTATAACAGATTTCTCATATTACCATTTTTTACTAAAATGTATATATTTTCAATTTGTTTTCAGGGAATATCCTTTCATATTTTATTCATGTTGATTTTAATAATAGTGTTTTTTCCTTTCTTATAATTAATTATATATTCTTATATTATGAAGAAAACAATTTGGAGTCAATAAAAGGGTTATGAGTTATCTTTGTTTCAATTTTGAATTGAAAATTTAAAATGTTCAAATCTAAGATGCCACAGCCATGACTATTCTATTATAATAGTTTTAAAAGCAACAAAATATTCATTTTGTATTTTCAAATGAAACATAATAATTGTTGTCATTGGAACTTGAAGAAATTAATTTATTAGTGTCATTTCTATTAAGAATCACATGTATCATTCTCAAATTAGACCCTATATCCATCCTATATTAGCTGCCCAATGTTAATTAGATTATGTTTAAGACAGGGACATAATACACATCTAGGATATGCTTCTTCTCTCCTTGCTTGGTTTTAATGATTATGCTCCCTTTACCTAGGACAAATACTTTGGTATCATTCTCCAATTTTATCTATGTTTGAAAGCATATTCTTGTTTTCACTCATGTAATTGCCTACTTCTATCTATAAACCACATTTATTTTGTACTTTCTTTAGTAACATTATGCAAAATAAACATTAAACAATTATTTTTAGTCTCAATCTTATTTACTCTTAAAATGTTTTCACTTTTTATATTGATATCGAACTGCTTCTTTCTACAATCATTTACATAATGACCAAACTTTTTCTAGTAATGACAATGGACATGAGATTTGTCATACCTTTGACCTCCATGTGTGTGTTTAGTGTTATAGTTCTTGCCTCTACCTCTTCCACTTGCAAATAAATTGGCATTTATTATTCCTTATTCTTGGAAATTGTTGGTCCTTTCTCTTCCTCTTGTACCTCTATTACTGCCTCCTCTTCCTCTTGTATCTTTATCGTTGCTAACCAACACTTATGATTTGAATGTGTGTTCTAAGGGAGAACAAACTATTATGGTCAGCATTTGCTCACAATTTATAAAGACCCTATAATTTCATCAACAAATACCATTGACAAAGCTCTTGACTCTTCAATAGCTACAAAAATAAGGTCAAATCTAGCAAAAAGACTCCTTAAAATATTCTACTACCTTATAATCTTATAATGTGTTTCCATGAGACATAATTTGATTTATTATATTCATAGCATGAGTAAAAAAAATATATTTATCAATTATGAATATTTCATTTGAAAATTTTCAAAATCTCTTCTAAACATTTGTAATCTTACTAGTTTGACTTTATTGGTTCAATAATATGAGCTTTGTATATTGTCTCATGCTCGCATAGAGCTTGTTGTTGTTGCAATCATTGAGAAAATTGACTCATCCATTACACGCTAGATGAAAAACAATGCTTTGGCATTCTTTTTATTATTCTCTTTAAGAAGATGTGTATGCGCTTGTGTAAAGGCATCATGTCTCCTAGATTTTTCATTTTTAAAAAATCATCCTCCACCAAGTCCCATATCTCTTGAGAATTGAATAATGTCTTCATTTGTATGCTTCAATACTCATACTTTTTTCCATCAAATTGAAGATTTTGGTTGAGTAAGACTATTGTTACTCACATCCGCCATACTTCAACTAGCTTGATAACTTGACTAATTGATTTGGGTCTGATAATCTCTCATTGATATGCTTGACCGATATGTTGGTTGATAACTAAACTCTGATATCAATTTCAAAGAAATGCTCACATGTAAATTTGTAAGCAAATATTAAATGATAATTCATTACACACACATGCTCAAAAAATAAATATGAAAAACTTTTATTAAAATAGATGTTGTATACAAACACTTCAACTTATGACTTTTCGTCTTTCTTTTGAATTATTGTTTCTTACTTTTCTTTACAACCAAATGCCCTAAATATATTCATTTATAGACTATTTCTAGTTTCTTTTAAGAAGTTCATTTCCATCTTAATACATCAAATATGTTCAAATAACTATATATTTCTAACAAATTAATTATTGTAGACATAGAATTAAACAATATTTTATCTTTCGTTTTTTATTACTTATATTTCACCAAATAAATTAATTTGCTTTTAAAATTAAAAAATTAGAATTAAAATACTTTATTCTAGAATATTCGTATATATTTTAAGATTTGCAATCAAATTTACTAAAAAATAAGCTTATAATTCACATTAATAACATAGAATATCTATAACTTCAAATTTTCATTAAAAAATTAATTATGTTAAAAAGATATTTTATAATATCATAATCTAAACATAATAATTATTTAAATATATTTACCTAAAAAATCAATAATTAACAATTTTAGCTCATTTCTCTTCATCAATATACTGATATGATATTGTTATTTTTTTTTTTTAATTCATAACAGCTTAAAACATTGTTTGTCACAATATTCGAAAAAATTTAAAACTGTACCGATTAATTATAATTACTATTCTAAATTAATAATATGTTCTCTTATATTTTATTATAAGCTCGTCATAACAAAGTTTTGACCAAAAAAAATCAATCAAAATGTAAACTGCAGTGAGTGCCCCGAATATCTTCATCCCATAATACATCTATTAATGCCTCCCTTAACTCAAAGTTCAGGTACCCTAAACCAAATTGCACTTTAGAGGGAAGAATTAGATCTTTCGTGCTTAGGTGGAGAATGCTTAATTAACATCTTTTTAAAAGTCGATGTTAATGTGAGATTATTAGTAACATCAATAATACAAGAGAATGTGTCAATGTGCAATCAACTTCTTTCTCAAGGCAGGCAAAAACACAATACTTTCACAGAAAATTTTATGAACATCCTTCATCCCTGTTAACCCTGTTATATTTCACTTCAGTATCACCACCAAAAAAAAATAAAAAATAAAAATAAATAAATAAAAAATAAAAAATTTACTGTTATTATATAATTCAATATTTCAATCGTTAATTTTGAAATATTCACTTTCATCAACCCCCAGTGGTTCCAACTGCACAGGACACTTACCAGCAAGCTATGTTCTTCCCCCTCTCACAATATTATTTCAAAAATTTCTAAGACTCTTAATTTTCTGACGAATTTCTACTTACCACTTCATCAAAGTAAAAATAATGAAAAAACAAAACAAAAAACATATTAATTTATAAGAATACTTTTACTATGTTACAAGCGCATACATAAACAGCTGTACTCTGAAAGGCTTAGCTATTAATCGAAATGAAAGGCAGATCCCTCAGTCATAAGGTGCCTTTCCATATACAAGACAGAACCATTTGCAGTAGGAGTGTCCATTACCACTAAGGGCATACCTTCAGAAGGTTTCCAGTGACGTTTCCTTTGGTTTATAAACCAATTGTTTATTTGCTTATGATCCAGCCCAGTAGACTCAGCCAAAGCCGCCTTCTCATTCTCCTGCACTTACAATGGAAAATCTCACAATTCCATTGATACTATTTCACTATAAACATCTTTTTAGTTAACCAAGAATGAGGATATCCAACACACAATACCAAGCACACTCATGTATGAAGCACTATATCCAAATTAAAGTGCCCCAGCTTAATACTCTTTAAATGCACACGCTACATGCTGCTGGAAACAGAATTTATTCAGTTTGAATGTTTTATAGGCAAGATTAAAGACTCTGAATATCTAACTTGTAATCATTGTAGACTCGACAAGAATTGATTACCGCAGGATAAGGCCACTTCTTGTGCAGATTCCACCAATCAAGTAGTTTTTGGCGTGCGTCCTTAGGAAGCTTTCCTTTTTTCTTCTTCTTCATGAATTCCTGTTTCAGACTACTTAGATATCCACTATATTTACGAAGCAAACGATCCTTCAATTCTCTGTCTTCTGAAGTGAGTCGATCCACTTCACCAGTGCTGCAATCTTCCCCTTCTGACGATCCACCTTCCTCTGTTTTCTCATCACTCTCAGCTGTAATTAAAATGCAAATAATATAAAATAAGATTACATCAAATAAAACAGAGACCTTCCGCAAATAGATCTCAACTTCAACTGTAAAAAATCGAGAGTTAGGTATTAAAAAATGCCTAAAAAACAAAAATGAAATTCACATCAGATAAGAGAGACATTCCAAAAAAAATTGATTCACCGTATGAGTAATGGTGAAGAGATTAATAAATTTTATTTTAAAGTAATATGGATTAAATTATAAGACATCAAAGCTTCTTCCTTATCTCTAATTCTATTTTTATTTTCATCAGTTCTCAGATATATGTACAAGATGCCATCAACCAATTTTCTGAATTTTTTTTTTTCCAACTTTAAAGTAAAGAATAATGTGTATTAAAGTACTCTATTTACTATTGTCTTTTCTGAGATTTTCATAAAATTTTCAGAACATACATTTAACATTAATATGAGAATCAAAAATATTTGATTTTTTTTATTTTTGCAACATTTCAATTTTTTTTATAAAAAAATATTTAAAAATAATTTTAAAAATATTAATTTATACTTTTAAACAATAAATTATCTAAAATATTATTATTATTTTTTTTAAATTATAAAATTTTAAAGACCTTCATTTAATATAAGAATAAAAAATATTTAGTTTTTTAATTCTTATAATATTTCAACTTTTTTCATAAAAAATAATTTTAAAAATATTATTTTATACTTTCAAACAATAAATTATTCAAACCAAAATAAAACACATATAAATTAGATCAATAAATCATCAATTTATTAATAAAATTATGGTTTAAGACAAACTAGAGTTAATAATAAAATTAAAATTAAAATTTAATTTAATTTAAATTAAAAATATGCACGACATTGATCTAATTGACTTAAACATAATATCGAGTTATCCTAAAGTTAAAAGATAGATGATGTAAACCTAATTTTTTTTTAAAGTATGATAGAAGAAAGCTTTTAAAAAAAAATAAAAATAATAATGAAAAAAAGGAAAAAAACATTAAAAAATATAAAATCTTAAGACTAATTTGTCTCATTTTTGTTTTCCATATAATGTTCACGAAAAGCTTCTCAACAAATATAGTTTAGTGAACATAACTCCTATATGAATTTTTTCAATTTAATGTGCTATCGAATATGTTTTTTAATTATGTCTTGTTTAAGTTCTATTTGATTTTCTAGGCTATTAGAGGAACAAAATGTTTAGGGAAAAGATTGAACGTAAAAGGTAAATATAAAATCAATTATAAATAGAGGTCTTATATAGATCTAATGATGTTCATAGGGGAGGAGAATGCCATCCTCGGTATTAAACAAGTGGAGTGAGGACGGCATTTTTGAAAAATATGTTTAAGATTAAATTATAAGATTTTGATTGGACTTTGTAAATTTTTTTTAATAATAAAAATTAAAAAATATTTTTTGAGATTTATATTTTGGTAGATGATATAATATTATATTTTGTTATCATTTTCATTAATTAAATTATAATTATTTCGATATTTAAATTGAAATTTTTATAATTATAAAATTATGTATTTATATATAAATAATTTGTAAAATAAATATATATAAAAATTTTATATTTAATTATTCAAAATTTAATAAACCTTTCTTTATTTAAAAAACAATTAAATTTTTTTATTTAATTAATAAAAATAAATTAAACCTTAATTTAAATAAAATTAAGTTATCACTCATAAGAATTATAAAAATCAACCAAAAAATTTTAAATATATTAAATATTTAAAATTTTGTTAAAATTTAAAAAAATTAAATCTAATAAATAACAAATGTTCAAATTTCATTTAATTTATTAAAAAAATAATTTATAAATTAAAGATATATACATATTTAAATTTAAGGTTCTATGATTTTTAAACTTTTATCTATTAAATTTTAATATGAAATTAAAATTTAATAATACATTAAAATGTAATAATTTAATCTAAAATTAGAGGTTTAAAATTTTTGATTTAATATTTAAAAGTAAAGAATTTAATTATAAATTATAATATTTAATTAAAATTAAAGAGTTATTATTATTATAATTTTTAAGGTCCACGATGCCAATTAATGCCTTGGTTATGGTCTACAAGGCATGTCCAGCATATGGGACCACCTCATACTTCCATCGTGGGGAGGTACTTTACTGTGCTATGAATACGAGGCATGCAATCCCTACCCCCTACAGGATTTCAATCTGTGACTTCCCTTCCAAGAGCACATGTTCTTTAACATTAAGCCAACTCAGAGTGGAATTCTTGTACGTTTAACATTAATATAATAAAATTTATTAATTTCAATTATAATATTTTTGCATCTTATATGAAGATTGGAAGAATAGTTAAATTTTGTAAATAGAATCAAAAGAAAAGTGTCAACTATCAGCACGCTACATTTTAATAATATTATTTTAAACTTTATAAATTGAATTTAGTATTCATAAATTTTCTATTTTTTTTTAAAATGTTTTAATTGAAGTAAAATTAAATAAATGTTTTAATTGAAGTAAAATTGTAATGAAATGAAGAATGAATCATATTAAGAAAATATGGGTGACCTTTTTTACAAATAGTGAATGCAAACCAATTCAAAATGGTATAGATAAAAACTAAAAAATATTTGTATATAATTATTGTAATCATTATTTTATTAGTTTATATTAAAAAATGTGTAAATAAATATTTTTTTTCATATTTTTGAATTTTAAAAATTAATTTTACAAAATATATATGTATTTTAAAAGTTAGAGAATAATGGTAAGATTAATTTTTTGAATAAATTATCTTATTCGTTAAATTTAAAAATATGAAAAAAATGTCTTCATCAAATTCATTAATACATTACATTCTATAATTAATAAAATCACTACAACATCTCATAATAATCAAATAATTTTTAATTAAAAATTTATATTAAAAATAATATTACCCAATTTATTATATCACAAAAAAATAACACCCCTCACTGCCATTAATAATTGTAAAACATCAGCACAACTAAAACAAAGGGAAAATATAGTTGAGGGTATTGCAAACAAGGGTGAAGCATGAGACAAAGAAATGATAGAATGCCATGTCATTTTGTTTTAAAGGTTCTATACTTTTTAGAAAAGTATTATTATTTTTATTTTATTTTTAAAAATTAATTACAGCATATTGGGTGCCTCATATATCATTAATGTTTACATAATTTTAAATTCAATGTGAATGGTGTGAAAAGTATATTTCACATCATGGTGACTTTGTGTGGTATCTTTAATTCCATAACATATATGTGGTGTCTTTAATTCTCTATATTTTTTAATGTTGAAATCAAACTTTAATGTTTTTTAAGATATTTTATAAATTCTAATGATTTTTTTGAATTTTCATTGTTGTGTTTTGAATTTTAAAAAATCATGGCTTTGCTCTTATTTTTTATATGAATCATTTATGTGTTTCAATTTTTTAGTATTGAGGTAAAGAGGTTATGGAGTTGAAAAAATAATCTTTTCTATGCAAATAGTCTCCTAACGAATCCATATTTATTGTGAATATTTTAATTTGCCTTTCTATCTACTCAAGTACAAATGTTTTTTTCTCTTAACTTATGTCCTAACCACATGGTGAAATCCTAAGTAGTATATCATTTTTGAGCTCCAAGTCTTCAAGGTTCTTCTACCTTTAATGTATCCAATGAAAGTGATAAATGTAGAAATCATTCATTGCTTTGCAATCATAGGGTCAGGGGAACACAAATTTATATTAAAAAATTTAATAAAGCTCGCATAGTACTTTTATAAAATATAAGACATAAATAAATAAATAAAATGTGATAATCATCTCAGCGTCATGGGGTCACGAAGACATGGAGAGTCTCTTTTATTTCAATGTGGCCTCAATGAAGTTCTCATATGGATTGAACTTTAAATCTACTTTATATTCGCATGCATCTTCTTTCTCCTATACACAATGCATAAAAGTACGAGCGTGATTGCATATTTTATTAGACAACGATTAATATATGTGATCCCCTAAAACTGAATTCTTAAATAAATGATACTTGACATGTTAAATGGAATCAAAGTATCATAGATATTTCAAAACATAACTTATATCTTTACACTATCAAAGAAAACATGTGTTAGAATGGAATCAAGGAATCATGGAGTTGCAGAGTTTCCAAAAACACAATTTAGACTTTGAACTAAAAGAGGCCTCCATGGATGCATTAACATATGAAACTTGATTTAAACCATGGCCAAGTTTACTCAATACAAAGATATATATATATAAACATAAAAATAGAGTGAACTGACTTTGGATATATGTATTGACCACCAAATAATTTAAATATTTTATAAGGGAAGAAAACATGGATATTGGAATGGAGTCACGGGGCCAAACAGGTCAAATGTAGCCATTGTATTCACTTTTCCAATTGGTTTGCATTGGAAAATGTGGATTTTTTTTTGACATGGTTAGGCTTTGACATTTACTTTGCAATATGTCCCTGTGGGTTGTGGCATAACAGTTAAAGTAGATGCATTCATATCAGAGCAACCTAGGTTCAAATGCCACCAACAATCAAGCTACCCACATCAAGGGACATAAAATTGGTTAAATGTCATTATGGAAGTATAGATACTAGAACCCCCACTTGTGTATTAGATCAGGTGTGGGCCTGCCAATCCCATAGTTATCATTTATCAAAAAAAATATTAAATTTGCAATATATATTTTATTTTTCAAAAATAAAATATTGGAAAAGATTTATTTTTATTTTTCTATTGGTTAGAAGACAATGATAAGACTGATTATTAATTCATCCTTTATGTTTGCCACGATTCGTTCGTGTCTTTTCTCTTTACATCTATCATGGCCACATGGTGGATTCTTGCGCAGTATGTCCTCACCAAGTTAAATGCCTTCAGTGTCCTATACCTTTACCATGTCCACTCAAAGTGATGCATGTGACATAATATTATTATTTCATAGTCACAGGATCATGGATTGCCTCAAGCGTTAAAATAATAAATATAATTGTCTCATAGTCATAGGATCATGGATTGCCTCAAGCTTTAGAATTTCTTCATTGTAATTTGTATGAATCCATTTAATTTTAGTCTTCACTCTGTTTTTTTGGCCTCCATGCCATTTCTTACAAAATGAATAGACATACCATCAGCGTATCTATAAAAATTAATTTTGAATTCGTATCAATTTTAATGAAGTTGTGATATCAAAAAATAAATATTCTTCAAGTTCATATTCATCATTTATTATTTATGTACTAATCCATGTTTGTGCAAGAAAATAAATGGCTTTGCAAGTTTGAATATTTAGTGGCTTAGGGTCTGAAGATCCTTTGTTGTGTCTATTATTTTGAAGTATCCGCAGTATGTCCTCACCAAGTTTTAGGGCTTTGTTGTCTTATACCTTTACCATGTCCACACAAAGTGATACACGTGACATAATATTATTGTCTCATAGTCACATGATCATGGATTGCCTCAAGCTTTAGAATGTCTTCATTATAATGTGCACAAATCTACATGCACCTCAAAGTGGGGTATTATGTAGACATAAAAAAAAAAAACCCATGGCCTTTATTTAACACTATTTTATGAATATTATCACTTTTTCTATGTGAGTAATATTGGCCTTTTAGCACTCCCAGTTTACTAAATCGTCTTCCCCTATCTTATAATGGGATTATCTTGTTCTTTAAGTCCCCTTCAGGTTGGGTGCACCCTCTTCCCCCTTTTCTTTCTTTTTAGGTCTAAGTTGATTAAAATTGACAACTAATATTGTTTAATTTCAATTTGAACCCATCTATAAATAATCAAATGTTGTATTTCCTTTAATCAAAGAGGAAACTATTCTATTTTGGAGAACTTTTGACACACATATTGGAGTTATTTTTGTTATGTAATTTTTTTTAACAATATTTTTGTTCCAATCTAAAGTAGTCTAGTATTAGAGAGCTTCTTAATCCCCAGTAGCCATCCAAACATTAATGTAGGGCACCAATATTTATTTTCTCTAATGTTTTGAGTCAAACAAATTTAACTCGTTATTGGAAGACAACTCATTATAAGAAAGACAAGTTGCACTATTTTAGTTGGGCATTTTAGAATCTAAATTGTAAAGAAAAATTTACAACAAAATATAAATGAAATAAGATTTTTTCTTTTTCATATTTTCCTATATATTTAAGTGACAAATTAAATTAATCTTATTTTTTAATTTTTATGCTTATTATCGATAATTAAAAGTAATTCATTTATATACAACAACAAAACTAACTTAATAATAAATTAAGTACTAAAATTAAAAGATTTGTACATATTTAAAGGTGGTTATTTATATATATATATATATATATATATATATATATATAATCATGGATTAACTCATATAATGAATGTCTAAGTTACATATACATAAAATTTTAAGTGTCATATTATTAATTAAAATTATAATTATATATATGATGAAATTGTGGATTAATAAATACAAAGAATGTCCAAGTTACATATACATAAATTTTTTAAGTGATATATTATTGGAATTATAAATTAACACATACAAGGAATGTCCAAGACACATATAAATTAATTTTTAAGTGTCATATTATTAATTGAGATCATACACACACATATATTTTAAGTATATCCTACTTCAACATTCCTTCTATAATATCACTTAACAATATAACACTTAAAAAATTTATATAAGTGTGTCTTGGACATTCTTTGTATGTGTTAATCTACAATTCCATCATATATATTAGAATTATAAATGAATATATATTGAACATTATATATTAGAATTATGAATTAATATATACAAGGAATGGCCAAATTTCAACTAATAATTTGACTCTTAAAAAAATTATATACATATGACTTATATACATAAAATATATGATACTTAAAAAAAATTATGTATATATAATTTGAACATTCTTTGTATGTGTTAATCCATAATTCTATCATATATATAATTAATTTCAATTATTAATAGAATAATTAATTTTTTATATATACTCAACTTAGCATAAGCGACCTGGACATTTGAAGTACACGCTACTTGAACATTCCTTCTATATATTAATGCACAATTGCGTCATTTATAATTAATCTTTTTCAAACTATCATACCAACCCTCTAACTAATCTTTTTCAAACTATTATATTTAATTTGCTCTCCAAGTATTTTAATAACAAAAATATGTATAAATTAATTTCCCACTGTTAGGAGTTGTTTTTGTCGGTACTCATTCTTTAAAGTCAATGTTGGGTAGTGGGGCATACAGATGTGTGAAGGCTGTTTGGCCAGAACCATGAGTCTGGTTTGTTGTGAGCCAAAGCTAGATTAACAGTTAACCCATGTTTTCTTCAAACCTGTAACTTATGTTTTAGAAAGAGGAAAGAGTAATACAGTAGTTGCACAGTTTTGGTTGACTTTGCTGTATATTCTGAAAAGTTTTGGGCCTTCTGACCCAAACTACACAGAAAGATCAAAAGGAAGCTATCAAATAATCAATCCTGCAGTTGCCTGCATTTCAATCCAGAGAAATCTGCCAAAATATTTTGTCATTTTATGGTCAACCGCGTGCCGATAAGGCTCAGCAACTGTGTCTCCACTACTAGCCCGTCATCGACTCCCACCAAGATCAATTTGCACTGCCAACGAAAGGGCCTGCCAGGGCCTAATAACAGTAAGAAGAATGCATACAATTAAGGGTAAAGTTTCTCGCCTTCTTCTACCTTAGAATGACTGATTTAGATTTGATATTGGAAGTAAAATATGTTGCGTAATAATACATATACTCTTTTAGAAATAATATATACACATTGAAGAAGGTATTCTTAATCCATAATTATGATATAATTAGTTCATGGAAAAATTGTGTAGCAGATTTTTGAGATCCAAATGAAACTTTTTGGGGTTACTCAGCGATCCATCATCAGATTACAAATGATGTGTTTGGGTTCAAGTGAGCAACCTTTCAAGATCATATTCTGATCTATTATCAGAATACAAATCATATTTTTACATGTGGCAAACATGGTACATGACATTTGGAATTCTTTTGCATACAAAGCAACCAATAAAATGGAAACACAGCTGAAAATTACACACCTGCAATGATATTAGTGGCCTTAATATCATTACCATTAGCCTTTGTTAAAGGACAATCATCCACTGTACAATGATCTTTGATATAAAGACATTTCTCCTCACGAGTACAACCAAGCTTCTCCGCAGTCACTAATGTAGGAAAAGCTAATGGTAGTCTGTCGCTCAGCTCCTAAAAAAATTCTTCCATCTTCACCTCAAGCTTTCTAGCGTTAGCAAGCATTGCATCTTCTATCCATATATAGAGGACGCCATCCTGCCACAAATTCACCTATTCTGGGATTCTACCGACATTTTTACCTAAAAGTGCTCTAATGCAGGGTAAAGCTTACGCTGCCAAATTTCTGAGAAGCCATTCGAATTTTTGAGGTTAAACTACTCATGAGGATACATTATCTCTACTAATCAATCCCTTTTTTTGTATTTATTCTAATTTTTTTAGCATAATAATGAGTAGAGGTCTTCTTATGTTCATATTCCAAATCTTCTTCCTCCTCTAAGACATTTTCTATCCATATAGAACATGCCATATAGAGGATGCCATCCTGCCACAAAGTCACCTATTCTGGGATTCTACCGACATTTTAACCTAGAACTCTCCAACGCAGGGTAATGCTTACTATGGCATATATTTGAGATTCCATTCGAATTTTCTAGGTTAAACTCCTCATGAGGATACTACTTCTCTACTAATCAATCCCATTTTTTATTTATTCTAATTTGTTTGCAGCATAATAACGAGTAGAGGTCTTCTTATGCTCATACTCCAAATCTTCTTCCTCCTTTAAGACATTTTCGTAGTCTTCTCTCATACCATTTCACTTCTTTTTCTTTTTCATTTTGTGTTGCCTACTAGAATTGCATGGTTGCTTTCAGTTTTGAGCATGCATCATTTTCAATATATGTGAGATGTGAAGCACGTTATTTCTTGCATTTCGTTTTCATTCAATGGTTTAGGGAACATATGAAAGCATATTTTCATTTGGTATGTGGGTAAGCCATTGCAATTACTGCACCACAAAAATGCAATCATCCTTGTGATCGTTTGATTCAATTTAGCAGCTTCTCTTTTTGAGATGGTTGTGATTTTAATATGTTTAGGAATTTATTTGGAGATGACACGTGGATGATTGTTTGATGTCAAGAGAGAAATTCTTCAGTGATGCTCTATGTTTCATTACCAACAAGCTTCATAATAGGTGGGACATGATGATACAACTATGTCCACTCGTCTGCATTATCCTCTATTTTAATATGCCGAGAGGCCTATGGTGGTCTATGTTTATATTTCTAGAGGTGCTTGTGGATGAGTTGCTTATACTTTGACTTAATGGGCATATAGGCATATAGATTTTTGTATGTTTTTCCTCAATTCCTTCAACCTTTAAGTTTGGTTTGAAGGGGTCAGTGTGGAAAATCCATACTGTTTAGCTTTATGCTAGCTAGATATAGTGGATACAAATTGAGCAAGAGCTCGAGTCATTTTCAAAATTCATTAGAGCGAGAGTTGAGCTTAATTTTCAAGATAGGGAAAGAGACCAAGATGATTCAAATTTCAGATAGGTAAACAGTCCAAAGGTATCTCTAAGATTCAGAAAACGCAATAGCTCAATAAGTATCTTCAAGTTCAAATAGGGTGACAATTCAAAGCTATCTTCAGGTTTAGATAAGCTGACAACTCAAAAGTACCTTCAATTTTAAGACACAGTAACAAATTATTCGTCTCTCTTTTCAAAAAGGGCAAGAGCTCAAAGCTGCTTCAACTTAAATTTAGTGACAATCGTTTTGACTTATAGACTCATTCTAGTGACACTGAGGGGTGGGGTTCCAATTTTGCATTGTAGTGATGTATCTATAGATGGATATCCTATTTGAGGTTGTACTTAGGCAAATATGGGGAAGACAAAATTTATCAGCAGTGGGTTTATTTCGTGGTTTTCTCCAAGTAAGGAATTAAGGGGGATTTTGTGCATAAGTGAAGCCATGGGTGATTCTTCCTTGCGAAGGTTCCACCTAGTCCATGACTAACTATTTCTCATATCGATCGTAGGGTATGGGGTTGCATAGAGAGGATGTGTGCATTATTAAACATATATAAATGTGTTTGGCTTAGCAGTATGACTTCCAAGTACTAAATGGTCCACCTATGAAGTGAAGGCTATCAAATACCAATTGCGAGATGGTCTTTATATAGAAGGGACGTGTAGATATCCAATTCCTAACACCATTTGTGTTGAAATTGTCAATTTTACTCGAATTGCACTCAAATGCACATTTTAGGTCAAAATCCATAAAACACCCTAAATGGTTTGAGCTTGTTACTTACAAGTCCCAGTTTAGGTCAAAGTATCCCTAAATAGGGCAATGCATTTTATGGGCCAATTAACTTTGATCAAATCATTTCGAGTCAAAATGACAACTTCACCATTTAGTGCTCTAGATCACTCTTTTCTTCTAATTCATTGGTACACGTCACGTACCTTTGTTATTTGATGTTGACAACACCCTGAATGGAAATACAGCTCCAACGCATCTAACATCGCCTTCCAGTTTCTCTCCAATCAAATCATGACCCAATAATATGACTTTCTGACGACTTTGATTAATTGAAGGCCAATTTTCAAATAATTGCACAAATGTTGATAAACCTTGTTTAAGGCTAATTAATCCAGATCAAGAGCTTAAGTGGATTTTCCATTAGAGTTGTCGAATATTTCTTTTTTAAAATTGATTTCTATTAGTTGCATCATCAGGGGACATCGTTTCTTGGGAAGACATCCCTAGGGCATAAATGCCACAAATATCAGGATTATGGGTCACCCATGCCTAGTTAATGCCTTCCATGCCTCTTCAATGCCCCTTCTTCCAAGGTCATGATGAAGATAATTATGGATTTCATTCCAAATATTAGGATTATCTATGGCCACACATCTCAATCTTGAGATGGACGGTCATGGTTGATCCTGACCAATCTCAAAAATCTATAAATAGAGAGGCCATGGACATGAATTTTAAGCTTGAATATTGCAAAGTTATAATATTAAATTGTTTTCACAATCATTTGCATTCGATCATTGATTTTGTTTGCAAGCTTCATTGATAGGCTAGTTTAGTGATTTGGAATCATGAACCTAGGTTTTATGGAGTGTTCTTGAGACATTGAAGGAGTTTGCCACCTTTGTTGACAAAGACAAGGATGCTTGATCAAGGGAGAACATGCTTTTGAGTCACATGGGTATGGTGAATCCATTTAGGAAGGTAATATGATGTTTTCTTTCATTTATTTCTTGCTATCATTTGTAATTCCCATAGGAATAGATAGGCTTAGTTAGTTCTTTCTGTATTTTTCGTTATTTATGGACTAATGCTTGACTAAATTGCTTCGTAATCCTCTCTACATCTTGGCACGCCCAATGGGACTAGATGCATCTCACACCTGAAGAAAATCATTTTGCAACTTTAAAATATTCATTTGGACCCTTAAAACTCTTGCAAATTGATTTTTTAATTTTATTTTGCTATTTTTTTGTCATGATTTTACACAGTAACTGATGTCGGTTAGTAAAACCGACATCGGTTGTATAGCTTAACCGACATTGGTTAGCAAAACCAACATCGGTTGTATACCTGTCATTGGTCACATTAGTATAACCGATATCGGTTGGATAACCGACATCGGTTAGAAAATGTAACCATCATCAGTTATATAAACCAACGTTAGTCACTATGTTTTCTTAAAACACAGATCTGAGAGCTCTTTTTCTAAAGTTTATTGTTTCAAACCAAAAAGAGCTTCAAAGTTAAAAGACATGCTAACATTTTTGCTGTAAGACCAAGCCTGACATTTGCTAGAAACATGTTTTAAATCACCTTTGCATGTTTAAAAATCAATTAGGAAATTTGTTTTAGTGTTTAACGAAAAATTTAGATGCTTAGATAAATGTTTTCAAAGTCCACAATATTAAGACCAAGGGGTCAAATGAACACCACCAAATCTTTCATTTGGGCTTAAAATTGAACACACTTGTCAATTTTTGTTTGCAATAGTTGTTTAATTAGATTTTGTTTGACAAAAAGAGGAATGTTGCATGTTTGCTCTTCCATTTGTCCCATTTAGGGAACCCTTGGAATCAAAAACACCATTCTTATTACAAATAGCCTAGTCCAAGGCTTAGAAAGAATGTCGTCTAAAGCACTCTCCAAAAACTCGTCAAATTTTGGGTGACCTTGAAAACGACCCTAAAGTCTTTATATTTTATGCTTTCTTTATTTTTACGCAAACTTGGCTTGCGAGGGGGACGTCATTACCTTGCATGAGTTTTTTAGGAAAACTTTGACCTAGGGTTTCATTTCCCAATATTGACTTCATTTGGCTCTTAATTGGAGTTACACATGGGACATATATGTATTTAAACATCGCACTTCATTAAGCGAACAACAGGATGTAGTGGTTGTAAAAAGGACTAGACCTTTTTACAACTAGCCAATGTCGCGGTCACCTAATTTCCATGTTTTTTTTTGCATCATTTGACGTGAAAGTCATTATGCAATTGATTCTTCTAGAACAATCGAAACCTTACTAGTTTAGTAGACCCCACTTTGTCATACCTTGTCAGTTTAGACTTAAGATGTTTGTTTTTTGTCATTAGCTTACTTGGTCTTGATTTGTGTCTAAAACTACTTCTTAACTCATTGAACTTAACCAAAGCACATTGTCCTTAATTTTCTTGAGCAAGAAAGGCATTACGCTATCCAAATGGAAAATTCATCTTTTCCTTGTTCAAATTACTATCGAAAGCTTTGTGTCATGTCATCCAATTTGGCGCAGTGATGTTGTCTAATTGAGTCTAGATCCTTTACCTAATTTGTTTAAATTCTTCATTTATAATCCACATTTGAAATTGAACCTTTCTTAGTTCTAAGGGTTGGTGTGTCAGAGTGGGTTCGCCATTTGCGCACTAAGCTTGTTCTAACTTGGGTTCAATTTTTCATTGGGTTGAAGGTCATTTATTAAGACTCAAAATCACATCATCATCTTGGTGGACTCAAGTCATCTTGCGTATCGCTCACGCGTTGAGTCCTAGAACATATTTTATCCTACAAGAATCATGTGACGACGTTGTGCTACCTATTTGGTCCTAGCATTATACTTAGTGATTCGCGTAAGTTTTTACATCTTGAGTTGTTTAGTCCATTTTGTCTTTTTCATAATCCAAAGAGCTTTCCTCTAAACTTCTAGGGTCAACTTGTCTAAATTGAAACTAGCTTTTACAGTACGGGTGTATCACAAAGATCTAGGCTTTGGTGTACTAGTTTTCACTTTGGGTCTTTGAGTTACCTTACCCTCTTCCGATCTATATGATTTCAACCTTACCAAAGGTTGAGTAAACTCGTGAACCAAATCTTTTAAATTGTGCATGGTTTCAAACCACCCTCCCTTATAATCTCATTGATACCTTGGTTATTTGTTTAAAAGAGAGCCAAAGCATACTTTGTTTGGTTGCCAAACATTGGTCCAAAGTTACTCAAACACACAGAACAACTCCTTTAGACATGACTCATAGGTTCACTCATAGTGGGGCCTCTTATGGCCTTAGTTATAAAAATGAGAAATTTTATGATGGTCAAGATAACCCTGTTGTTTTTTATGTTATCCCCGCAACAATAGGATCCAAAGATGATTACAATGAATATCAACCCCAAGAAGATCAAGATGAAGCCCTTCTTAGATTGATAGAATCAAGTGCTAGACTACCTTCTAACTTTCCTACAGAATAATTGCATACCTTAGTTAGAGCAGGAGAACAACTACAACAAGAGCAAGCATTTGCACAAATAGACATACCTTCGTCCTCTAACAAAGGAAAGGAAATACAAACAAAGTCAAAACCCACAAATAAGGATCTTCTAGCTAAGATCAAGATAATAAGTCAACGATATGCATATCAACTTGTCACAGACTTAACTGACTCCCTAGTTGCCACTTCAATTCACAATAATGCTTCGACAGAACAAGGATATGTGGTTGAAAGTATGCAACAAATATTGGATGAGGAAATTATCATCATGGATCAAGGTAATCTAAATGAATGGTTAAAGGCACAAGAAACCTTACAAACTGTTTCATTTGACACAGAACGTACATTCTTCAATCATCAAGAACCTCTTGTTAATTTACAAAGTCAAAAACCCAAACATTCAGTTCGAATTGAGGAAATCCCTCAAGACAATTTGGCTAGTTCTTTTCAACCAACTCAAAAATTGGTAAATAAACATAGAAATTTCCAAAATCAACAAAGTACGAAACAGCAAAATTCAGGGAATGTTTTACAATCCAAGATCAACGGCCTATGTTCTCAACTCAAGGAGCAAATCAGAACCAAGTCATAGATCGAAAGGTATACATTCCCTATAGATCCACACAAAATCAAGGGCACATTCCACCCCAACAGCAACAAAACTAGGGACACATCCCACCCCAACAACAACAAAATCAAGGGCACATTCCACCCCAACAACAAAATCAAGGGCACATTCCACCCAACAACAACAAAACCAGGGGCACATTCCACCCCAACAGCAATGAAACCAGGGGTACATTCCACCCCAACATCTTATTCAATCCACAAATGCACCAAACATGCAAGAATGAAATTCTATGAAGGAAATTGTTCAAATATTGGAGACGAATAATAGAGTCAAAAAGTATAAATTCAATGAGATATGTCCATATCCATTTGATTTATATATTCTCCAAACCCCCTTTCCACCTCATTTTGAGGCACCCAAATTTTACAAGTACAAAGGGAAAGGAGATCCATGTGAACACATACAAGCAATCTCCATCTGATGTCAAGAGGTTGCTTATAGTAGTGAGTACTTACTACGACTCTTTCCACGAAGTTTAGCAGGACAAGCTCTTGATTGGCTACTTAAACTACCCAAGGGATCAATTGCGGATTAGAATGACTTATCAGAAAAGTTTGTTAACCATTTCTCATACAACATAGAACATGAATTATCCATTGTTGACTTATGCAAAGCCAAGCAACGTGATGGTGAAAGTTTTGCTGCATATCTGCAAAGGTGGAGAGCACTAGCAAGTCGCTTTCAACATAACTTGCCAGACAAATAATTGGTTCATATCTTTGCACAGTATTTGCATCATGAAGTTGCGCATAATCTACAGTTAGCTTATGCTAACTTATTTGAAGAAATTATTGACAAAGGAGTGCAGATTGAGAAAGCTCTTATTGTTAAGGGCCTTGTTAAGATTTTTTTGCAAGGTTAAGCATCTAATCAGACTAAATCACCAACTCAAACAGTTATGCAAGATAAACCTAAAGGCTTTAGCAAAAATAAGAACATGGTTGGAAATGGGGTGACTGAAACAAGACATGTACAAATGGTACAGGCTATGCCTCTTTCAAATGTCCAATTAACTCTCCCAAATCCACTACCTATTTTGCAGAGACAACCTCCATGAAGGACATTTCATAATAATTTTAAAGTCTTTAGCAAGTTAGGAGAGTCGGTTGAAACAATGTTACCAAAGCTCGTTGCAACTAATTTAATTGTATGTCCAGTATCAAGGCTATTTCCTTAAGATCAACCAAAACTAGATTGGTACAAAGAGAATGAATGGTGTAACTTTCATCGTGTTGCTAGTCACGGTGCATATTGTTGCGTTCAATTGAGAAATATTATTGAAGACTTTATTGAAAGTGGTCAACTAGAAATTAAGCTATCCCCTAATCAAGGCACCAATCAAGATATGGGAATCTATAAAGACCCCTTTCCTCGACATGATCCACCACCACCAAGAAACAATCAAAATGGTCAAAATCAAGGACAAAGGCAGAGTCAAAACCAACAAGGTTAGAATCATACTGAACATAATCGAGATCATAATGCCCACACTAATATTATGGCTTATAACAATGTACCTTACGACTATAATAATAGTGTGGGATGCATTTTTGTAACTCACATTGCCACTATTACTATAAAACCATGTGGCCAATCTCGTGTTCCTCGCAACACGGGACCCATCATTATAGGGTTAGCATCCTCTCCCCCTAATAATACCATGTCAGGTTCGCATCACCATGTTGCTACTCTATTTGCACATATTACTAATTTTGAACATCACTTTTCTTCTAATTATAAAGACTCCTCACTGACCTAAAATTGTAGCAATACAGTTAGATGCCCGCGAGTCACCATCCAAGGCCCTTTGCCTTTATCTTCTAATTATAATAACTCCTTGCCACCTCTAGGTTGTGCAGTCGCAACTAGACACCTGCGAGTTACCATCCAGAGCCTTTCACCCACTTCCATAAACCCTAATGAGAACATTATGCCAATGGTTCCAAAGCCGAATATTGTCCCAACAAAGACTAAACTAGTTCAATCCACAATTCAAAGGCCTTATAGTCTAATGGATCAATTAGATAAAACCCCTACACAAATTTCCATATTAGAACTCTTGCAGACATCTGATGTCCATAGAACCATCTTCAACAAACTTTTGCAAGAGTCTATTGTGCCTAATAATATAAACATTGATCAGTTCTATAACCTAATTGGACACTTGTCTTCATTTTGGCAAATCACATTTGATCAAAAAGACATGTCCACCCTCGGCCCAAACCACAATAACCCACTATACATTGAAATAATCATTGTGGATCACAAGATCAAGCAGGTTCTTATAAATAATGGTTCAGAGCTAAACATCATATCTCTTAAATTGGTACAATGATTGAACTACATGGATAAAGACATTTGGCTAGAAACTATTACAATCAAGGCTTACGACAATGCTGAGAGGGAGTCATCTGGTATAATTTAGTTGTCAGTCATGGTTGGGTCTATTTCTCATCACACATTATTCCATATTGTGGATATTGAGCTTCCTTATAACATACTTCTTGGTCGTCCTTGGATCCATGAAGTACAGGGAATTCCATCTATTCTTCACCAATGCCTTAAGTTTCCCCATGATGGGATCGAGGTTACTATTCTTGCTAATCAGTAGCCATATCAATACTGAAAACATCTTGAAGCAAAGTTTTGTAATTATAACTATTGCCTAGGTTCCGAATTCATTTCAAAGAAGAACAAAGCCATCATTTCTCATTTATCTCCATCTAATTATATAGACCCTAGTGATCTAGCCTCCACTTCGGCCGATCCATTTCCTACAACTCTGACCAAGAAGGTTATTATTAAAGACATAGGCATTTACACATACCATCTAAAGGACATCCTCCATATTGCAAAATTAGCAAAATCCTCTAAAACATTTGGTAAGCCTAAAACTTCTCAGAATCCTAACAGACCCAATTGGATTTGGCAACCAAAGAAGCAACAACCAAAACCTCCTGTGGTTTTTGTATCTGCAATTGCACCAAAGAAAGATCAAGAGGCTCTTATCAAGGGAGATTGATTATGTTTTGAAGGCCTTGCTGATTGTTTTCAGAATCCAAAGTATCATATCCCTAACTAGATAATGGATCATCTTGACTATACAAGGAAAGGCCTTGGCCCATATGCACAAGGAATTTTAGATCCCTTATCAGCTAGAGTTGTAAACTGGAATCATGGTCTCGGATTTAAACCACTAGAGGATGACCTCATGACATTTGATAGTGACTCTTCTAAAGTGACTAGTAACGAGCCTCCTAGCAGTGACACAACGTCCCATTATAGCCTTATCGATGAGCTTGCTAACTCAGATTTGTTTGATTCAAATGCCATATTAACCATAATGCCTATTATACCTTCCCGTCTTGAAGCAAAACCCTGTCCTAGTGGTACTTTCATTCTTGAAATAGGACATTATATCTCTACTATTGGAGCTTCCCGTCCTGAAGCAAAAACCCATCTTAATGGTGCTTCCCTTCCAAAAGCACGACATTATATCTTTACCATTGGTGCTTCCCTCCCTGAAGCAAACCCTTACTGTAACCTATGCCTTTGCCACCCTGAACTCATAGATTGGGATTAACAAAATTTGGTCATATGCCTCGAGTTTCAAAGTGAAGAATCGATTGCAGAATACATGGGCCTATGAGATGCATTTCCCATTGGTGATCATAAGCAGGGTTTTGATTTTTAATTGAAGCCTTATGCTTACTTTGGAGAGTAGGCAAACTTTCTTGGTCATAATAAAGAACAAACATCGAGATCTTCAGGTGAAAACCTCTTTGAGGCACTTGTCGATCAGGGAAAAAGTAAAGAAAAAGGTAAGCCTTTGAGTGAAAACATGTTTTAGACACTCCCAGGTGGGAAAGTTTGCTCATCCCCTCAAGACGTAGAAAGCCCATCCAACCCAATTCCATAGCTAGTAGAAGCATCTCTTCAAAACAACATCAAATATTTGAGTGTCTTTCTCTTGAGTTTCCAGAGGTTTTTGCCAATTGGCCTTTACCTAAGAAGGCAAATTCTGATTCTTCATATTATCCGGATCTTTGGGAGGAACAACAAGATATAACAAAGGAAAATGATTATGACCATACATTGCCGACAATTCTAGAAGACGGATCCACACTCCTTATGGAGAGCACAACAGAAATGAATTTGGGAACCCATGAGGATCCCAAAATGGTTTATCTTGGAGCTTCCCTTCCTGAAGCAAAACGTGAACATATTATATCCATTCTTAAGGATTATAAAGACATCTTTGCATGGGCATACTCTGACATGCTGGGCTTGGACCTAGATTTAGTTGTGCATCATCTTGTTGTTCACCCTAGTGCTAAACCAGTCAAGCAAAAGTTGAGAAAGATGCATCCATGCATCGCCCTTTTGGTTAAGGCCGAGTTGAAAAAGTTGTTAGAAGACAATTTTATCAAAATGGAATACTCTGAATGGGTTTCTAACATGGTACCAGTGAGTAAATAGACCCCAGGCATACATGTTTGTACTGATTTTCATGATATCAACAAAGCATGCCCCAAAGATGATTTTCTTCTGCCCAACATCGACATGATTGTCGACTCAACTACTGGGTACAATGTGCTATCATTAATGGATGGATTTTTTAGTTACAATAAGATCAAGATAGCCCCTGAAAATCAACATGAGACCATGTTCACCACTCTGTGAGGGACATTCTGTTACCAAGTCATGCCATTTGGTTTGAAGAATGTTGGAGCCACATATCAACGTGCAATGACTGTCATTTTCCATGACATGATGCATGACATTGTCAAGGACTATGTTGATGATATACTAGAGAAATCAAGAACAAGAGCTGCACACCCTGACATTCTACGAAGAATATTTGAGAGGCTTTGTGCTTATAAAGTTTGGTTGAATCCTAAGAAATGTGTCTTTAGAGTCACATTAGGTAAATTGCTAGGGTTCATTGTATCACGAGGGATCGAAGTCGACCCTACAAAGGTCAACACTATTATGGAAATGCCTCCACCAAACAATCTTAAACAGTTGCGAGGTCTACAAGGAAAGATCCAATCTATACGCACATTCACTTCTTAATTGACAGATAAGTGCCAACCATTTACTGATCTCTTAAAGAAAGGGGTAACATTTTAGTGAAATGAAGATTGTCAGATAGCATTTGCAAAGCTTAAAACATACTTGGCAGTCTTACGACCTCCAACACAAGGAAAGCCACTACTTTTTTATATATCAACCACAAAACATGCACTGGGGACACTTTTAGCTCAACATAATGATGATGGTAAGGAACACGTTTATTATTTAAGCCACACATTAGTATCCTATGAACATAATTATATGCCTATTGAGAAGGCATGTTTAACTGTGGTGTTTGCCACTCATAAATTGCGACATTATATGCTAAATAACAAAACTATTGTTATCGCCAAGGTAGATCCTCTCAAGTTCCTCTTATCTAAAGCAGCTCTTCAAAGACGCATGGCTAAATGGATTATGCTCCTCAGTGAGTTTGATATTGAGTACCAGAATCAAAAGGCAATCAAAGGACAAGTTCTTGTTGACCAACTTGCAGAAGCTCCTATTATGGCCACTCAAGCTCTCAACTTTGACCTTCCAGATGATTCTATTATGACGATAGAACAAGCATCACAAGAACCTGAATAGTGGATGCTCTATTTTGATGGATCCTTCACATCTCAAGGGTCTAGAGCTGGCATATTGTTGATCATGCCACAGGGGGGCTTGATCCCCAAAGCCTTCTATATACAATTTTAGTGTACAAACAATATGGCTGAATATGAGGCATTGGTTGCAGGGCTCCGTCTTGTCATACAGTGGGATATTCAAAGCTTAAAAGTCTATAAAGATTTTTAGCTAATCATAAATCAGACAACTGACCAGTATCAAACAAGGGATGATAAGCTTGTTCCTTACAAGCAAATTGTCGATAACCTCAAAACACATTTTAAAACTCTATAATTTGAGCAAGTTCCATGAGTCAACAACAAATCTACCGACACCATGGCAACAATTGATTCCATGATTCAAATGCATGATAGTGCTAAAAATTATCAGTTCTTGATTGAAAATCTTCTTCAACCAGCACATATTCTATCATATTCAGAGAGGATATGCACCATTGTTGATCCTAATCCCTCACTTGAGCTATATCATGGTATCAAGATTTTTATAACTATTTCCATAGTCATGTATTTCCTACCAACCTTTCCAACAACCAACAAAAATTATTCCTTTATCGCTTAACACGTTATATCCTCCTTAGAAACACGCTTTATCATAAAGACTATGATGGAACGCTTCTTCGTTGTTTATCTTTGGGAGAATCCAAGGTGGCACTAAAAGAGGTTCATGAAGGAATGTGTGGGGCCCATACCAATAGTGTAGTCCTAGCAAAGAAACTCCTGAGGGCACGATATTATTGGCCTAAAACAGAGACAGATGCTTGTAATTATGTAAAGAAGTGTGCTCCTTGTCAGCAACATGGCAACTTGATACATGCACCTTTCTTACCATTGCAACCGATTACAACACCATGGCCATTCTCAAGATAGGGTATCGATCTTGTTGGAAAAATTAACCTAACATCTTCAGATGGCCATAAACATATTTTGACTACAACTGAATACTTTACCAAGTGGATTGAGCCCATTCCTCTCACTTATGTTACCAGAAAACAAATAGCCAAATTTATTCATTACCATATCATCTGTCGATATAACATCCCAGCTCATATTATATCTAATAATGACGGATCCTTTGTGAACCAAGATGTGAAATCTCTTCATGAAAAATTCAAGATCAAGCACAAGAAATCCACTCCATATAACCCACAAGGCAACGGACACGTTGGGGCGTTAAATAAAACCATTCTTGCCATCTTAAAGAATATTGTCAATGATGCTGGCCATAATTGGCACTTGCAACTCTTTTCTGCCCTTTAGGCTTATAGAACCAATCATCCCACCCCAATTGGAGCTACTCCATACTCCCTTGTTTTTGGCACTGAAGTTATTATCCCGATCGAGATTGAGATCCCATCATTAAGAATATCATTGGAGCACACTGAACATAATGAGACTATAGAGCCTCACAACTGCATGAACTAGAGCTTCTTGATGGTAAGCATTTGGCTGCCCTAGAAAACTTGCAAGACTATCATAACATATTGTGGAGAAGTTACAACAAATGCATTCTCCCTTGAGAATTTGAGATTGGTGACTTAGTTTTGAAAGAGAACTAGAAGAATATGAATGTTGAACCCAAAAAGAAAGGCAAATTTTAGCCTAATTGGTTAGGACCATATATTGTCATAGCAAACTATGGATCAGGAGCATATCGACTGGCTAAACCTAATAGTGAAGAACTTTCAGAGCCCATGAACATCATACACCTTAAAAGGTTCTACGCATGAACAACTTTGAACCATTGTCTATAAGACCCCTGACTTGAGAGCAACTTATACTGCCATAATTTTATCCCACCCTTCTATCTTACCTTGAACACATTTTATATTACCCTGGTCTACTTTTCATGATTCTCGACAGTAAAGGCTTTGAATCCTTGACACTCTGAACACATTCCTCATCCCATTCTAGATTGATCTCTTTGAGAAGCATATTTTTTGTTATGTCTAAGGCATGTTATAAGCTTGAACAATTTTTATCCCTTGACCAATTATGATCTCGATTATGTCTCATGAACATTATGAACATCCTCAATAGCAGTTCTACAAAATAGTTCAGCCAGAATAGTATTGTGCAGCTTCAGACAAGTGAACAGAAACATCTTCTCAATTCTAGACCGTTGCTACACTATTACAGATAGATGAATGCCAATCCTTATTTTTTACTTCAGGTTGTATATCACATTTGTTGCTCTTTCTTGTTTTATTAAGAGCTTCGCTCTCACCAATTTGTGAGCATGGGTTGTTGCAATCGACTTAGTTGTCCTATTGGAACCTCTTCTCTTAGGACATGCATCTCCTCAACTAGGTGGTCCCACCTTGTGCATATTTTATCCCATAAATACCAAAAACATTGGAAATACTTTGAAAATACCAAAAACATCAAAACATGATCCATAAAAGAACAAAAACATTGTCTCACGCTTCTATACATTTGTACACTCTCGTTCCACCATGCTATGCTCTTGTTATTTTGTAAGCATTGAAACACCAATTCATTTCATCTTATCCCATGCACTTGCCATTTTGCAAGATCATTTTTCTCATCTCGTCAGCGTCTTGTTTGTCAGACCATTCTTTTTTGTTTGTCGTATCATCCATTTCTTCTATAACATTAATCATGCTGGTATAATCATCATTTTGCTTCTATCCTATAAACTGAGAGAACTACATTTGGCCTGAAGTTCATGTTGGAACATGCATCCATAGAACTATGTAGGCAACGTCCACTTGTCTTATATATCTAGAGTCAGCTCGGACAACCCCTTCCTTTTCTTCTCTTCTCCCATTTTTTTGGTCATTGTTCCTCTTTAATTAGGGAACAATTGTGTCATTATTCTTTGTTATGATATGGTGGAAAGTAATGCCTCTACCACACATACATGAACATTTGTCTTTAAACCGCACTAACTTGGTTTTTGTTTGTGTTTATTTGAGTTCTCTTGGTGTTTTGTTGTTTTTTCTTAGTGTTTTTATTGTGCTTTTGCACACCTCTTTTTATTTCTTCTCCTCTCTTTTTATTACTTCTTGTCTCATCTTGGTCTTGTGTTTCCTTGATTATTTTTTGTTATCTCTTTTGTATTTCCAAACATCTTGATGATTCACATGGATCTCGATTGTTTATATCTTGATCCTATGTTATTACGTTGTTCTTGGACCATTTTGTTTATTTGATTGTTGGTGGTGTCTTGTTTTTTTGTTTAATTTTGTTTTTCTCATTGGTGTTCAAAAATGTCTTAATGGTCCACATGGATCTTGATTATTCATATCTTGGTCTCATGTTGTTAAGACGTTCTTGCTTTTTGTTTTTAAAACATTTTGTTCCTACTTAAGATCATATCTTGATTTCAAGCTAGGTTCATTTATGTTTATCTTTTTCTTTGTCTTTGTTTTCTTGTTTAAATGTAAATCACTATAACTCTGGTTTTGGTCATTATTTTATCATTATCCTTAGTTATAGATATTCACATTTGAACTGGCTCAGCGCAATTGGAATCTTATGTCATTCTAAGTTATTTATATTTATGATGCCTAATTTCTTTTGTTATAGCAAGAACTTTGTGCTTAGGTCTCAAAGTCTTAACGTCAACATCAGCTCCAATAAATGATTCTCAAAAACACTTTGCAAAACTTAGGCTCATAATATGGATTTGGGCTTCTAAGTAACATGCATTTTAGCATTCAAATCTATGCTTAGACGTGCATCTCTTCGCATACATTGTGAGTTTAATCAATTTTTGGTCTATTTTCATCATTTCTCATTCCATTCTCTCCCAAACTTGGGTGAACTACATTGACCTAAAGTTCATATTGAAACATGAGTCCATAGAACTATGTAGGCAACGCTCAATTTCTATTGAGGTCAACTCGACTATCTTCATTCTTCTTTATCATCTCTCATCACTTTGTGCATTCTCATATGCTTGGTTTTATATGGCTTTCTAAGCCATTACACCATCGCATATACGTTTGCACCTGCTCGCTTTAACCTATCTTTCGGTTATATCCTTGAGTTATTCTACTTGCTAATTGCCCATGCTAGGGCACAACATATGAACCACGTTTGAATCAAATCAGTGCTACAGGGGTAAAATCATTATTTATTTTTTATCAATGATCGAAATTTTCCCTACTGGGGCAAAATTGTTTTTATCATGATCACATTTGCTCTACTGGAGTACTTATTATCTTCTCTTTGGAGACCCTGTTCTAGTGGTGTTTCCCTTCCTGAAGCAGAACGCTCTTTTTCTCTAATGTCCACGATGACAATATTTTAGTGTGCAACTTGTCTCGAGATTGATCAATGTCGTAAGCATGCAGCTTGTACTCTCAAATTGGGTACGTTTAAAGTGTGCCCCTTACATTTATGGATTGTATCTTTCCCACTCCCCCCATCTCTGAGGCCTATTATACCTCTCATTCTATTTTGATCATTGATTCTAATCACATGTGAAAAGATTAGCTCATCTAGATGTGTCTATTCCATAGGTTAATCTCTCATTTTCTCTCTCTTTTCGAGAGTCCATCATTTTCTTCCATCCTAGTATGTCCTCTAAAGGGGGCATCATGGGTCTATTCCAATTTCTTCTTGACAACTCTTTTCTTTGAAAAAACATTTCTTCACTTGAATGTCTCGTTACGCCTTCTCGAACAAGGGCAAAATGTAGATATCCAATTCCTAACACCATTTGTGTTAAAATTGTCAATCTTACTTGAATTGCACTCAAATGCACATTTTAGATCAAAATCCATAAAACACCTTAAATGGTTTAAACTTATCACTTACAAGTGTCAGTTTAGGTCAAAGTATCTCTAAATAAGACAATGCATTTTATGGATCAACTAACTTTGATCAGATCATTTCGAGTCAAAATGACAATTTTGCCATTTAGGGCTCTGGATCACTCTTTTCTTATAATTCATTGGTACACATCACGTACCTTTGTTATTTGGTGTTGGCAACATCATAAACGAGAATACAACTCCAATGCATCTAATATCGCCTTCCAATTCCTCTCCAGTCAAATTACAACCCAGTAATATGACTTTCTGACAATTTTGATTAATTGAGGGCCAATTTTCAAATAATTGCACAAATGTTGATTAACCTTGTTTAAGGCTAATTAATCCAAATCAAGAGCTTAAGGAAAATTGTTGAATATTTATTTTTGAAAATTTATTCCTATTAACTACATCATCAGGGGACATAATTTATTAGGAAGACATCCCTAAGCCATAAATGCCATAAATATCAAGATTATAGGTCACCCATGCCTAGTTAATGCCTCCCATACCTCTTCAATGCCCCTTCTTCCAAGGTCATGATGAAGATAATTATGGATTTAATTCCAAATATTAGTATTATCCATGACCACACATCTCAATCTTAAGATGGACAGTCATGGTTGATCTTGACCAATCTCAAAAATCTATAAATAGAGAGGCCATAGACATGAATTTTAAGATTGAATATTGCAAAGTTATAATGTTAAATTGTTTCCACAATCATTTGCATTTGATCATTTATTTTGTTTGCAAGCTTCATTGATAGGCTAGTTTAGTGATTTGGAATCATGAGCCTAAGTTTTATGGAGTGTTCTTGAGACATTAGAGGAGTTTGCCACCTTTGTCGACAAAGACAAAGATGTTTGATCAAGGGAGAACATGCTTTGGAGCCACATAGATATGGTGAATCCATTTGGAAAGGTAATATGATATTTTATTTCATTTGTTTCTCGTTATTCTTTGTGATTCCCATAGGAATAGATAGGCTTAGTTCGTTAGTTCTTTATGCATTTTTCATTATTTATGGACTAATACTTGACTAACTTGCTTTGTAATCCTCTCTACATAACGTACCTTCAAATAACTATATAAGAACATGGATATCTTTGGTGCCACCATCCATACTAAGCAAAAAATCTCTAAAGTGGTGTAAATTTAAGGAGGATTTGAAAAAAAAATCAGGGGCCTCTTTATGTCAGATGGAACCACAAATAAAATAAATAAATAATAAATTGATTAGGTAATAATATGGATAATTACAACTATATAGTTTGGAAGTTGGAATGGTGGAGTTACTGAATAGAAAATGACTTTAGGAAATACTTCTCAGAAAGAAACATGTTCATAAGAAAAGGAAGACCAGGAATCAATTATTGACAAGGTCTTCAATCACTTGTGATATACTCATGTAATTGGCTTCAACGTGTCATCGTGCATTAATTGAATGGAAGTTTGTGGTACAATAAAATAAAGAAGGAAATGAGATTATAACAAGATTATCCGAGTGATGATTATTTTCAAGACTTTGGATCCTTCAGTAACAAAAAATAAGTTCATGTTAGTCTGATCCTTGCCCCATCTAAGATCTGCATGTTATTGGCTCAAGCAAAGATCATGCGCAGCTACTTGTGAGCTCTTAATGATTATATTGCAAAGCTAGACAATGAAAATCAAACATGTGAGAAGCATCAATATAATACTAAGTGGTTGTAGATATGGAAGCATAAGAAACAAATCTCCATAAGCGACATCTCCATCCATCAAGTCATAGTGTCATCTGATTATCAATAGACCCTGCCAGAAAATCATCCCAGAAACTACTCATCGTCATCAGCAGTTGCTGCAGCAGCAACGAGATTTAATTTAAAAATGAACCAAAATAAAAATAAATCCAAACAAACAAACCTGTCACTTGTAGATCATCCTCATCACCAAATCATGTCAAATACTTAGCATCTCATGACCTTGAGTAGAAGAACCAAGTCTACATAGGCATCTCATCGCCATGTAAGGAAAAAATAGAGGAACCATCCTTATTGGAGTATCATCACTCTGAATTTGAAGATGGCGTCTCAAATCATCCAAGTCATCAATATGCAAACTCAAATGAGATTACTACTAAATTGAAATGCAATCCATCATAAAGAGAGAGGATCATGTCATTCGTAAATAGAAAGAATAGCAATCAGAGTGACATGGCTATCCTTTAAGAAAAAGTGCACCTCATCAACATATCATAAATCCCAAGAATACAAGGGATCATTGTCATCAACAATTTTCAAACCCGAAGTGCATGCACAACTAAACTTGGGATGACCATGTGCATGGTCTTATTATTGATGAGACACATTTGTGTAACCTACTTAAATACGAGTTGAAAGAGCTTCATGAGTGATTGCATGAAATTGTGGCACAGTTTAGGTTGAATGTTAAAAATGATGCCACACTTATTTCCATTAAATTGATTTGCTAAAATATGTACCACATTAATATTATTGCTTCCCATCCTCTATCATCAATCTATCTGCAATAAATGTGTGACATGTACCAAATTCCAATCATTCCATCTCTTTATCATAAAGCATTGAGAGTTGGTTCAAGGATTAAAATGCCGACTTTCGACAAAATCATAGCTAGTAGGTTGCTCCTCCATTGTAGATGTATCTTTCTCATTGGTGAAGACTCCTGAGGACAACATTTTAGTGTGCACATCAATACATGAGTGCACCATGACTCTCCTATTAACCAAATTTAACTCTCAATTGTTAAGATAGGTATCAACAAGGTCAAAAGTTATTTGGCCATGCTTTCCAAATTGTCATTTAAATATCCCATAGCCACATCAACTTGAAACCAACATGTCTATTGTGTTTCAAAAATATAAGGAAAATGAAAAGGGAAATCTTGCCTTGTTGTTTGTGATTTTTCATTATCTTTTTTTGATTGATGTGTACATGAGTTAATATAACCATGGTTATTAGTCGGGCTGTGGCCTTTTTTATTTTGGACTTTCGTTTCTCCCAAGGCTCTCTTAGTTTAGTTTGGCATCTAGGGTGTGACTTTTCCAACCTTTTTTTTGTATGACTAGCATTGTACTATAAGTTTTCTTTTAAATTAATATAAGTGCACTTTTAAATTTAAAAAAAGGGAAATCTTGAGATACACAAATCATGTGAAGTACTGAAAATCTCATGATTTGTCACAATAAATCACATAATTGGTATGTATACAATCATCATTTAAAACATCACTCCCACCAATAACATAGTCATTCTCATACATAGAGGAATTACCAACAAGGATACAACTCTTCGATCAATGCAAACTTTAGTTTCCTTTTCAATTCTAACAATTTATCTATTTAAATTTGTTGATTTTGGAGACTTATTGGAGAATGTTTCAATTTTGCATGGATCTACGCAATGGAAATTATGCACAAGATTAGTGTTTTGTAAGTTTGTTTTCACAAGAACTAGGTGTGCATGGTGTTTTTGGGTTGTTCACTCAAGTACTAGTGCACAATATTGTTTCCACAATTAATTGAGTTTGTGCATGCTTGCATGGAGATTATCTATGACAGTTGCACAAGGTTTTCCGTGCACTGGAAATGATGCAAAGCTGCACAATTCTTTCTATATAGTATCATTGCACTCTAGAAGGTTGTGAAGTGCTGTGCAATGATGAAGTCACATTAAGGAGCTGTAAGGAGTTGCGTAACACTTTATGGCAATGTACAAATGCGACACGTTACCAGACACTTGTATGATTTTATCACTCAAAGTGAAGATGTGTGAGTAACGTCTTGGTGGTTCTCTAACTAGGAGTTGTTGATGAGCATTACATAATGATCACTTTTCTCAATAGTTAATGTCTACAAATCCTGTTACTGTGCAATCATTACAAACTGATGTGTCAAATATAGATGGGGTTTTTTCTAGGAAGAAGATGATGCTTTGGAAGCATACGGAAAACTCATCTATAGTTAAGTGTATAGAGTGGACACAATATTACATGGTCAATTGTATGGTTGATGTCGATACACCATTATGCCTATTAAGAATGCAAGAAATTTAATGAATGTTTAATACACATGGTCAAGAGTGTGCATTGTAATAAATACACAAAGTTTCATATAAAGGTTAAAGAACCTTGTGACTTATACTACTGTAAACAAGGTTTTATTAATGCTATAATCAAGAAGGTTACTCTGATGATTTTTTTACCTTAAATGATAATCCAGGGGAAATCTTGTGTATTTTATTTGTTTTCCATTATCCTTGTATGTTCAAGATTATTATAGGATACTTCTTCTCTATGCTAGTTCACCGTGTATAGGCTTTATCCCCAACATTTACTATTAGATTCTGGTTGTAAGATTTGTATAAGTTTTGATAACAAGTGATAAATGGTTATTGAGTGATACTTTTTCAAGGAATAATATTGTGAGAGGAAAACGATTGGAAGAACAAGGATAAAGATTGAAAAATTAATTAGTCAAAATTTTGAGATATGGAACTCAAAATGGAATATTTCTTGGTAGATAGATATATGTGGAGTTTTTCACACATGCACCACCCACGAGAATAAAACCAAAAGAATGGGAAAATATTGGCAGAAAAGCTAAAATCTATATTAGGTTATGTTTATTGGATTTAGTGTTATTGAATGTATCGACTAAAAATCCTATGAATCTTTTTTGGGATGCGGTTGGGAGTGTTGTACCAGGGAAAGTAATTGATAAACAAACTATTCTTGTGAAATAATTTGTATTCATTGTAAATGAATGATGATAACTCGGTTGTAGAGAACCTAAACACCTTCAACCCTTTGTAAAGTTAGTTGTCATCCATGGATTTCAAAATGGATGATGAAGAAATGTTTATCATGTCATTGTGCTCTTTGTTAGAATTGTGGAACTACCTAATGGTGTATATCACTAGTAATACATTGGAGCTAAAACTGAAAGATGTATTCACATCTTTGATATCAGATGACATGAGGTGCAAGTGTGTGGAATGATATTATACAAGGGATGCCTTGTCTATGCAAGGTCGCTCACAAGAAAGACACAAGTAGAATACTAGGGATAGACACTCTATGTCTAGAGTTAGATCTAAGACTCCAAATAAATTATTGAAGAAATGTTGGAATTGAAGGAAGTCAAGGAATTTCAATAATGATTGTAGAGCAAGAAAGGTAGAAAAGTCCAAACCACCAGATCTTATCCAATCCTTAGTTGAAAAGGTCTCTAGTGATGGGGATGGAGATGTATATTTTGCAACCTCAAGTTCACATGCATGTAATGATGCATGGATGATTTATTTAGGTGCCTCCTATCATATGACTATCATGAGGGATTGGTTTTGTGAATATGAAGAATATGATGGTGATGTCTTTTTGGGAGACAAATTGACCTGCACAATCATGGGAAGATGAAGATTAAAGCTAATGTTTAGATATTGGAGGATCAACATTCTCCTTGGTGTTTTACACATTCTTGGCCTTGCGAAAAATCTAATCTTGATGCACTTAACTAATAATACCAGAATCTGAGTCTCATTCAAAAGAGATGGGTGTAAGATATTACATGAAACCATGGTATTGGCAAGGGCCATGCACACAAGTACTTTGTTTAGGTTTGATGTGAGTGCAATACGTAGTAAATGTACCAACATCATTATTCTTGAGGTGAATGATAAAATATAAATTTTTACATTTATTCTAGTGTAGAAACAATGCTTTGCATTAGAGGCTGGGACATATTAGTGAAAAAGTATTGCACATGATGCCGACTGAAGATATGGAAGAAGAGATGCACATTGTCTCTTGAACTTTAATTTATGCAAACATTGCATCTATAGTCAAGTGAATATCTCCATAAGTGTTTCAAAAGAGAGTGGAATATTTTAAGTGATCCTTAATGATGTTTTTAGAGGGGTAGACATCCCATCACTTAAAAAGTAAGTATTTTATGTGTCCTTCATGGATGACTTCCCTCGCAAGTCCTCGATATAATTTCTCCATAATAAATCTAAAGTTATCAAAAAACTCAAGTAGTTCAAAGCCTTTGTGGAAAAATAGACAAGAAAAAGGATCAAAATATTATGCACAAACAATGGAGGTGAATATTTATCAAACAACATTTAGGTATTCTAAAAGCACTTTTGAAGTTAAAGAAAAAAAAAAGATAACTCCATACAAATCACATCAGAATGGATTTGTTGCTTAGAATATGATTAGGATGGTGATGAGAAAGGACAATAATATGCTGAGTGGTGAGCATTTGTAGCATAAAACCTGGCTTGATGTAGTGGCTATTGATTTTTACCTTGTCAAGAGATCATCCACACCAATGTTGGTTGATAAGACTCTGCAAGAAACATAGAGTGGTAAGAACCTACGCTTGCAACACCTACAAATATTTGTTTGCAATGCTTGCTTATATATTCCAAATGAGAAAAGATCGACACTTGAATTTAAGTCTGTAAAGTGCATCCTTATAAATGATATAGGAATGTGTTAAAAGGAACAAGTTGTGGAATCCCAAGACAAAAAAGGTGTTCAATGTCTAAAACGTAGTCTTCAAAGAGGTGCACATGATTTCTGCTCAAGAAGAACCAAAGAAGTAGCCAAAGAAAGAAAAATAAAAAGTGTAGGTTTGGGATTGGCCCTATATATATATATATAGGGGCTCCTCTACTATATATGGGGTGGGGGGTGGATCTATCTATAGGGGACTAGTTATATATAGGGCCAAAAGCCATATCTATATATAGGGGGCCAATTATATACAGGGCCAAAAGCCATATCTATATATAGGGGGTTTGGTAGATGCTAAAGTCTATATATGAGCATGGTGAGACAAATGAAGAGTCACAAGATTCATGAGAAGAGGATCATGTGAATCCTACTCTAATGTGATCAAAACGAGATCCCATAATGCCAAAAATGTATACACCACTTGATTTCCATTATGCATCCCCATTATTTATGATTGATGACGAAGACCTAAAGATGGTAACTGAAACACTTGGATGCTATAAGAGAAAGCATTTGAATATATATATGAAGGCAGAATTGGAGTCTCTAGACAAGAATTAGACTTGAGGCTTGGTCTAGTTGCCTCTTAAATGAAAACATGTGCCCTGCAAGTGGGTTTTCATGAAGAATCAAAATGCGCAAGGGAAATTGGAAAAGTATAAGGCTCCCTTAGTAGAAAATGGATTCTTTCAAGTAGAGGGAATTGAATTTGGTGATACATTTTATCTATTGTGAAATTGACTTCCAGTAGATTTATTTCAACTGTTGTTGTGTTTGATCTTGAGAGAGATCAAATGAATGTTAAAAAAGTGTTTATGCATGGAGAGATTGAATAATAAATCAACATGTCCAATCTATAAATATTCAAGGAGAAGGTAAATAATAATTTATCTACAAATTGAAGAAGTCCTTGTATGGCTGAAGCAATCTCTAAGGATGTGGAATCATAAGTTTGATAACTATATAGCTGCACTTAGGATTGTGTTCAACAAAGTTCATCCTTATGTGTACATTAAATAATAAGGTGATACTTATGTCATCATAGTCTTTTGTGAATGACATGTTTCCGATTGGAAATGTTAAGAGCGTGACCAAGTATGTGAAGTCACAATTGTATGCATAATTCAACATGAAATATCTTGGTGTCCCAAGTTTCGTATTGGGCATGGAAATAAAAAATAATTATGCAAACAATAAGCTCTAACTAGATCATAATAATTATGTTGAGGAAATACTTTCAAGGTTCAGGATGCAAGATTTCAAGCATGTGCACATACCTTTTTCAGTTGGATAGAAACTATCTATTATGCATTATCATGTTGGAGGACATGGTTCAATGTCTTTATGTAAGTGCAGTGGTAAATCTTATGTAAGAAATGGATCTTACGAGACCTAAAATTACACATGCATTTGGATTGTAAGCAAGCAACATTAAGGAGAAGTAAAGAGGATCTTCGAGTATCTATGTGGGACTTATGGCAATGCAATTTTCTATCAGGGTAAACCTGATGAAACTAAGAAGATGAGTCTATAGGGATTTATGGATTTTGATTGAATTGGAGATCTTGAATACTAAATATTTACCTTACATATGTGTTCAAATGTTTTGGTGGAGTTGTAAGTTAGATGATCAAGAGGCATGAAAGTGTTTTAATATCCAACATACATTTTGAATACATGGTATTTACTCATGCAGATAAAGAAGCAGTATGGCTAAAATAGTTGTGTTCTACTATTGGGTTCACTCAAAATGTTGAGAGGATAGATTGCAATAGTCAAAGCATAATCTATATGGACAAATACCTTTAGTATCATTCTCAAACAAATCACATTGGTGTATGATATCATTTTGTAAGGTAAGGGTGCAAGAGAAGGATATATTATTGGAGATGTTGGACACAAATGAATTCATTGTGGATTCATTGACTAAGGTAGTGATTACTAGAAAAAAAATTATGGTGAAAGAAATCAATGGGAATGGGCACTCATAGAAGCTAAGGGATGAATTTGTTCTCCCTTATGAAAAGTTTTCAGCAAGATGGATATTGATGGGAAATGTTTCAAATTTGCATTGATCTACACAATGGAAATTGTGTGCAATATCAGTGTTTCACAAGGTTGTTTGTTTAAGAACTACTTGTTCATGTTAGTTGATAAAGTATTGGTGTACAATGTTGTTGCACTAGCTTTCATAGAGACTATATATGATGATGCACAAGGTTTTCAACATGTTAGAAATGATGCATACGTGTGCAATGATTTCTACATAGTATAAATGCACTCTATAAGGTTTTAAAGTGGTGCACATTGATAGAATTGCAATATGGTGTTGTGAGGAATTGTGTCACAATATCAAGCGATGTATAAATGTGAGGCATTACTAGAAACTTGCTTCAATTTGTATGTCATACTAGAGATGTGCAATTATGTCTATGTAGCACTTTGACATAGAGTTGTTGAGAAGAATTATATAATGATCACTTTTCTCAATAGTTGGTGACTGCATATTCCCTTGCTCCATGGGCATGCCAAAGTCTTGTGTCGGATATAGGTGTGGCTTTTCTCAAGAAGAATATGATTCTTGTGAATCATATGGAAAACTCATAAATGGTGAATTTTATAGAGATAATGTTATATTACATGATCTAGTGTATGGTTGATGTCGATACATGGTAAGGTGTATGGAGAGTGTGAGTAATTGAATAAAAATGATCAAGTGTGTGTATTGTAATATACAAGAAAAGTGTTGTATAAATGTTACTAAACCTTGTCACTTATTTTATTATTATAAACATGATTTTGTGAATACTATAATGAAAAAGGTTATTGTGCTAGGTTTTTACTTGAAAGGGTTTTCCCAAGTGGAATCTTATGCATTCTGTGTGTTTTCCATTATCTTCATATGTTTTATATTCCTATACCATATCTCTTTTTCATGTTAGTTTCCTGTATATGAGCCTTATCCCTAAAAATGTCTTTAATTTTGTTGTATTTTTATTTGTAATGAAATTACTTAACCAATAAAGTATAATCACATCAAATGATGATTCAAGGGAGAAGCCTCCACAATCTTAAAATGAAAATATAATTTTCAATATCATGATAAAATACTAACCAATACCTCTTATATATACCCTAATTATATTATGGAAACAACCTAGGCAGACCTACTACTAACATGAAGCTATAGAAATGATCACATGACTTAATTAAAAGCTATAATAGCCACAAGTCATCCACACATATCCAAATACACGCTATGGGATAAGGTCGTGACATCTGCCTTCCATTAAAATCAATTTTGTCATCAATATTGATGATATTTGGATGCTTCTTCAAGAATGTTTCATCTTCTTTGGACAGATCCTTCCACTTGATTAGATACTTTTTAATCACCCTGATCTGCAACCTCTTAGTGCATGAATTAATTATTCTTGTAGGTTAAAAAATAATTCTTACCTCCTCATCAAGCTTTAGTAACTCTATTTTCATAAAATTTTCTAATGACCTTGTTCCAACAATAAATATAGAACACTGGATGTATTTTTGTTGAGCGATGTAACTACAGTTTGTATGCTACACTACTAATCTTTAACAAAAATTGATGAAGACCATAATACATACGTGAAAACATGTTATCCTTATTATACTATTTCAAGGACATTTTCTTAAAGGGTTATTAATTAATAAAAACCCAGTATCTAACTTTAAAATGTCTCTCACTATGGTGTTGGTCAGTGTGTTGCTTCATGTGGTTATGTGTCATTACCAAGTTCTGTCTAACTAAAGAGTACCTTCTAATCATGTTGAATTTGTTCTTTGAATGATTTAACCTTTGGTTACACCCTAAAATATGAAGTGATGGATGGTGGAAATTACTCATATAATGCCATAAATTGATAATTTTTGGATGAGGTATGGAAAAAACTGTTATATCATCATTGTACTAGTGTCAACCATTGAACCCATCTGTCCTTTTATACAAACAAAACCAACCAAGATAAACCTCTAAGCACTTGTTGACCATGTTAGTTTTCCTATCAAAATTGGGATGATAAGACAAGCTAAGAGCTGTTTGGGTACCAAAACATGAGAATAACTTAGTATAAAAATTACTAGTAAATATAGGATCATGATCACTTACTATAATCTTTGGGGTCCCATGGAGATTCAAAACTGTATCCATAAATTTTGATAATACTATACTTTCTACAAAAGGATGTGATAATGCAAAAAAATGGGCATATTTGGTGAGTCTATCCAAAATAACCATGACATTTTTACCTTCAATTTTTGTAGATATGTGATGAAATTCATTAAAAATTCTTCCCACCTTTGGCTAGGAATAGATAGAGGTTTCAACAAATCCTAGGTTTTAATTCTTCTCCTTTGTTTTGATGACACACTATACATTTTGCCAAAAAAATTGGACTTCCCCTTTTATCCTTTCCCAAAATAAATATTTCTTAACATTGTGACAAGTTTTCAATAAGCCCGAGTGCCCACCTATTGGAGACACATGGAGTTTAGTAAGCGCCTTATTCTTAAGGGTTGATTTTTTGTAGATATGACACCTATCCTTATATAAGAGAGCATTCCCTTCCTACACAAATTTATCTGACACACTTGGATCTTTCTGGATCTTTTTAATACAATCATGTGTAACATCACCATTCTCCCACTTTAATCTTGCTTCATCCATCCAATCAGCCTACAATATGGATATGGAACACAACATTATTATGTGGACTCATCTATTTTTTATAGTACTCATCCTTCCTAGAGAGTACATCAACCAAAAAATTATCATTGCCTTGCTTGTATACAATCTCAAAGTCATATCCTAGCATATTAGTGACCTAATTTTGTTTTTGTTTTGATGACAACCTATGCTCCAAGAAGTATTTTAGACTATCATGGTTTTTCTTCACCTTAAAGTGTCTTCCCATCAAATATGGTGACCATTGTTTTACTACATGAAGTATGGTCATCATTTTCTTCTCATAAAGACACTCCATCAAATTTTGGCCTTTGATTTGGTGACTCTCAAAGGCAATGGGTCATCCTTATTGCATGATTATTGATCCCATGCCCTAACTTGAAGCATCGCATTCCATAATGAAGGCAATACATAAATATGGAGTAGATAGAATTTGAGTGGTGAACATGGCCTCCTATAGCTTCTCAAATTCTCTAATGGTTGCCTCCTTCCAATGGAAATAGTCATATTCAATAAGGTTGCGAATGGCGATGATATGCTACCTTAATCTTTTATAAAACAATGGTAGTAACCTATGAGCCTCAAGAAACCTCAGAGTTTGTTAAGGGGTTTAGGCATTTTTCAATCTAACATAGATTTATTATTGTGTTGATCCACCTTGACGCCCTCATGTGAAATAAATTGTCCCAAATACTCAGTCTCCTTGAATCGAAAATTGCATTTAGAAGGCCTTGCATAAAGCTAGTGATGTTCAAGAATATCAAAAAACTAATTCACACGATGCAAGTGTTCCTCCCATGATAAAATATCATCAAAGCAATTTTTTGTAGAAATTGTCAAAAAATAAAGTTCATCAAATTTTAAAATGTAGATGGTGCATTAGTGAGGCCAAATGGCATCACCAAAAATTCATAATGGCTCTCATGGGTTCAGAGAGCTATCTTATGAATATACTCATCTCTAATTCTGATTTAATAATACCCAGAATGAAGATCAAGCTTTGTAAAATAAACAACATAGTGTAATTCATCTAACAAATCATCAATTACAATAGCAGGGAATGTCTTTGATGGTGTGCTTGTTTTGTTCCTTGTAATCAAGACACATGCATCAGGTGTCATCATTCTTAAGCACCATCAACCCTAAATAGGAATAAGCACTCTGACTATGATGGATAATACATTCTTCTATCATCTCCTATACCATCTTATCAATCTCACTCTTATGGACATATGGGTACCTATAAGACCTAGTGTTGGGTGGTCGGCACCCTGACACTAGTTGAATGGCATGATCATGATATATTTTGGGAGGAAGTCCTTTTGGAATATCACTAAAAACTACTGGATTCTCCTCCACATTAGCTTGTATATATAGTGATGTATACCATTTGGTGGTTGTACATTTATTGAAAAACATAGAGGCATAAACCTATCCACTCCCATTTTTATAATCTTTTTCATCTAATGAGAACTCACCAATTGTGGGGCCATTGTATGTAACACACATAGTTCAAATTTACTACCCTTGCAATGGAAATGCATGAATAACTCTTGGAAATTCATCTCAACTCTTCACAATGTAGTTAGCCACTAGACTCCCAACACAATGTTTGATCCGCCCATAGGATTGGAAAACATAGGGCTATATAGTAGATATCAATCCATAGAGAGTTTAATACTATGGAATTTCCTAGAACAACTAATTATGTCACCATATGCAATCATCACTTAAAACTCTACAGTTGGATAGATAAAATAGTTCAAGTGTAAAAATAATTTAATGTTAATAATGTTTTTCGTATTCCCTGAGTCAATCAATATTGTCACCATTTGTTTTGTTTTTTAAAACTGCTACCTTAAGGGTTTGAGGAATGTTAATGCTCAAATGTGCACGACAAGAAAGAATTGGGTTGGGTTTCTTATAATTCCTCCCCTAACTCATTATTATCCTCCCTTTTTACTTCTTTATCTTGTTCTTCCTCACTAGCACATTCAATGTATACAAGTTTCTTTACTGCACATTTATGTCCTTGATTATATTTTATATCACAAAAAAAACATAAACCTTTCTAATCATTTTATACAATTTGTTGATGTGTAAACTGAGTATGTTTAGGGAAAGATGATGTCAGGATGCTCTAATATCTAATGTTAGTGAATGTCTACCTCTTGCCAAAGAACAATCTTTCCTCTGCCACACAAACAATGCTAATATAATTAGAAACATTAGACGGATTAAACATTTGTACCTCATGTTGAATGTTGACCTTAAGACCACCAAGAAACAAGGCATTCAAGTTTTCATCTATAATGGTCTATATGTGCAAAGATAGGTTTTTAAATTGATGAATAATCCTTGACCAAGACCATTTTCCGCAACTTTTCCAATTGGATGAAAGAATTATCTATCAAACTACTACTATAATGTGTTTGCACCACCTCCATAAAAACTGACCAAGGACATTAAGAGCCTTTTTCTTCTTCTGAGCACATAACAAAAGATACCAAATCAATTGTTTAGGTTCCATATATAAGGATGCCATGGTAACCTTCTTCCCACATGGGATTTGATGCAGATCAAAAAAATTATCCATTTGGATTATCTAGTTGAGTGGATATTTTCTATCAAATTTACACAGGGCCACCTTTAGTAGCAGGTTCTGTTATCTAGAATTCGTGCTAGAAAAGGGTTCATGTCGTACAATATTTGGACCAGGATTACACTATCCCTCATATCCACCTTGAGTTTCATGTGAGCCTAACTTTTTTTATAGAAGCCTTGAATGTATCCATTTCAATAGTGATGCTAGCCATTTGTGAAGTTATGCTAGCAACACCTCATTTCAATTCATTGACATATTCTCCATTTCAAACTATGTGTTGTGTATAATTCCATATATATTGATCATTTTCCCATCTAGCAAAGAAGACGCCATATTATAAGTTCCACCTAATATGAACTCTGACTATGTTCCCTCTTTGTTAGGAATTTTCCCTAATGTAAATTAATTCTTTCCTTGGCCTCTAGTTTGTGGCCCTGTCATGTTGAGGCTTGACAATGCAAATATTGATTTTCTCCTTTGACAAAACTTTGATCAAACAACATTAGACTTGGGTCTGCTACAAAACCAAACCTTCAAAGAACATAATCCCACTAAATTTTTTAGAGATTTTAAAAAATGTAATGAAAATAGAACAATTCCCAAAATAGAGGCCTATAGAGTGAATTTATCAAAGACACTAAAATCACAAAAAAAAACTATAAATTATAACAAAACCATTGTTTTTTTGTTGTAGCTTCCTTGAATGATTCTCCAAATTCAAAAGAGAACAATTACAAATACAAATTCAATAGTTTGCAAGATATAGTTGTTTCTTCAAAACTAGGGTTTCCATTGCACTTTTGCCCAAATTAAATCTATGATATAATTTGTAATGAAATTAATTCCCAATAAAGTAAAATCACAACAAATAGATCATAATATGATTTAAATAGATGAGAATATATGAATAAATGATGCGCCACTTCGAGGGAGAAACCTCCACAATCTTATAATAAAAACAAAATTTGTAATATCATGATAAAATAAAAATAATTAACTCTTATATGTATCCTAATTATGCTATGGAAACAACCTAGGACGACTCTCCTACTAATACAAAGCTATATAAATGATCATATGTCTTAATTTAAGGTTATGATAGCTACAATTCGGCCTCACAAATCTCAATATTGACTATAGGCTAAGTGCATAACATTATTATAACTTAAGAATTGTATTTTTCTCCCCATCCCTAAAATTTCACAAAAAGATCTATCTTATTTCACAAAGACAACAATGAAACTAAATTTTTTTCCAATTTTCTAACTTTATTAACAAGATTATGACATACAACAATATTTCATTAAAATTTGTCATACACCTTAGTTAAGTAGGCTCAATGGGATTGAGCGAACACTAGAAGATGTTCATGTTTCTTACTAGCCCTTATAGATTCTTTGAGTGATCACACATATTATTGTTATCCCCATTTCGCCATAGTGAAATAAATCTTTAACAACTACCCTCAAACCAAAAAAATGCTCGTAAATATAGGCCATTTCCTTAACAAATTTATTGACAAATCATCAACCTTTGAGTTCATATTTTTTATTTGTAACAAATAAATTTTCAAAACCTACTCAGTCTAATATATTTATTTCCAAATTTTAGATCCAAGCATAATAATCAGCCCTAATTGTTGGCATTTTTGAGTTGCAAACATTAAATATAGTTTTGATAAAATAATATATAATTTTAGTAGTTTGAAAATAATAAAACCTACATGTTTAAGCTTAGACATTTAAATACATTATGCATGTAGATCTTTCCCTTTTTTTTAAGTTTGTTGGATATTTTTCTAATTAAATAAAAGAAGAATTGACCCCAAAATGGAACTCACTATTATGCTCTGACACTCTCAAAAGTAGTTTTTTGATGCTTTAAATTACACTAGAAAATAAGTTTAAATTATGCTTTGACACTCTCAAAAGTAGTTTTTTATGCTTTAAATTACACTAGAAAATAAGTTTAAATAGAAATGATATGATCCTAAAAAATTTCTATGGGTTTATTTAAAATATATCACTAATCGCTCCAAACGCTAAAAAAAAAATTGAAAATTAATTTAAAATAGAGATGATGATATTTGAAAAAACATTACCACTGATTGGAAATAATGGAAATGACATAGTATACTCACAAAGTTAGCCACTTAGACACAAACAAGATATCCCCCTATTTTTTATTCATACCACTTATATTATTATTTTTTTGATAGGATGGGAAATAGAAAATAGGAATCTCTATGTTTTCTTCATTTTTTAATCTAGGATTTGCGTTAGATACATGTTGGATAAAAGAGAGTGCCTTTAGAAATATATATATAAACCTAAGTGTGAAGAAATCTTAGCTTAGTTTGTCTTGTGATTCTTCCTTGCTTTGTCACCTCCCAAAAAGCTATGAATTTTGTGGCCTCCACTACAATTAGAGACACTTTGGCCATCATCCAAATTCATCCCAATATGGTTGTGATTTTATTACAATGTGAAAAATTCAGATATCATTCTTTAATATTGATGATGGTTAGCATGCATTCCTTTCGTGTACCATTCCATAGCAAGTGAGATGAAGTTAGGAAAACATAACAAAATAAAAAATTAAAGACACTTGCATTAATTTTATTTTTCATCTTTGCCCCTAAGGTCGGCCCAACTAGTTGGGAGATGGGACATTAAAGTCACCCAACTTGGAAGTCATGGGTTTGAATCCCTAATTTAAAATCTAAAGCTAAAGTGGGGCATCTAAGTGAAGCCAAGGGTTATAGTGCCATATTGGTCAGACTTTAATGTCCGACTTGGGGGATCTGAGGTTGATCCTAGTTACTGATTGCTCTAAGACCCCCCTCCCACCCCCCGAAAAAAAACGCCTCGTATAAATGCTTGGATTTCTCATTATAATGGGGATAATCGTCTACCCTTTGCTCAACAATCAAAAAAATTGAAAACAGATTCAAAATCAGATTATAGCTTCCTACAAGTGTTATTAAGAAATATCTTACATTGTTATTTTTTCTTGGCCATGTCTCCAAAGTGTCCTTGATCCTATCTTTCTACATCTTAATTTTTTTCACTAACCTCACATAATATCTAATATTGTTTTCATTCAATATATTTTTTTGGCTTTGGATTCACTTAGGCACGTGAATTCCTCTTCAAATCATGGATATTTTCTTGAATTATGCATGATAAGTGTGCCTATATATTTAATGCTTTATGATTTTATAGCAGAAAGTTTTTAGATACATGCCAATTTATTTTCATCTTAGTTCGCCTTCTTGAATGCTTTGATTCATACTACTTATGTTTTATGATGTGTGGATTTTATTCCTTATTTTATATTCTCTCACAACCCCTTTGTACCTCATCTTCCTAGGCCTAATTGTAGAGTGCACCTCCCACCCATTTCTTTAGCATGTTAGTGTTCTTATTGGGCATTTCCCAGAAAAAATACTTGGAGTGCCTTCATTTATAAGCTTGGCCAAGTTAAAGTTGTGGGATAATTTGATTGATAATTTTCAGGCAAGATTGACAGGATGGAAAATTATGTAGTTGAGTTTTGTGGAAAGAATAATTTTGATCAAATTTGTGTTATAGTGTATTCCTTCTTACTTGTTCTTGGTGTTGTAAATTCTTATTAGATAGTGTAAAGAATGAACAAAATTATCAAGTATTTCTTATGGAATGGCAAAGAGTAAAAAATATAAAATATTTGACAAAATGGGATAATGTGTGTAGACCTAAGTCAGTATGTGGGATGTGGGTAATAACAATCTTCAACTCTAGAATGTCGCCTTAGTGGAAATTTTATCCTGTCATTTGTATGAAAAATAATCGGCTCCCTAAAGTAGAATCATAAGAAGAAAATGTTTAGATAATAATAGGCCTGAAAGAATTTTTATTGCTGAAAATCCTTTCTCAAGTCCTCATATCTAGAATTTCATCATATTCCCAAGAAGGATAATTAACGACAAATTGACATGGGATGTTGGAAATGGATAAATTTCAAAATTTGGAGCTAAGTCTTGGCAGGGTAAACTGGTGTTGCAACAAATAAGGAATCTTGGAGAATTCAAAAAATATTGGAAACAAATAAGGGATCTTGGAAAATTCAATAAATCTTGCAAACAAATAAGTATGCTAAATTATGTAATTACTAGTTCATTCACTTCCTCACGTGGGTAACATCAAACAATGTAAATGTTGGGGAATATAGATTGTAGGTCTAAGAAAAAGAATTTTTTTCATGGATTATAAGAATGAAGAAAATTTTTGTTAAAAATACTGAGGTTTTTTTGAGATGGACAAGGGATAAATTATGGAGTTATAACACTAGGTCTAGTTATAGATGTGTTCAAGGTGTTGTTACAGATGTTATTGTGGTTGTTTTTGCAGGTTTTGTTGTGGGTGTTGATGCAGGGGTTGTTGTGGGTGATGATCTGAGTGTTGTTGCAGGTGTTGTAGGTGATGTTATGGGTGTTTACACAGGTGTTGACACCACTGATGTTTCTACAAAAGATTATTTTCCAGGTTATTTGATCTATAATAGTAAGCACCCCAAGGAGTAACTCCCTTGCCTAGATTTCTTGCTTGGGAAGAATCCTTACTCAGGGTAGGTTACAATAGGTAGGTTTTATTGGTGCCTCTATTTTTATAATATGTAAAGGAGGAGAATTAGTGGAACATATTCTTCTTCATTGTTCTTGTGCTATGAAAATTTGGTCCTTCCTATCGTCTAGGTTATTCCAACCTTGGGTTTATCCTAGAATTGTTAAGGAAGTGTTTTCATCTTGTCAGACTTGATGTTTAGAAAATTATTTCTAGCCTTTGGTTAGTTGATCCTGCAAATGTCATCTTGAATAATTGGAATGAATGAAATGAAAATTGTTGAGGGAAAGGGGATTGAATGGGAAATTTGTTGGGAAAATATGGGCAAAGATTAAATAAGTTATTTTTTTTAACGTCTCTATTTCGACTAAGATAAATAATAATATGTTGGGTGTAAGAGACGAGATTTTTAGAAAGCTGGCCCAAAATTGTTTTGCCTATGATTAAACAACCAAAGGTAAGAAATAAATATAGAATGGATTCCCGATGGATCCCACCAAATGTTGGGTTTGTTAAAATAAATTTTGATAATGTCTTACAATGTAATCCTTGTTTAGCTTGTTCAGGATTTTTGGTCCATTATCCTCAAGGAATAAATTTAGGTGCAAGAACGGGGGAGGGAGGGGTCATTTCTTTATTTCCCAAGCTACTAATAATGAGGTGGAAGACATTTCAATATTAGAAGGAATATGACTTGCACAAGATAAAGCTTTTGAGGCTATCACTATTGAGGGAGATTCAATACTAATAATATTCTTTATGGTGGTAGGGAGTTGGATGAGAACTTTTCTTCAATCTCTTTTCAACATTGATTTCGGTGATGTAATAAAGTGGGGGACCTATTAACTAATGCATGAATTGATAAATATCCTATTTTTAGTGTTTAGCACTAAATCAAGTTATCCAGTAGATTTTCAAGAGATTTCAGAATCTAATGTGAAAATAAATCCATCTAGAATATATATTTTGCTATAGAATGAGTGGTCGGAATTGCAATAGGATTTATACTCCCTTCTCACTTCTTTCATAACTAGTGATCGTTGGGCTTCAGGAACGTTTTATGAGTTCTAGACAAAAAATTGAAAGGGGAAAAAAATGAAAACTTTAGTTTAAATTTGGTTGGGAAATGATTGTGTAAATTGCAGTCCTTTTTTGTGTAGGACGACTATTATTGCTTTTGTTTTAGTAATAGAAGTTTTACAACCTATGATTGCGGAATATATGGTGTATGTTTTTTTGAGTTAGTGCCCAAGGAGTTTTTTAAAGTACAAGCTCTTATTTTATGCCTTTAGCCAATTATAATAAATTATTTGTATTTTATTTTTGATATGAATAAAAGTGTTGAGGGACCCCACAACCCTTTTATACCAATAAACAAAATAAATTACTCAACCAAAGCCTCAACTTTTGTTAATAATGTATCTCATTTTACCTTTAGTTGGGTGGTTCTTTCCTTAAACCTATCATTTAACTATACATTTATTTGGGAGTTGAAAATATTACTCACCAATATGTTAACTTCATTGATTTTAACATTATATGCCTCCCCACTACTTGGGTGACCAATTATAAGAATTTCTCATGGATCATGTCTTGCACTATTAATATTTTTCATACATATTACGAACTTGATTTTCTTCTTTTAAAATAGTCATTGCACACATACTTATATCAAACATGCACAATCTATACCATTTTTTTGGATTACACTTTATTAGGTCAAAGTTAAGTATTTCTCATAACTTAATTATATTAGTTTCGAGGATAACACAGAGTTGTTCACTTGAGGCTACTAACAATTGTTGCATAGGTTGAGAGTGAATTATTGTTCTCTTATAGATTGTATTATCTTTTGCTATGTGAATATTTTTTAGAGACAATTAATTGTCTTTCCCTCATCCATGTTATTTGGATTCCAAATGTTTTTTTTTTACCTATTATGGTTTCCTCCACTTTTTATTCAAAAATATCCTCTAAAACATCTTTGACCCTACAATTTCTCTCTTTCCCAGTTTTAAATTTCCTTTCTTCCTTAATTCTTGTTTACATCCTCTATTTTATCCCCTCTATTTACTTTTAGGGTGGTTTTTATGTAAACCCCACTTATCTTAGGTGTGAGTACCTTCTATATTCTTCTCTAAAAATTGATCAATTTCACATCTTCCATTTCTACTTCACCTTGTAATTTATACTTCAACTTGAAATATGACCACTTGAACATATTTCATTTCATCATTTTCATTGGATATTTTATATCACTCAAGTTTCCCTTATAGTGGAGGTTTGACAAGCTCTTCCTCCTTATTTTCTAGATCCTTTAGCTTATTAATCTTAGGTGGTGAGTCCTAAACTTGAAAACTCAATTATAAATACTTTGTTGAATCCAAAAATGTTGGTTGAGTAGGATGAATGGGTGGTTTAGTGAATGACATGGATGGGATCACCGGACTTATTATATCCTACACATTTATACTACCTATCACCTCTTGTCTCAACTCAACCTAATCTTGATGCACCTGTGGGTGGGATGGGTAATGGATTAGTAGATGGTAAGAGGGTAGAACTACATTTTTCTTCATGAAAAAATGAATAAGTTATTGAAATATTATCAAGACTCTGAAGATAGGGCTTTTGGGACAATTATGACACAATATTTTAATCGACATTTCAGTCCAACAATGTGGCTCACCATTGGGGTAATTGATAATATTGGTACTTGGTAATTGATAACTTAATCATTATGGCATAAGGAAGGGATAAGAGTAAGTCAAAAATAATTAATTCCCATTGAATAACTTCTATTGTGGCATTAATTTATTACTATGAGGTTTAGGTAAATGAATAATGGGTTTTCAATGTAGGGTCGACCACGCACATAGGTAATGTGATATACACCACAACCTAGCTTGTGCTCATATTTTATGGATTTCATCAATGTTGAATTTTTTTATTTTGCAAATTAAATATTTATTTCACCTTATGATTTTTAAGAATTATTTCAATTTTGAATGCTTTCACTGAATGGAAGAAATGCCCATAGATGATAAGTGAGACTCCATAGAAACTAATTACATTATCCCAAACAAGTTTCCTTGGAATGAAAAGAAGGTGGATATGAGGGAAAAAAAAACAAAAAAATGAGAAGTTGTTTGAGAAATATTTATTTCTCAAAACAAAATGGAAACATGATGATGAGGTCCCTAAAATATCGAATACAATCCTAGATAGTTTGTGATGTATAACACATCAATTGCGAACATGGTCAACCCTATGTTGGAGAGACTAGAAGATCATTCTGGAATATATTTAAAGAATATGGTTTAGACATAGATTGAGATCATATCAAAAACTTATCTCTTGTAGAACATGCATGGAAAACATCACATTACATTTGTTGAAGACAAGCAAAAATAATAGCAAAGGATGAGAAATTTATTAAAAGGAAGGTGATGGAGGAAATTAATATTATCAAATACCCTAATAATCTCAATAGGGAAGATGGCTTGGAACTTAGTGATTCATAGCAATCGACTATTAATTTACTTAGATCTCATAATAATTATCTTATGATATAATAGAAATTATTTAATGGACATTAATTATTTTACACTTATTCTCATCTCTTCCTCATGTTATAATGATTTGGCTATCTATATAAGGAGCCTTGGTATGTAGACTTATCAATTATCTTGATGATGGGCAACATAGTTTGGTCTGAAATGTTGATTAATATAGTTTTGGAATTTTTACAAAATCCCCATCTTTTGAAAATTATGGATTGTGAAAACTTTAAGTGTTTAATTATCAAGATTGTTACATTATCTTGTATATTCTTTTCTTGTATTTGTTCTTTATTCTCGCACATCTCTCATGTCTAATTTCCTTGGTTAGTTTTGTTCTCCTCAAAGGATTTATTCATATACACCAAGTTACTCGATCTATGATATATTTCAGCTTTGCGTGAATTCTTTGGTATCTTGTTTCACTTTATTTCTTACATTTTTATTATTATTATTATTATCTATTATTCTTTTATTCTCTCTTTCTTCTTCTTCACAACCATAACTTTGGTTTTTTTTTTCCTTCACTTTATGCTCTAATTCTCCTCCTATTATGCACTGGACTTCTTGTAAATGTCCATACCACTTCTAAGAAAAGGATATTTCATTTTTCTTCTTCACTCTATGCTTTTGGTTGTGTAAGTCACCACTTATAGCCTCTCTCTCATCATTTTATAACCCTTCTAAAATCTTTCTCACCAAACTATTTTGATTGGGATGGTGTGGAAGTTGGGCCTTTTTTTCTACGATGGTAGTTTAAGATTATAGAAATGTGTTAATTCAAACTCCAGTGCAAATATACTATTTTTGTTTCTTCATCCTTTTCATAGTTTAGTATAGGATCTCTTGTGTGTTTTTAGTAACATTCATTTATTTCCACATTTTTCTAGCTGGAATGACCCATGGTTGATTTGCAATTTTCGGTCAAGGTTTCCATTTGGCTTGAGTTATGCTTACCTCATGTCACACCCCCATTTCCGATTGTTGGATATAAATCCTACATTTAATAAATAAACTCTATTATGGTATGTTTTATCTTTGTTTTTTTTTAAACTATTTGGAACAAGATTATTATGGAATGAACATTGATGATGCTTCATTAGACTATGATTGGTTGAATGCATTTGTTATCTAATTGGAATTTATTATATCTTTGTTTATTTTCAATTAGTTATCTTTTTTTATTGATACTATATTACATTTATATGACTCAGACTAAATACATTTGGTTGGATGAGGTGGAAGTAGGACAACGCCATCCATAGTGGTGAGATTCGGAAGGAGATTATCATTGGGGAGAGGCATTGTGAATGTGAGGAAGGTAGCTTGAGGCGATGATGAGAAACATTGCACACACACCGAAATTATATGTAGTTTAGTTGATATATTTTTGTGATATGCAAGTTCTTGGCTATCCAAATGTCTTATGTTGTCTTTGCCAATCATGTTATGATTCCTAATTATTGTTTCATAATAGTGTTGATACAATTACACTATTTTAGCACTTTCATATGTTATATTGTCTTGTTTGGTTGTGTCACATGACCTTTATATTTGGTGTTATGGTCATTCAGTGGTTTTCTTAGCATAGTCGTGTTCTTTCCTGGTGACTTGTTTGAAATCAATTTGCTTCTTTTAACACAGAAACATCTTTTTTTGTGCATGGTAATAGGAATTATTTTACCATATTAGTCGGCATGGTATATGCTACCAGCTCATAACCATTGAGACATTGTTTTTGTTATCCATTAATTATTTGTATGATCCTAACAATAAGCCGCTAATGGAGACCACCATATCAGCTCATAAACACATTGATCAGAGGCCTATTTTTTCTATCTTTCCATCCATTATAAATGATGTAGATCCCTATTTTACCTCATGAATCTTTGATAAGCTTAAAATAATATTCAACATGTTTTCTCTCTTTTTCCAATAAGGTGGTGCAGAGTTTCTCAAACCCTGGACCTTTGTAATATTTTGGGGCATCATTGATCGTTCTTACTATTTATTTCCATTATGTTGATCGAACCACATTGAAAGACAATCCATTTTCATACAAACATTGTGTGATATGTTTATCCACGGTATCCCTACTCTCATCTTGAAAAGACCTTTCCAATGGTCCTTTTGTTCTTATGTTTGAAAAGAGGATAACCCTCTTCATGCATCGAGAATGCTACCAAAAATAGACGCCTTTTAATGGGCACAACTTGAGAACCTCCAACAGGAGTTTGGGAAACTAGTGGATTCATTGATCTTTTGACTTTCTTTGCTAGAGAGTGACCTAATCTCGTGGCATAGGCGACATCCCCATATTTTTGCTCTTTGATGTATTCAAGGATTTTTTATTTTGGCACTAAACAATTATTCTTACCCATGCAACCTTTGATGTCGGCACTAGGGATGTGACATAATTGGGCTTTCACCTAATTGTATGAGCTTGTAAATTGACAATCACAAGTATTGCATTTCCAAATGTAGCCCCGACCCCCTGAAACTTGCTCTACCAATGTCACATATCTCCAAAGCGGTGAGTGTGCATCAATTTTATGTAAGATTTGACCAACGAAGGAAGAACTACAAGACATTGTAGTATATATAAGTACACATTTTAAAACAAACACAAAATTACAAAAAATTAAAAACAAACCCTAGGGTAACAACATGTAAAAAATGACAAAGAAAAAAAGATAAAACAATACAAGATAAAACTTATAAGCTTTAAATATTATCTTGGCAAAAAATGGGTTCCTCAATAACTATAGGAAAATGATTAGAATGTTGATTTATGAAGTTTCAACCCTACACTGCAATGGAAGGCAAGTATAAAATGAGAAAAATGAGAGGCAGGGGGTTTTGCTTTTGTATTTTGTTTTAATCATTTGTGTTATTTTAGCTTTTGCTTTTGTCTTTCTCTTGCCTTTAGGGTTTAGAAATGTGTTTTCTATTATTTTAATTCATTGTTTTTTTTAAGAAAAAATGATAAAAATTTATAAAATTCTAGTCATTGACTTCTTTTTACTATTTAAGATTGCAAATTTTATTGCCCAACACCAATGATTTATCTTGGGGCACTCAAGTTCACTCAAGTTGAACTCGAGTAAACTTGAGTGCCCCAAAATGAACCCTAAGCATTGCGTAGCATGATTTGAACCCACACTAGACCCTGATGTGAAGTAGACCCTCATATGCAGGCAAAAACCCATGAACTAGTAATGTAGATTATAACCAAAAAAATGATTTCGAATTGTTATGGGTGTGTATAATCTAATGAATTTAATATTTTTTCCTATGCTTAAATCTTATTTAATGAATGAGGTCATGAGTTAGTTATGAGATAGTTTCAAACATATGAAGAATAAGAAACTAGAAATATTTTGGACCATCAATGTTTTTTGTAAAAGAAAATTACATTTTGGGTAGAGATGCAAGGGCTTTGTGGTTGCTATCTTGTTAAGACTTAGATACAAGGGATTTGTGGTTGTTATCATGTCAAGACTTAGATACAAGGGATTTATGGTTGTTATCTTGTTAAGACTTTTTCCAAAGCATGGTTTACTTAATTATTTGTTATTAATAATCCTATTTTTCATATCTTAATTTTATTGAAGTGTTTTTTTCTATAAATAGGGGTAATACTTGTTTTGTATTGTATAGTTTTTCATGATATGATTGCATGTATAATGGTGATTTTAATTTTTGTTAACACATAGTTCTCTAGGTCTCTTGAATGATGGATTTTCTCATCTACCACCCTCATTGAAGGGACTCTCAGTAGTAAGGTGTGAGCAAAATCCATAAGGATTTGTCATTCTAGGAAAACCACCTCAATGATGCTCCTCATTTATTGTTTAGTATGTTGGTTGTGCATTAGATCTAGATAACATATATAGAACCCTTGTACGTATAGTGAACTTGTGGTTACCATTATCCATTGTGCACCTTCCCTAGAGGTAATTGGATCTATTACTTGTTAAATTTATTTATAATCACTATTTTATAGTGATAAGATAATGGTTTTTATAGACCTATCTAGAAGCTAGTGAGGCTGGACATGTTCCCCATAACCACTGATTCATTTATGACTATAATAGACCTATTAATTTTACTTTGGATTTATGATTTTTAATTTTTATTTAAAAAATGAATATATTGGATAAGGATAAATGAATAGTGAAATACTATTGTTTGTTTTGGGTTAAAAGGAATGATTGTCATATTGCTAGTAAGATTATGAATTTTTCAATGATAATCATGTGTGTGGTCTTATATAAAATTGAATACATCGGTAGTTGTTATAAATGGTTTTAGAACTATTATCTTTAAAACAAATACGCATATTTAAGATAGGGGTGACTACCCATATGATCATTTATCATGAACTTAGTTGGTTGTACCTATATGTCTATTGTAATTTCAAAATTGAATTAGAATATCATGGTTGCTTATCATGTTGTTATTGTTTTATATTTTTTTCTAGAAATAACTAGGGTATGGCCCTAGATCGCCAAAAAAGAAATTGAAAATATGACCCAAGAAAACTTCCACACTGGGATAAACGTGAAGGGTAAAAAATACCACAATATAGAGTATCCTATCAGACTACATAACTAGCAAGAAGATAACCAAGGATACGAGAACCACTGAATAGAAGAAAGGATAAAAATGTCCACTGACATTTATCAGCTAACAAAATGTGGAAATCACCATAGAATAAAAATCAATCAAACCAAGATCCATGCGGAAATCAACAACATTAATAGAAAAAAGCACCGCACTAAACTAGTATCAAGTAGAGAAGCATAGAGAACCATCCATATGTAAGTTTGGAAACAAGCCAATCCAATTATCTATAATTTCCCACCATCTATGAAAATTCAGAGCCACAACCAAAAGGCATTGTGGCTGTAGTTTGTGTTGAAGTGTGTGCAGTGACGAAGAGAGTCATCCACAACCAAAAAGAGAATTAAATCCCTCGCATATCTAACCATCAATGCAAATAAAAAACCATTTATATTATAGAGTGAACTATCCATAGTTTATCACTATAAGTTGTTATTTCAAAGATATTGTTTGATGTGAAAATTACATAGGCCCCTCAAACACCATAGCTTATACTACAATATTTTAATACAAAAATTAAAACAAAGAAACAACTCATCAAACTAGTATGTGATAATTACATCTTCAAATTCCACACCATCCTAATCAACTGTTGAAGTTGCATGTATAGGTCAGCTGTCCCCTCCATTCCCCTAATGCTCAAATTCATCCTCTAGGTTGTAGGATGGAGGTTAAACCACACAATCATTAGGGAGACTTGTACCCAATTGCTTTGCTAAGAAATATTTCTACCTTTGATATTTTTTTGTAGACCATCCAAAATCATATGGCAATGATCCAGACCATTGAGACCCACTAAGTGAAGAAGAGTGTACAAGTCTCTATGTCATTCATGTAGTAAATATGTCCCTGTCGTATTTGATAAAATATTCAAATAACTCAGATATTAATAAACCTCAGACATATTTCAATGGCCTATGGATGGCTTGGGGTTTAAAATGAGTGATATGAGAAATTTTGAGATATCCTTACCTTCCACCTTGTCCACCTTGGTTGTAGTAGCCCAATATTTTTAACCATATATGTGTGAGGGGATTTTGAATTTCTTCATCAATATATCATGCAAAATCCCCTATTACTGCCTACCATGTTTGCCTCTTGGCTGTAAAATTTGACTTATTAGCCCTAGTCTTTGAATAAGAGCCTTCCTTAGTATCAAATTTTTTACTTTTGTCCATTATGAGAGAAAGAATTAAGAAAACAAAAGCTTCACATCTACATCATTGTCTAGGTGCTTTAGTTAAAGACAAGAGAAAGATTCACACATGCCAATTATAAGTTTACTTCCTAGAATTGATAGCATAAAAGGAGTTATCATATCGAGATAATTTGGAGTTTAAATGGAGATCCCCCCAAGGCATACACCAACCATAGAAATTATTACAATCTAATTATGAGGAGATCTTGATAGTAGAACATGATTTTCCAACCTTACCACCCCAAGGCCATTAGTCATAATATAATAAATGAGAAGTGTCCCAGGTAAAAAGGGTTTGAAAATCATGGGGTAAGGGAGGTTCCCATAAAGTATGAGTTCTATTCATGGTTTTCATAAGTCCAACACCCCTATTTGCCACCCAATTAGCCACTTTATTTCCATCTCGCTTAGTGTCTAGGAACCCAATTTGATGAAATCAATGTATCAATTGGGTGATTTCATCCATTATGATTTTAATTTTACAAGCTTTAATAGTTACCCCCAAGTCCACATTGATGATTAATTGAGAATACCCTTCGGAAATGAAGTTCTTCCACCAATTCATTCATGAAATTTGGATGCCCTTTAGGAGAGCTCTAGCCTCAACTATAATATTGGAAGTAGATCCAATATTTAGAGAAAATATTAAGAGTGGATGACCCTCATTATTTATATAAATGCCTCCACACCCTGTAGGACCAAGATTTCATTTAGATGCCCCATTGAAGTTAAATTGACATACATAAGGATCCATCCAATAGATAGGATAACAAGCCATAGAGCACGACCTTTCCTCGAGACCCTTATCAATTGATGTTAATTCTTTTATAATTATCATTATTGTATTACCTTTTATTTACCTTTAAATATTAGATGGAATTCCTAATTGAGAATAAGTTTCCTTTGTGTTTTTTCATTTTTCATTTTTCGAGGGCCTAGAGAATCAATGTGGCCAATTGACTCTCAAACTCAGTCGACAGTGAATTGGGAAATGAATTATTCAAAGCATTATCTACCTAGTTTCTATTCCCTCCCTCTTTTTCACATGTTTTTATAAGTACCTATTTATTTGTATTTCTTCATCCTCTACATCTAAATTTATGATATTCACATTAGTCAGTTCATGTATGTGTTTCACCTTTTTCTCCCCTTAGTTTGTAGAGTTTTATTCTATTTAATTATGTCTAGTTTTGGATGCATCTAGTTTAGTGGTTGAAGAAAATTGGAAAGATGTCACTTTTGGATTCATATCTCTACACACATGTTCCCCTCATCTATAAAGAATGGTGGTGGATTTTTTGGTCATGTATAGAATCACGTAAGTTTCTACCGCACTCAAAAATAAGGTTGTGTCCATTGGAGACTATTTAACGTCATTTCGCTCGGTTTGTCATAACTGGTATGGTATTTGAACTATAATGGGGAGCTTTCAAGTCCTAAATTTTACCAACTCAGATTTGTAACGTGGAGGTTAATGATTTTTTTGCATCATTTCCCATCATTTGTTGCTTTTATAATGGTCACTTCTCTTGAATGTTATAAAAACATGACCAAATAATATTTATCTTGTATGTGTTACATAACCATAGGGTCTTCTTGAAATGATCTCCCTCAACTTGCCTAATCACAAACATTATTTCTTGTTGCCTATTATAATAGCAAGACCTCATTTCTTCACCCATTATCCACTTTGTGAATTTATGTTCAAGGCCATACCTTGTTTTACCTTTATTATACCTTCTAATGGGAGACTAATGTCAACACAACAAATAATTTATAATGGTATTTTTTTTTCAACATTATTGTTTTATCCCAACTATATAAAATATCATGCATTGTGAATTAATCATCATCATAGTAAATAATTACCTTGATATCAACCATTTAATTTGTGATTACTAGGATTCTAATTGAAATCTCACTATTTGCATGGCATAGATACCACATCCTTTCCCAAAATTTTCAATTACTTTTCACACATGTTCATGAATCTCTAATTTATTCCAATGGGAACCCTCGATGATTGAGTACCATCCTATAAAAATTTACTGCATAGTTAATACTAAATGGTTTGTTTTCTATAAATGAGTGTCATAATGTTCCCATAATGTTTTGTAATCCAATAGATTGGGATATAGTTTCTAAATCAACTAGTATTACTACCATGTGTATAATTCAGAGTGACCCTCCAAAAAATTGACTCAACGCTATATTCATAGTAAATTCATCTATAGTTTTTAAAAATGACAACCCTAGTAGCCTTTCTAAGTTAGGGCCCTTGATGTTTCTAAACTTAAGCTTCTGAACCCTTTCCTTGTTCCATGTGGGATCATTTTTATCCAATACTTTCTATACTCATATGAAAACACACCCCCACTATCATAGTTGTTTATTTCAACTGGGATGCCAAATTTTTCCTTTCACTTCTCTCCACACTTAGAAAATTGTTTGTTTTCCTCAAAATGCACTTGTCTCAGTCTTCACTATCTGAAAACCCTAATTTATTTTTCTCATATGGGTATTTGAATAAAATCTTCCATTTTTTCACCCTCTATTTATCATTTTCCTCACTATCCCACTTGTGTATTTGTGGCTCTCATTTCTCCACGTGTCTAGTTACTTCATCACATTTCCTACACGTGCCACATTTCTCTCCCCTTTTAGACTTTTATACATTTACCATAATCTTACAACTTTATATTGCACGCATACCTTCTATATAAAGGACAACTCATACTTAACTTCTCTTGGATTTGTGAGAAATACTTAAGGGGCACTTTTACATGCATATACATGTACAAGAAATGGTTTGATCTAATATGGAAATAATATCTTGATAGGAGTTATGACCAACTTTTCCTTTGGTATTGAGTCTTAACATTATTGTGTCCAAATAAAATGCGTGTCCTTGTGCAATAATGTTTATATTGGGGTCATTATTACAACATTACCCCTTATAAACATCGTGTATCACCTAATTTAGCCCAAGAAAGTTTGCTCCTAGCTTGTATTCATTGGTAGATAAAGATTCAATATTGCTGCAATATTGAATTTATCCTCCAACATCCCTTTCCTACATACCACATGTCGTAGTAGATTTTTTTGGGGTTAAATTACCATTAGACTCACCCAATTATATATTTTCACTTGATAGATCAGTGCAATTTCAATAAATCAATCAATCTATAAATTTACCTTTAGTTTAATATTATGATTAAGATGGTATGAGAGGTCTCACAACTTACATAAGCTCTATTTTCAGAGATCCTAGAGAAAGACTTAGCCCACTTGATTTGAGAGAACTTTGTTAAAAAAAAAATTGTGAAATCTCTCAATAATATACAAATTTCTGAAATCTATATCTCACTCTAGTCTCCAATAGTTTCCATCTTAGGAACCTTGACTCCCTATATTCAGCTACCTTGTTTTCAATGGTTTCCAATACAACTTTCCTTCTTCCAACTTGTCTTATATAGTTCTCTTTGCCTTTAGGTAAACCATTTTTGGACTCATCTTGATTTCCATGTTTTATTAGTTCAAAATACTATTGGACTCACCCTAATTTCTCCTATTTTCATGGTTTGAAGTAGCATTGGCCTCACTTAGTGGATTTTTCAACTACATAGGTCATACCAATTTCAAGCATGTAGTCCATTTCTATTTTTCATTGCGATTCATATTAGGATTGTGACAACATGGATTCATCTTTATAGGTGTCACATCTACCCAAAGTTCTATGTAGTGCCTTATAATGTGGCACCAACATTTTGGATATCTAGTATATCAGTAGGTTATATTATTTTAAATTTTCCCCATTATGCATATAGCATGACATATTTTTTTAATTACATTGATTTGTATAAATATAATGTTCATATTTACAAACATATTAAGATGAAATATAATCTAGATGTTCTCATAAACCTATTTAGATCACATAAATTTCATATGCATCATTTAATAAAATACCATATTTAATTAATCGAGATTATGTTGAGCATTTAATGTTGTCAACAAATTAATTTATTTAAATTATAATTTAAATATTTGAAACTTTATTTTATCATGTAGTATATGTGATTACCTCAATGCCATTTTAATTATATGCATATCACATGATTTATACAAATTATTCAAGGTTCAAGGCCGTGCACACTACATAGTTCCATAGGGGTAAATGAGTCGACCTTGCAAGTGAAGACTCGAGCACTATGGCACATTGAAATAGAACATACTTTCAAAACATTGAGATTTTTGAAATGGTTATCTTATGATTAAAAATGTGACTCGTTTTGAAAATGAAAAAGAATTAACCTTTTGGGGTTAAGAAATTGACTTGGCATGATGACATAGCACCATGGATTAGGTTGCATGGTGAGTGGACAACCAAAGGTCATGAAATTTTTGAAAAGGGAATGTTTTTTATTTAAAATTTTCATATTAAAATTGAAATGGTATGGCTTCCTCTTTACAAGTCTCACATCGTCGACCAGTAAATATTTAAACCATATTCATGTAATGTTTCTATCTTATGCCTATAGAAAAACTTATGCAATTTAATGGCATTAAGTTTTATAAATGATATTTTCCGATTTTAAAACATGTTGAGACATGCCATAAGTTAGAAAATCTAATATATTTAAATTTGGATCTTTTCTTATGTTTATAGAAAAACTTATGTAAATAATGGCATTAAGTTTTATAAATGATATTTTTCTGTTTTAAAACATGTTGAAACATGCTACAAGTTAGAAAATCTAATATACCTAAATTTGGATCTTAGATATTTTGTTTGTGATATTAAAATTTCATATTTATTTAATTAGGTTTATTTTAATTATTTAATAATGGATTTTAATTAATTTATTTATATTATTATATGAATTTTTTATTTTTCATTTAATTATGTTATATTGGTGGTACTAGAATGGTATTTGGTGTATGCACAGATCACATGATCTATACCAAGACTATTTAAGGTTCAAAGGGTGTATAGTTTCGTAAGGTCAAATGAATAAACCCATTTGAGAGAGACTCAAACAATGATGACACATTGAAGTAGAAATGGATTTAGAAACAAACTCATTATGAAAAATATTTTGATGAGTGATAATATCACCTATATATAAAAAAAATGTTTTTTTCACCTTCAAGGTTGAAATTATAACTTAGCAAAAAAACTTATGTGATTTAATGACATTAAGTTTTATAATGATATTTTCATATTTAAAAACATGTTTGAGACATACTATAAGTTGGAAAATCTAATATACCTAAATTTGGATCTTAGACATTTTGTGTGTGACTTTTATTAGAATTTCATATGTACTTAATCAGGTTTATTTTAATTATTTAATGATATGTTAATTAATTAATTTATATTATTATATGAATATTTGATTCTTTATTTAATTATGTTATATTTGCGGTATTAGAATGGCATTAGGTGTATGCATAGATTACATGATCTATACCAAGACTATTCAAGGTTCAAGGAGTGTATAGTTTTGTAGGGGCAAATGAATAAATTCATTTGAGAAAGACTCGAGCAATGATGATACATTGAAGTAGAAATGGATTTAGAAACAAATTCATTGCGAAAAATATTTTTTGATGAGTGATAATATCACCTATATATAAAAACTTTGTTTTTTTCACCTTCGGGGTTAAAATTATAACTTAACATAGAAACATGGCACCATGGGTTACGTTGTAAGGTCCAATTTCTACCTTTTCTCATTTATTCCATTTTATATACTCATAAATTGACATCAAATTGTTTAATAATATTAACACTTTGATATTTTGAATGAATTCATATAATATATTTGTAATAATATGATTCTTGTGATTCTTCTATATATGTATTACAAGTTTAAACATGTCACGTGATATTATTTAAATTTTAATTGCTTTGACTATCCTAAGATAAATTATTATTTTTTGCATAATGATATGTAGCAATACATGTGCCAAGCAAGATATCTTGGACTAAAATGGACATGGATTTTACCATATATTAAATGTGTTGTGTCCCTGACCAACACTTAGCTTATTTTTTATTCATAGATGTGTTTTAGTTGGTTGTTTGAATTTTGTAAATTTTAGGCCAACTAACATTATTCATACCCTTTGCACCCACACTTTAAAAATTTAATGAACTATCGAGGCAATCAAAATGATGAAGATGGATTCAACATGATGTCACCACTTGCAAAATATTGAATGGTATTGTAAAGCCAACTTTGATGGATCATATAAAGAGAATTTTAAATATTTTGTGTTAAAATTAGGGCCTTTTAATCAAAAGGGAGGTATAAGAGTAATTTTAGGAGCCCAAATATAATTTTAGAGTAATCGTGTGATCATTAATTGCATTCAAAAGTGGGAAGCATTTATATATTATGGGAGAGTCATACTTACCTTCATGCCATGTAAGAAAGGGCATGGGCCTTTTAAGAAGAGTAAAAGCTATTGAAGACTATTTGAGAGACATAAATGATAAGGAAGACACATGTCACCTTTCCATTGGCCATGGATTAAGGGCTCTTTTTATATAATTAAATGTGAATCCATTCTCATATTCTCATGTACAACGTTCATGATTTAAAAAAATAGAATTGAATCTTGAGTTTGGGGAGATTAGGAGGAGACCTTGGGAGATGGATGCTAGTTGGAAGCTAAGCCTTAAATGAAGGATTTTTACTAATCAATGTATAATTGAGGTAAGAAGTCAATGTACACTTTATTTGTCATTTTTTTAATTTTAAAAAGAATCTATTGTTACCCTCCTTAAAATATTGCAAACTTCTTATGGATTGGCAAGACCTTAGACTTGAACTTCTCTACTTTATTATACATTTTGGGCCTATGACTGCTTATTTTTGTAGACCCTCTTAAAGTTGTTTAGGTAAATTTTTATTCCACTTTATTTTTTTCATTTTTTTTTTCCATTTTTTCAGTGTTCAAAATATAAATTCATGCTTCCTGCATGGGATTGAATTTTTCTAGTAGGATGGGTAAAAGAGTGAGTGATTTTTTACAAACCATCATCCTCTCATTTCTTATAAGTTAGTAGTGAAAGATCATCCAAGATGATCTATATTTTTTACCCAAATTTATTAGGAAAAAAAATTGGGAATGTTTGTTTCCTTGGGTTTGGGGTTGTATGTATTTTAGCTCAAGTGTATGAAGTATTTCCTAACTCGTAAGAAGATTTACTAAACTAACGATGTTGCCTAGTCAAACTTTCCTTTTTGTGTGAATCAAAACCTCCTTAAGAATTAGATTAACTTGAATAGTAATATACATAACCAGAGATGGGAGTCCTTCATTTTGGGTTGTCTAGTGGAGTCACTAACGGTGGAAATATGATGGGATGTGAGCTCCTCCTTGCCTTGGCCTTGCAGATTTACTTGTGTAGCTAGCAGTTTATATTGGTGCTTGCACATTCTTTGAATAAGTTTATAATATTTTATCTTGGGATATTTTTGAATCCTTGCAAATCAGTTTTAATTTTTTGGAAACCTTGTAATTACTATATAACACATGAATAACTGAAATAAAATTGTAATAAGTATTTGATTCAAGTGTGAATAATTTATCTCTTTTGCGCCCTCTTGAAGACACATTGAAATGAATTATGAAATAAAAATGAATGATTTATTTATGGAAATTAAATATTATTTATATTACTAACATCTAAAAATGTATGTTTTACTATGCAAAACAAAATACTAGTTGGTAGTTTGCTTCGAAAGTTAGTAAAATCACTCGTAGATCTTAAGGCCTTGAAGAGGATGTTTCGGTTTTGTAATTTTCATACATTTAAACTACTACATAAACTCCCCTAATATAATTTTTTAGGAATTTATAATCTACTAAAAATCCACATAAATTTTTAGAATGATTTTAGGATCTATGAAGTAAAAGATATTAATTTTTGAAGTTGAACCTACCAATTAGTCCTAATTCTTGAAGGGATTTGGACTCCTTTCAAGAAATTTATTGGCATGATTATCATGGAAGAATTGAACCCAAAACAAATTTTTAATAAAATTTGTATTTTCTAAGCCCAAAAAAATTGTTTCAAAATTTTTTGGTGTCCCTAAGGCCCTTTCTATCGGGTAATTTTTACCACAAGCCACCAGGTTGTAGGGTAGTGAACACTTTCTATAGGGTAGTTATCCAACCTTAAGCGGTTGATCACCCTTGGTGCTTAATTAAAATAAAATTCTAGTAGTTTTCTAATTGCCAGCATGGTGGATGTGACCAAGGCTCATAGTCCACTAGCAGTTTAAGTGAATCCCAAGATGGTTAGGAGGTCAAATGGACATAACACCCATGGGGATGGGGATGGGGATGGGGATGGGGTGGCCCAATGGCCACAAATACCTTACTGGATAGTATTTTTTGTATGAGGGAAAAGGCATGTAAATTCTTGATGGGGTTGAGCCAGTAAAAAACTAGATCTACCAAGGCAAGATTTGGCCTACAAATGGGTGCTCAGAGGGGCCTTATAGCCCTATGGGATTCTCAAATATGCCCATGGTGGTAGTGGAACCATCCTGAAGTTACATAGTTAGTAGGAGTATATATGGTAAATCCACAAAGACAACAATTACTACTTGAGAACTATCACTGAATGCAATGGTCCCATAGGGGGCGAGGGGGTATCATGGCTGCAAGATAACTTGCAGTTAGGTGGAGTAATGGTGGCTTAAAGTTGTAGTGGTGGTATTGGTGGTTGGTCCAGCAATTGTGCTTTGTCAATGACAACAACTTGGATGATATTATTTGAGCAACAGTGACTCAATTCAAAACTTGGAATCTTTTGCCTAGCAAGACTATACTTTTGTTAAGTGGCAAGTCTAGCAATTATGGTCATATATATTTGACTGAAGATGAGTTCCTTGGCCATTATATTATATTTTGTACCTTTTTGTTCTATGGAAATCCTTGGTTGCTCCATAAGACTAACTTTAGATAGTCAATGGAAAATTAAATCAAGGCTATGGCCTTGGATGTCTTAAGGATGTCCTTTTTCGTTCCCACCCTATATACTTTCTTTGACCTTTTTGGGGCACTCAAGAGGCTTGGGGTGTGGCGACCCAGAAGGGATCCCATATTAAAACTTTTCACTCTTCCACATGGAATAATTTTTTGAGCGTAAAATATTAAATAAAATTACAAATGTCCTTATATTCGATAGAGGCCTTTTTGACCCTATGCGATTTTTAGGGATATTGGGAGTCTAGGGGCAAGGTAACCCTTAGAGTTCAAGGTTAGTTTTGGGTATATATATATATATATAGGGGTCATATTTCATTCATAAACTATATATCACATTCATACACTCTACTTGCACTCTCATTTCTACCCCTAGGTAGTATTTGGAAGAGTTATAGGTTTAGAACCTTATCTAGGAGGTCTACTCTTGTGGTGTCATTGAAGCTCACTAGGAGAGATTTTTTGAGTTCCTAACTAAGGATATGTAGGTTTTCATCTTACCATTTGAGTTATTTAACCTAAAACATCTCTTTCAAAGTGACAACTGAGCCAAAGGAGGAGATTTAAGCATCAATGGGTCCACTCGAAGGTAAGTATTTATATCCCTCTACTCTATTCTTTACTTAGTATATGCTTGGTTTATTTCTTAGTCTCTTCCTTATACCAAATAAACTAGTGTATATATATAGATTTGCTTAGGATTGTAATTTATCACATTAGGTTGTATAAACCCCCATTTTTTTTACCATTGCACCTTACCTTCTTTATGAACACTTACCCATCATTTACTTTTACTTGCATTTTTACAATCGCTTACCCATCATTGGGCCCTAGTGAGAGTTATACCCTAAGTCATATGTTTAGTATTTGGAACCCTTTCCTCTTGACATTTGAGTGTAGATTACCCTCTTCTATGTCTACATCTATTATAGGTCCTTACCTGATCGTCCAAGTATATGCAAGCTCTATCGATTGACCTTATTCAAGCCCTAGTCTAGTGAGCGAAAAAGGATAGTTGTAAGTCATCATAACCCTTGCATAAAACCTATACGCATATAATTAAAAATCAAAACATAAAATGAAACCCTTCCTACCTTTCCAGGGTTTGAACTCCAAGTAACCATTAACATCTGCAAGAGGTTCCAAGCACTAGAATACATTTTCTTTCTGCTAGGCAGACATGATAGAGGAAAGTCCTAAGGTGACCCCATTCTTACCCAATATATTTTATGACCCAAGATATCGCTCTATTTTAAATTTCAAAAGTCATGGACTTGGAGACAAAGATTAATGGCTACCAAGTATGCTAGGCACCTCAATGATTATTTTTGTCCATGTGAGACCCAATATGTTGTTGGGACGTACAATGAGCATCATTAGGATCATAATGTACCAAAATCTACTTTTCCACTAATGAGACTTGATTTGGAGACTTTCTCAAAATGTATGCTTTTGCCCATGGCCCATTGAAGTGTGGCCAAAATTGTTTAGGGTTTCATTCAACTCTGTTGAGCATAGGAATGAGTCATTCAACTCCAAATCATGTGTTCACCATTTTGATATTGAATGTACGTCCATACTAAGACCATGAGGGTCATGGGGATTGATAATATTATCAAGGTCATGTAGGCCATCCATGTCAGAAGTGGGTCAATTAGTGTATATATGGTTGGCATAGGGATTGTGATGAGCATGGGACTACATATACATTGGTAATTACGCCTGAATTTTCATATGGCACAATTTATGAGACACATGGAGCATCACATGTCAACCCGTGTGTGTCATACACATAATTTTTATATAAAATGACCTATAATCGCGTAGATTTGATCATGTGAAATTTGGACATGGCATAACTCACATGATGAGTTGATAAAATAACAAATAATTTTTGAAAAAAAGAAACATATTTTATTTAAATGTTTTGGATTATGCTTAACATGGTATCATTCCCTGTTTGCAAGTCTAACATAGATTTCTTAAGCTCGTTTAGTGCCCCACTAGGGGGCACTAATTATTTGTACATATGTATTACATCTCTAGACTATATGATTATCATTTTGCCCTTTTATTCCTATATTATGACTTATAGAGATTTTCTTATAGTAGACCCTAAATTTCTATGAAATTAATTTGTATAATGACATTTTACTACTGCAAAACATGTTGACACATGCTTTGATTTTGACATTCCCATGGACCTATTTGAATCTCAGACATTTCATATGTGACATTTACTAAAATATTGTATTTTATTAGTTAGTCTTGTTTTGAATATATAATAATGTATTATAATTTATTTATTTACATTATCATTTGAATATTTGAGTCTTGATTCTATCGAGTGTTATATCAAATGTATCATGATTATTTACAATCTAAGGTGGGTGCACATTTTCATAAATGTAATAGTGTAAACGAAAGGACAAGGAAGTGCATTCTATTGATAAAGACTCTTTCATTAAAAAGAGAAAAAATAAAGATGAATAAATCCATTACCCAATAAATTGAATAACTCCCTGAACTTGAAATACATTCAATATATCTCTCAATAATATAATGTGTAGACCTGGGGGTGAGTATGGTAGCTCATGTTTGGTATTTATTATGAAAAATTATTACCTTCAAACACGACAATAATTATTATTATTATTATGAAGAAGTGATTATTATTATTATTATTTAGAAGTGGAGTATTATTATTATTATTATTATTATTATTATTATTATTATAAAGTAGAAGTGGGAAAGTTTAAGCGATGAAAATATGTCACTTTTGAGAGACCATTGTGACCAATGTGAAAACAAAGTGTATTTTATGCGTTTGGGTATGAAAAGAAGGCTTACATAATACCATTTGGAAAATAGTTTGGTAGTTTTACCAACCTCCCACTCACTTTTACAAGCCTCTAAACCAACTAATTTTGTTGAGAGGTAACAGAGTTATTTTGTATTGACGGCATATTTTTAGTGTTTCTTCCCTCACTTTATTTAAGTCTAATAGCGCATTATCTTCCCTTCGTTATTTTAAATTATTTGTCAATCTTCTCATCTAAAGGGATGATAAATGTTTTTGGAATGATGTATGCACAATTTTGAGCATATAAATAATCATTTTAGATATATTATGAATGATTATAATAATGGTTTAATGACAGTTTAGTTTTACGTAGACACTTAATTTGAGTACAAGTTATGTAATTGTAATGTTTTGAGCATGATTTTATTTATATGGATTATTAATTTAGATTATGTACTTCTTAGTATGTTGTTTTTTGTTTGTGTTTCTTTTTTCCTCTCTATATGGCCATGTGTTTATCTCTTTCTTCAACTTTCTCTCTCCCATATGTTTCTATATAGTTGGGGATTCATGTTTTTCTTCTTTGTCTTCGACCTTTAGTCTCTGAGCACTTTCAGATTGTCTTAAAAATGGTCTAACCCTTTTTAGAATAGTCTAAAAGTGGACCAGTTGCTTTTTTGTGTCATTTGGCCCTTGTTTCAATTTTTTCATTCCCTGTTGAAGGTTTTCCCTTGTTTATTATGTCAGCTTGCATGCTAATAGGTTCTTATTTTAAATTTGAGAAGATAATATATACAATTCACTGTAAGGTATTTTATATACACAATATAAATCTTAGAAATACAATAGAAATTAAATTCTTCTTAACAAATCTTTTAAGTAATTCAAAGGTTTTCATTTCTGCATACTTGTATAAAATAAGACCTAAGCAAAAAAAGCATGTATTTGCATTCCTTATCATAGGGAGATAAGATGGAGGCTTCTTTCGCTTATTTGGAAAAGTCACTCATTTAAATACAAAGAACTACATTAATCCCAAATACAAAGAACTACATTAATCCCTAATTATCAGCACTAATATGTAGAACAATCCCCACTCAAGGGGCTCAAGGCCCAAGGAAATAACTATGGATATTTTATTTTATATGTAATGTATTGCTAGGTATTGAGGCTAAATCTAGGTTACATCAAAGAAGACAAGATTCTAACATCTACATAAAATTATTCACATAACTAAGAGGCTTATGTGCACCTATTGTCAAAGAAGAGTTTTAGAAAGTTTCAGATCTAACAGACTTATAAAACCATTTTCAAATCAAGTTGACCACTTTCGAACAAAGTGTCATTTTTGGAGCATCCCAAAATTAGTATTTCCCTTTTTGAAATGATTTGAAACTAGTCTCTTTCATAAAACATGGTATGCTTTTTGGATTTTCTTATGCATTATTCAATGATCCTTTTGTATGCACTTTCAGTGACTTTTACAATCCAAGTATTTCATAAACAAGTATTTATCCATCACTTCTCATCTATTTCACATATATTTATTATTTATTGTTCAAGTTTATCGGATTTTCCATCATTTTTCAATAGGTAGGTCCGATCTGCGATATTCTAAAGTACTTTACTTGATTTGCCTAGTTCTAAGTATTATCATGGTTGATGTAGTTTTTAAATACTTGTACACCCTCCATAATAAATTGTTTTGGTGAACCTAATGATTTAAACCACCCAACCTAGGGTTTTGTTTTCCTTACACTTTATAGGGTTATATTTATCCATTTCATTTATGATTTTAGAGGATTTCTTCATTGCTTTCCTTATTGTGGTTTATTCTTGTTTGTTTCATATATTGTTCTTCTGTTTAGCTTGCTTCAATTTTATGTTAACCAAATTTATTCATACAATATAAATCATATGGCATATTTATTAAAATAAAATATGCATGCTTTGAATAGTTACAATTTTGATTTTATATAAGATGAAAAGCATAGTGATGAATTAATTGAAAATCTTAAAAACATGATGTGATAAATGATGCTTCTATCCTTTGTAGATATTTGTATCCCTCTTCTTCTACCTCCAACCCCCTTACTCTGCTCATGTGCTAAACCAATAACAAAATTATTCTCTTGAATGATCCTCTTTATAGCTTTGTTGTGCCTAATAGAGATAGTTATTGTGATGTATACAATAGATGAGTTAAAAAGACAATTACATAATTTATCTCTCATGTATGTTGCATCCAATTCTTGGCTTAATAAAAATAATATATATAGCCAACCTATTGTTTGTAAGATTCCTAATTATTCTCTCCCACATTGAATTATTGTTCCTAAGTTCTCCCACATTGAATTAATAGCCTTAAGCTCTCACTATTTTATGGGTATGGATATCTCTACTTACATGTTAACACATTTTGTGCTTCTTTCTAGAAATATAATTCTAAAGATAGAATATTGCTTGAGACATTTCCTATAAGCTTAATGGGCCATAATTTAGATTGGTTTCACACTCTTCCTAGTGTTTTCATGCACACCTTCCTTAGATTGGAAGACCCTTTCTTGTCATGATATGTTACTAATAAAGAACCGTGTGACACATTTGAGAATATTCCCTATCATCACCAAGGTCATCAAGAGCCTATTCATGATTATATTCTTAGATTCAAGGGAAGTATGCATTATCTGATATATCAACAAATGGATCTATAGAAACAATATATTTTTAGTAGAATGCTCTTACCTCCTCTCAAGTATAAATTTATCATCCATGATTATTAATCTTTTGGTTATCTTTGTAATGAGGCCATTCCACTAGAGGATAAACTTTTACACTTATAGGTACTTATCTATAAGACTCATGCTTCATATTGTTCCACTCTTAGACATAATTCAAGTCTCAATGATATCCATGTGCTAGATAAGAGACAATATGCAACATGCACTAATAGTAAAGTGACACCTGCAACAAGTTTGACACCTTACCTTAATGAATCATGACAAATTCAAAAACTTAAAGAAATATAGAGTGTGATATTGACGATGTTACATGATAGGGGCATGATTGTCTTACCTTCTATTTGGCGTCATGACATGACTCATGTATCATAGACATGTAATTTAAAGTCATTTTGTGGTTATCATTGGATTAATAGTCATACAATGGGTGAGTGTTTTGCATTGAAATATAAAATTCAATATCTTATTTATAGTGGAGATATCAAAATTTATATAATTATTAAGAAGACAAAATTTGCAAGTTGCAAGTGCACCTTCTAGTTTCAAACAACTTATACACCATGATCATCCCCCTAGGGTTCCTAAGAATGATTCATTGACACATCTATCTCAAATGTAATATTTAGTCATTTTTGTTTGTATTGAAGGGGGGAAAAGATAAGGAATTATAATATATGGCATAGCTCAATTCAATATTTTCATTTCTTTAAGATAGTTGGAAATGATTCAGTTGATTTTCAAACTAAATTATTTATATCTATACATGGACATGTAGCCAAATCATTGTGGTGTATTATATTAATCGTTATTGTTAGTCCACTAAAAATTATTATAATTTTTTTATGCCTAATATGATTCCACATAATACCATACTTGGTATTCAATGGTTACGATAAATGAAAGCAACCCTTGATAGTAAACATAAACACATTTCATTTGAATATAATACTGAAATGATTACAATTCAACAAGATAGAACATATGTAAAGAAATATTTTAAGCATCTCAAAGTGGATCAGGTTACATATCAATAGAAAATTAAGTGGATACATAAATAAAAGTCAATTATTAATTATTTATCTAGACAAAAGAGTGAGCATAAGGAACCAATTATTAATACTTCTTCAAGGAAATTTGACACAAAAGATACATATCAATCCATCACTAAGATTGACTTTAAGAACAATGATTTTTTGGAATATGCTTTATCCTAATTTGGATTAGTGGGTAATATTAATATAATTAAGATAAAACATTGGCATAGAATTTAAATTATAAGACATGACATTCAAGAATACATCTAAATTTAAATGGTTGACAATTAATTCTTATAATTTGATAAGGGCATATTTAAAATATGGAACGTAATAAAATTATAACAATAATTAAATTTTATGGTTAATTATCTGGATATGACTGTGTTCTAAAAGTGAAAATCAGGAATAAGCACAAATGTGGTTCTCTTGGTTCAAGAATTGATTTGTTGCTTGTGATGGACCAGTTCCATAGAATCAGGGCAATATCACAGGTTGATTTTGACTTGATCAACACTGACATGTGTGGAAATGTGGAACAATGACTATATGGTCACCTAAAGCTCTCTTTTTTTACTCTATCTTTGCAATCTAGAACCCTAATGACATGCACAAATCACAAAATCAGCCTTCTCTACCTTAAATGCTAAATGTTCTTGTGAGGGCTAAAACCCTGAAAAAATGGGGAAAGTGTAATGGGATAAGTTGACCCCAATATCCTTCATCTAATGATTGGTTGTTGCCCACATATCCAATACTCTACGTAGGGAAATCAAGCCACACATAGTTCTCCCACTACTGTGATTGTGCAATTGTGTTCCTCTACTATGTGAATGTAGATAATTATTAGATTTGGTACTTGACAATGCTTTCTTTGACTTGGCTTTTGAGTGCTTCATACTTGAATTATGAATTCTTCAGGTGAATAGTATATAAATTGGAAATAATATGGCATATTTACTCAATGCAAATTAGTATATAGATAAGTGCCAGATGAATACCAAGTGGATTTGAAATAAGACTTTCGTTTGATTTTATATTGATCTATTTGAATAATTCCTCACACCACTAGTTTGATCCTAAATATGCATCTAATTTTATAAAATATTGTTTGTTGGGAGTAGGATGATTCCAACCAGCACGGGTCATTATCAATTGAAGATAATAAAATGTAGTTTTGGAAGTGACACGTGTATAAGTGGACTACTTTGATAGTCTAGAGATGTTTTTTTGATATTTAGGAAGTTTGAAATAGACAATGAGGTTCAAGTATGTGTTTCAACAACAAAATGGAAGGTTTTAATCATAAGATAGTGTGCAAATGTGAGAGGATGGCGAATTAGGAACATGTTTGGTTATTAAAGTTGTATCAAAAATGTTTATTAAGCTTACCGTTGTCAAGTACTGAGGACCAAATTTTAGTATCTACATGAACATCTCCTCATTTTGGTAAGAGTAAGTAAAGTATATCTCAATTCATTATCTATTTTGACACTTATACACTTATATTATTGGTTAGTGCCTTTATTGTCTTACTATGAGATTAAATATATCCATATCTTTTGTTATAAGTTAGGCATTTAGTCATCATATATCTCACATTTAATTTACATTGTACATCATACATTTTACACTATCCATTTTACAATTTAAACGTATTTTGGCCATTGCATAAAAATAAATCAACAAAATGGAAATAAAAGACACACATACAAATGCACAAACATGGTGAATACAAGAAGTAAAGGGAATACACACACACACATGTGCACATGTGGACACACACACAAAGATGATTGCCAAAAGACATTTAAATTGTAAAATGGATCATGTAAAATGTAATATGTATGATATATGATGTAAACAATTTAATTGTATTCCGGCCATCACATAAACATAAACGAACATTGTGGAAACAAAAGACACATATATAGATGCCCACACATAGTGAATAAAAAAGAAAAGTGAACATTCACACACACACACACAGAGTTTGTCACATACATCATAGATCAAAATATTGGGTCACATGACCCATATATCTATCAACTCTCATGGGGAGGCGAGTGGTCATCTCCTAATTCTATATCTACATCCCTACTCTTATCTCTATCTCTAACTTAGATACTCTGTAGACCCAAAGATGTTATAGATCTAAGCTTTGCTTCAAGTTCTTTCTCTACTACATACCTACTCCAACCACTCATGCTACTAATAATTCCCAAAGACAACAAATGTCTTTGTGGGTGACTCCTACCATTTTTATACTAAGCAAAAGTGGTATACATGATATCACACTACCCAACTAGTGTTACACCTGCACCTATGACTCCTCCATATATCAATCCTCCACTAATGCCTCCTTTTATACCATTAGATTAGAGGATGTGTGGAGGTCTCATGTTAAGTGATATAATTCCCTATATAAATGAGTGAACATGCTCTGGCCCTAGGAATATATGGTGCAGTGATCCTTCATATCTTATATAATTGATTTCATATCATATGAAACCACAACTAATATATGCCACTAAAAAAGAATACAAAATAATGATCAAGTGAATCCACAATTTTGGATCAATCCCTAAAGTACCATGATACCATGAACAATATTATGGTTGGCTCTCACTCGACCCTACTAGTCCCTTGCTTAATACCTTAGCGATGCATCCCTCTTTGCTCAAGAGAAACATTGTATCGAGACATGTCATCCTATGATAGGATTGTGGAATATCCTCCACACATCCTCTAATCTAATGGTGACCTCCCTAGTACTTTATCAAAAACATTTAAGTATCACAATCCCATCTCTTTGATAGATCAATCAATAATGGAATATTGTATGGGACCATACCCAATCAACTAGCATGGCCTAATCCCAAGGAATAAATATGTGCTTAGTCTACATCACTAGGTCGTAACTCTTTCATTGCCTCTTTTATATGCCCCTAGTTGTACTCACATATGTGGAGATCACTTTGTAACTACAAAAATTAAAAATTAAAGAATAAAAAGTGATAAAGCCTAATCAAAATTAAAACATACATATATATCTAACTTCAAAATAAATTATACTTAACCATTTTAGGTTTTGAAGCTCCAAATTAGGAACAACATTCGAAACACCAATGTCACATTTGTGGCCACTTTGGGAGCCTCTATCCACTTTCATATAGGATGGACCATTTTTGGTGAAACATGACCATTTTCTAAAAGAAATAAAAACAACATTAAAATACTTGAACTTTAATCAAACATTTTTTAAAAACTAATAATTTGAAAAACAAAATATTGGTCTTGACAATCACCAATTGTAGGACATCACCCGTAGTGATTCTTGTGCAAACTTCCTCCAATCAGTTAGGGATAGTAGCTCATTGAGTGGCCATAGTTCTCTCTTAGAGCTCAAAATCATACAAATCTATTATTTCAAATGGAACAATGATTTTATTTTTAGGTTTATTCGGATTTATATACAATGAGATATTTTTTAATGTTGCTTTATCAATTACTAAATAAATATGATTAAATTATTATTCTTACAATTTGTTGATATCATTTCCCCTAACAAGACCACTTTGATACATTCCACTCTCCTATTTGACTCTTTGGGACATTATGTTCACCTTTTATTATGTGAAGACCATTTAATGTACTTTTGTCACTTATATTTCAGCCCTTTCATGTGATTTTATTGATTATATCTCATTTTATTGAGGATGTTACACTATTATATCAATTATATGTTATCGATATTATGTGCACATTGTTTTTTATCTTAGGGGGACAATGTTATCACATCGATCACAAGTTTCATTTATTACATCTTATCGTTAATGGGGCATCTTTCAGATTTGTAGATTTTATCCATTTTACAAGTCCTTCTCATACACCTGTACATCAAGTATCAATGTACACGGGCATCATATCCTATGCATTATTAATTACAACTTACTTATTAGGATCTTATAACAACCATGTGTTTATTGATTCTACATTGCTCATATCAAGATAGGTTTAAACCTAACTTCCTTCATACATTCTAGACACATTGGGATTTACTACGTTTAACACATTTATTGTTACATTAGAGCATATTTTTACAGTAGAGCATATCATTTGTCCCTCTTTTTGGGGTTATTTGAAGGTAAAATTATTTTCCCATCCATTTTGATTTCCCTTGCATTACTACATCTATATCATCATATTAGTATTAGATTACATGTTACTACCAAGCATCACATGATGATATATTTTAATATTTACATACATTTTAACAAATGTCCTTTCAATGATTATTTTAGCTCTTGACTAATTAATTTTTCAAATGGTGTGACTCTTTATTTGGAGATGAATGATATGTTTTAAAAAAAAAAAAAAAAAAAAACCACTAATCTCAAAAGGGGGCAAATAATCAACTTATTCTATTTTTCATTTACATAATTTTAAGTGGTTATAATATTACAATGAGTTTACAAATATCAAGAGGTTAATTATAGAGCGATACCATATATTTTCTTTTTTGGCCAAGAAGCATATTTTTCCTCATAGCATGGGTTAGTAAAATCTAGGTTTCTGTTTGCTAGGGCATTTGAGGCCTAGGACATTTTTTTAGTTTCTTTTCTGCTTAGAAAGGGTAATTCAGGCCTAAGACAATTTTAGATTTTTTAGAGTTGGAATCATGGTTTGCATACCAATGAGCACATTCTTTCATTTTCTCAAATTCAGTTTTCTAGATATTTCATGTCATTACATTTTATGAATTTACAAGACATTGATCTACTTCTATGCATTCATGTTACCTTGTAGGTATGATCGAGATGTTGAGATTGGAGCATTGATGAAGCATTGAAAATAACATAAAGTGTTCCTTCAAACTCTCTCAAGTATCACTTGTTTTCTTTACTTTGTTATGTATGCACACACAAATAAATGCGGGGTATTGTGTAGACACCTAATTCTGGTACAATCCTTGAATTTAAATATTTATTTATGTGAAATATTGCACAAATATTTTTGATTTAGATTACGTACTTATTGGCACAATATTTTGTAATTTCACCTCTCCTTTATTATATCTATGGCCATGTGATTCTCTCTTTATTCCATTTTCTTTCTCCTTTGTCTCTCTATGTGTTTGGGGATCCATTTTTCTTCTTCTTTTTCTTCCACTTTGGTCTCTGACCATTTTTCTAACTATTATAAAAATGGTCTGATCCTTTTAGGAATAGTCTCTTAGCTTGTTTTGATTTGTCTAAGGCCCTTATCTTATCATTGTTTCCCTCTTTTCTTCTGTTGTCTTGTAGCAAATAGGCTCCTATTTAAGTTTTTGTTGTCTATATAATCAAGTCACTCTAATGCATTTCAAATACACAATACAATTCTAAGGAAAATAATATAGATTAATTATTTTTATCAAGTCCTTCAAGAAATCCCAAGGTTTCCATTTATGCATACTTGTATAAATGAAATAGCATATAGTTGCATTCATTATCATAGGGCATGGTGGGGGGAGAGGTGGAGGCTTCTCTCACTCATTTCAAAGGGTTGAACTCACATGCATATAACTATTGGGCCTTGACTTTTAGACTAATATGTCTAGAGAAACCCCCACTCGAGGGGCTTGAAATAATAACTATGTATATTTTATTTTATCTTGAATGTCTTGCTAGGTATTGAGGTTAGATAAAGGCTATATCAAAGGAGATAATTTTTTGGCTTCTGCATGCACTTATTCACATAAGAGAGGTTTCTGTGCATCAATGATTGACAAAGAGCTCCAAGAAGTTGCATATTTGGTAGAAATACAAAGCTATTTTTGGAGAATGTTGACTACTTTCAAATAGAATTTCATTTTCAGAGCATCCCAAAACTAGTCTTGCTCTTTTTAGAATAGTCTACAACTGGTCATTTTTATAGAACACAATCATCTTTTTATATTTTATTTTTCACTAGTATAGGATCTATTGGAGATAATAGTACATACATGTATAATATTACTAGTGTCTGTAAATGAGAAATGAGTTCTAATAAAAACTCATTTCTAGATAGGTGTGAGAGATATTTTAGAGATTGTGTGAACTAGTTTGGAGATAATGGGTTGACTCTTTTCTTTTGGGAGATCATGCCTATATGTATGTACTTCTTGTTCATATAAAATAATCAATTTTTTTCTTGTGTTATTTTGTTCCAAATATTTTATTTGGTATTTGGTATCAGAGTAGTAATCCTTGCCCTAAGATATGAGTTTTGTATGTTTTGATAACATTTCGTGTAGGTTAAGGTAGATTAGGAAATTTTGGCGTATTCTATATAAAACCTTCTAAAATTTCCTTTTCAATATTGAGCATATAGTATGACTACTATATCTACAAGACTCATGAAGGACTATCATAAAAAATGTGTCTACATACTGCTCTCCTCGATATGTGTGTGCTTGATATTAGTTGATAGATACTCATATTGTCCACCTTACCTTCATGTGTCTAAAATTGTTAGCACTTATTGCTTTTTATCTTACATGCTAATCAATTGAGTTCTTTGCATCTACTATCTATTATCAACGAATCTATCATGTAAGGCCAATTGTATTTTTTTTAGAATTATGCATGACTACATGGTTGAACTAGGTGTTAATGAATTTTTGATGCAAAAATTAAATAGCATATTAATTTCTCTACATCCTCTACCACTTACAAGCTCATGTACGAAATACTCATTCACTTTCAACATTGGTAGTATATCTCATGTGGTACAAACAGTCATACAGATACATTTGCATCAATCTTGTAAGCACAACCATCCACTCACACTCTTCAAAATCCAAACTATCTATGTCAACATCACATGTGTTGAATCCTTATTATGCATCAATTCAGCTATAATCTGTCATTCATGTGCACATTGGATTCAATATATGAACAAAATGATCACCTTAGAACCGTTGATCATGTGTTTGTTAAAAATTTATCAAGGATATGGAAATAGTGGATACGGTTTGCATGATTTAGCAGATCTGGTCTTCCAACAATGAAACCTCAAAGTAAATGTCAATGATATATTCAATGTTAGATTTTGGTCCGTTACTATATTCATGTTTACTTAAGTGTTACCTTGATATAATTCCAAATATGTGTTTAGTTATTTAGTTAATGTTTATGGGTTTCATAATGTAAAAGAGAAACGAATTCATATTTTGTTATTTTAAGGTTATATCGAGTCCAAATAAGGCTTGTATTATTAATCAATGTTGTGTTGAGTAGATACTAAGTCATTGTCTGTGGCTAACATTAGCCACAGTAAAAGATCTCAAATGTTAAAATTATATGTAAAGGATGTAGTTTCGGTGGAAATTGACATCCTGAGTAAGTCAAGGTTGTGGAGAGGTTTCTTTCATAAAAATGACATGCATTTGAGTTTTAAAGTCCAATTTGATGAGTAAGCAACATTTAATTGGAGGTTGGCAGAAATGCAAGTAGGAGGCCATCATTAACCTTAAATTTCACCACTAACGAAGGGATTACATATTGGAATAGTGTAAAATCCAAATCAATCAAAACTGAGATTGGTGACTAGTGACATTGTGTACTAGTTACACTATTCGTGATTGAGTGGCAATGATCATATAAAGGCTAAAAATGCAGCAATGACGACCCAATACTCAATATTCATTTCTTGTTTTTGTGCGATGAAAATAAAATGTTGTAAATAGTGTATAAGAGAGCAATGTCTACTATTTATTTTCTACTAAATACTTCTCAATGATTTGTCAATGAGTAGCCCAACACCACTAGAAGTGAAAGCGTGAACAGTTGGGCTCACGTATGTAGGTTATTTATGGAATTATGCGATTGGTCAGTGAGTAACCCAACTCTAACTAGAAATGAAAGTGTGAATAGTTGTGTTCACATATGTAGGTGATCATAATAGTTGTTATTATGACTAGCATGAGTGCATACATAGAGTATGTGTTGACATTCTATTTTTGTTTCTAGTACGTGTGATGTGATTCCTCATCTATGTTTGCACTAAGGGGGCAATGTTATATATATTAGTATGTACATTATAATATTATTAATGTATGTGTGTAATTGAGAAATATTACAACTCATTTCTATATAGATGTGAAAGAGATTTTAAGGATTGTGTTAATTTGGATATATTACTTAACTCCTTCATTTTAGGAGACCATACCTATATGTATGTACTTCCCCTACATAAAAAAAATTATCAAGTTTTTTTTTTGTTATTCGCTACCAAATATTTTCAGATCCTTTTCTTCCCCTACATAAAAAAATTATCAAGTTTTTTCTTGTGTTATTCTCTACCAAATATTTTAAGATCCTCTTCTTTGCATTTTCAGTCACTATTAAAATCCAAGTAATATAGACATGAGAATTTACGTTACTTCTCATCTCTTTCACTTATCTTTATGCTTTATTGTATGAGGTAATTTTATTATCCTTTTTTTTAATGTTAGAATTCAAGTAATATAGACATGAGAATTTACGTTACTTTTCATCTCTTTCACTTATCTTTATGCTTTACTATATGAGGTAATTTTATTATCCTTTTTTCTGGTATTAGATGGGTATAATCTAGTGTATATTTTTATAGTTTATTTGATTTAACTAGTGTCAAGAATTATTGTCGTTGGTGTAGTAGTTTTTACACTTATGCACCTTCCACGATAAAACATCTTAATTCAAGTATAAATGCGGGAAAAGTATATGTGATAAATTTATAATAGAATTCAACAAATAAGAAAATATTTATATTTCAAATTTAAAGAAAAAAATACAAGATAATTTTCAAAAAAAATAATAATAATAATAATAATAAAAACCTATAAGATTTATAAGAGAAACCTACAAGACAGTTGCACGTTCGGACAATATTTACAAGACAAAAGTAAAAAATCCTCAAGTGATAGAATATTTCCTGGCAATTACCGATGAGTTTGAGAAAATTTTATTTGAATAAGATTAAAAATTACTACTCCTATTTGAAACATCAAATGGAAAAAAATATGCAGATCTTTGTATTAAAGGAGATAGCCTTATACTCATGTATTTTTAATAAGCTATAATATTTATGTATGCTTTATGTGGGTTATGTAAATTAGGTGTCTATGGGGATACTTTAATTGTTAAGAGGTTATTTAATAAAACTCAATAAATAATAAAGCATAGTTAATTAATGATTCAAACTTACTATGATATTTAAGTCATGGAAGAGTTGGTTATAGTTCTTATGGTATAAAATAATTGTTGGAAGATGCCATACGAAATTAATCTAGATTTAGAATGTGGAATATTAAACTAAATTCAGAATGTGGAATATATCATTCTCTTTTATTTTTATTTTATTAATTTAGAATCTAAATACATATTTTATTATTTAAAGTGGGATAGGCCTCTTCAATATGTTCTAAAGTTGTTTATACAACTCTAAAATTAACCTCATATAAACCTAATAGACCATGATTTTTATGTTAACGAGGTAATTATATTTGCTTTTTTGACCACCTCCTTTCCCATTCTATAACTTTATAATCCCAACAAAGTCTTATTCAAATACCTTTAAATACATGCCTTACTCCCTCAAGTCAGATACACCTCTTTAGTACATCTTGGAATTTCTTATACAATTCTCAATTCCTTGTAATGTCCCCAAATGGGACGAATTAATGCAAAAGGTGTTTTCCCTAAAATCCTCAAATCTAAAAATGCAATCAACAAACCCTAGTTTGCAAAACAAGCTCTCAAAACTTTTAATGAACCCTAGAAACCATAGGTGCCAAAATGATAGGGTTTTATGGGTAAAATCTACCCAACAACTTATTTTGAAATAATTGAAAATGTGCAAGAAAAATTCAAAATTTAATCTGCACAAATAAGTACTTTTTTAAAACTGTTTTCTAAAGCTCAAACACCAAATAAGATGGCAGAAATTTTTTATTTATTATCAAAATTATAGATGTTCGGAGTGAAATTTCTCTTCAAATCTTTGCCAAAAATAGTCATGATCCTCTAAAAATTATCGAAAAAAAAATACAGTGACCTATTTGAGCATATAAAATGCCAAAATAGTCCCTCTAGGTCAATCGTCCCACTTCCAAAGTGCTGAAAAAAATAGTAGAAAATTATAGAAAATATTCTTGACATCCGTAAGTGCAAAATCCTTTGAAAACCTATCAAATAATTAAATAATAATTTTGCAAATTATTATTTAATTTTTCTTCTTCAAACCCTTCACAAATAGCCCCAAAACTTCACACAAATAATCAAAAAGATAGCAAATAAAATGAGATTATTCAATTTGTGAATTTTAGATCAATTGAAGTCTTCAAACCCTAGATCCAAGCTCCCCAAGTGGTTCACTCCACTTTCAAAAATAGAATAATAAATTAGCAAACTCAAGATGCAAGGAAAAGACCACGAAACCCTCATAAACTTGCACATAAACCCTTCAAAGCAATTCGCCCCACTCTTTAGGACAAGAACAAGATCTCCTTTAGCAATGGTGGTGTCAAAAGACACTTTTTAGATTGATCAATCACCAATAATAGCAAACCTCTATTTGGCATGAAGAACAATTTTATCAAAATTCAGCGTATCCTACATTGTAACTTTCATCATGTATTTGTAACTTTCAAAGAAGGTGAACCACTTTGGGAAGATAAAACACCTTTATTTTTCCTTGCTTTAGCTTCCATGTTGGCATCTTCTTTTTTAATAATATATTAATTAATTGATTTAATTAAAATTAATTTTAAGGTAAATAAATTAATAATTAATTCATTTAAGCACTTTAGAGGTAAAAACCACTTTTTAAATATTATGTTAATTAATTAATAATTGTCTTATGATAAAAATCACTATTTCGACAATTAATAAATAATTAATAAAATAATATTCTCCAAAAATGACTCATTTAATCTATGGAGAATAGACTAAAGGTCTTCAAGCTCTGTTTATTCATGATGTGGAAATAGGGACATCACAGTGCTCCTCACTGAAAATTTCTTGTCCTAGCAATTGCAAAATCCAAGTAGGTGTCCCAACACACCTTATCAAGCAATGTCCACATTTACCTATTTTCCAATGAAAGAAACCCTCAAATATTTTATTCATACTATTGTACCTGTACTTTGGGCGCTGCCCTCTCATGCTAGAAGTGTCTTCATAGCCTTCTAAAGGCTCCATATGCTCCCAAACATTCCCACAAGAAGTTTGTACCCTCTCATTGTGAATGCTTCTTACATTACCTTCCCAAGGTGCCAACATAAGTATGTTTTTGAAATCTTGTATGAGTTAGTGTAGATCAGCATTTCCTTTATGACAACATGGTTGTATATGCAAGTAGATTACTAATTTTTCATGTGGACAAACACAAAAATAAACATACTCATACCTTTTTTGACCTAAGAGCTAGAACATGTCATAAAATTCAGAATTTTCCCCTTCCATGCATGGTTGTGTTTGACCTCTTAAATATGATTTTTCCGAATGACAAAGTTTAGAATTAATATATGCATTCATCCATCCTCCTATGATCTAAAGCATGCTCTGATTTTGTGATTATGTTAAGTGGCTAGAATTGCTTCTTTGACTCAAAATTTCTTGAGAAACAAAAATCAGACTTCATATAATTTTTTCAAGCTTTCTTCCTTCGCTGCCACATGCAAGATAAGTTGTTCTTTGCATAGAGTAAAGGCACATGAATGTATCCAAATAAATTATGAATTTCTTGGAGAGAAGGAAAACAAATTTCTGACCTCCTTGATTTCATGACTCAAATTATTATTTCCAACAATCATTGGGCTCAATACACATGGAAACAAATATTTTTTTTCATACCTTGAGGGTTGTTTCAGCTTAAGAAAGACTTGGTCCTTTGTTGCCCTTATCCATTTCTTCTTGAGAAAGACTTTTTCCATGGTTTTTGATGTCACCTCCAATGCAAACTAAAACTCAGATTTAGACATATTGATTTAGTGGAAGGCTAAATTTTTCTGAAGTCATTGGCTGTCCATGATCAAAATTTGCAACCTCTTGCCATGGCCTAAAAATCACACTTGCATCCCACAACAATTCGAAACCTTGATCTACCTCCTTATTGTTAAGCATAAGCTTATACTGAGAGGGGTGAATCAGTATAAGATATTTTTTTGCTTTCGACTATTAATATTAAATCCAAAACCTCAAATTACTCCACAATTAATATATTCAAAGCAATCAAAGAATACAATGCAAAACCACACAATGCAAATAAACACAAATTTGCGTGAAAACCCTTTCGGGAGAAAACCATGGATAAATTATGTTAATATAATTTTCAAATATTCGTAGGCACCAACCTACAAGAGACACCAATCCCCAATTACAATTTGCAGGCACCAACCCACAGGAGCACCAACCCTTCCACCAAGCACTAACTCAGCGTTAATTCGTAAGCACTAACTCACAGGAGCACCAACCCCTTACAAAATTCTTCTTACAACTGTAGATCTGTTGTTAATCAATAATGGAACCCTTCCTTTCTCTCTTTCTTCTCTCAATGATTTTTAATGCATTTTCGGCTCTTCTCCCGCACTTCTCTTAGACTTGAATGATATAAAATATATTTCAAGTGCTTGTTCATCTTCCTTTTTTTTCATCCACTCATCTATCCTTTTATAGCCTTTGCTACATTTTCCCAAGAGAGGCGTCCATTCCAAGAGACACCTCTTTTCACCAAAAGATGTGATCGTTGACATTTCCGTCGACATTTCCGTTCACTTCCGGCAACAATTCCATTCACTTCCAGCAACACTTCCATTCACTTCCGGGAATAATTTTGTTTACTTCCGAACACTTCCATTTACTTCCGGCAACAATTCCGTTTGACATTTCCATTCATATCCGTTACAATTCCTTTGACATCAATGACAATTATTCCAATAATCTCCCCCTTTGTCATTGATCGCAACCTTCCAAAAAGATCTTCTTTTCTACAACTCGACATCTTCTTTTCTGCAACTCCCCCTTGTAACTCCCGCTACTGCCATTCTCCCCCTTTGACATCAATGGCAAAGGGTCATTCAAGGAGCTAGAAAAAAAAAGTTTAGCTCCCCCTTAACCAAATTTTCTCTTGATTTTTAATAAGTAGAAGCAAAGGATATTACTCCCAACTTCTGTCGTAGGTAATCAAATGTTTCCTTTGCAAGTGGCTTAATGAAGATATCTGCTATCTGTTCGGATGTGGAAACATATTACAATTTTACTTGTTATTCTGCCACCTGTTCTCTCAAGAAATGATACTGTATAGGGATATGCTTAGTTCTGAAATGCATAACTGGATTCTTCGAAATACTTATCACACTAGTATTATCGCAGAATATGGAGATTGCATGGTCATACTCTACTTTGATATCTTTCAAGGTTTGTTTCATCCATAGAACTTGTGTACAACATAGCACTGCTACTCTATACTCTACTTCTGTTGTGGATAGAGATACCTAATTCTACTTCTTACTCAACCATGATATTAGGCTATCTCCAAGAAAGAATGCTTTTCCACTTGTACTTTTTCTATCATCTACACAACCTGCCCAATCTAAATCCGTGTACGCTACCAATGTGAAGTCTTTTCCTCTTGGGTACCACAACCCATAATCCAAGGTTCTCTTTAAATATTTGAATATACGTTTCATGTCTTGCACATGTGTTTCTTTTGGAGCTACTTGAAATTGTGCAACCATACATACTGCTTGCATGATATCTAGCCTAGATGTCATCACATATAGTAAACTCCAAATCATTGATCTGTAAAGAGTTTGATTAGTATTCAGAGATTCATCATCTTTGCTCAACTTCGTACATGTAGCCATAAGTGTGCTAATAGGGCCACACTCCTCCACATGAAATTTCTTCAACATCTCCTTCACATACTTGCTTTGGGATATGAATATTCTTTTGTTGGATTGAGAGATTTGTAAACCAAAGAAAAATGACAACTCACCTAACATGGACATCTCAAAATCCTTTTGCATATATTCGACAAATCTCTTAGATATTTCCTCATTATCTCCTCCAAAGATTATATCATCTACATACACCACAATAATTAATTGGTGATCTCTTTCAGTTTTGATGTAAGGATTACTATCAGCGTATCCTCTCTTGAATCCTTGGTCTTTTAGGTATTTATCAAGCCTAGCATACCATGCTTTAGAAGCTTGTTTCAATCTGTACAAAGCCTTCTTCAACTTACACACATAATCCTTATTTTCTGATAAGAGGAATCATTCTCGTTGTTCTATGTAAACTTCCTCTTCTAGATTACCATTTTAAAATGTTGATTTAACATCCATTTGATAGACTTTGAAATTTCAGAATACTGAAAATGCAAGAAATATTCAAATTGCTTCTAATCTAGCAACATAAGCAAAAGTCTTTTCAAAATCTATCCCTTCTACTTGAGCATACCCCTTACATACCAACCTTGCTTTGTTTCGAGTGACTTGGCCATTTTCATTCAATTTGTTTCAAAAAACCCACTTAGTGCCAATCACATTCTAATCCATTGCCCTAGGCACAAGTTCCCAAGTCTCATTCTTTTCAATTTAATCTAACTTTTCTTCCATTGCTTTTACCCAATGTTTATCATGACTAGCTTCAAAAAAATTATTAGGCTCTACCTTGGATAACAAAGAGAAATTTACATGCTCAAGTATACTTACAATTCTTCTTCTGGTTTGCACCCCAGCATCAATGTTACCAATAATCTAACTTTAAGCATGATTCTTCTAAACCAAGCAAGATGGTGCTTTGGTGTCCTGCCTTTCAGATTCACTCAATTTTTCTACATTTTCTTCCTCCCCTTCTACAAGATTGGGTATTTCTAAAAGCTCTTCTGAAGGTTCTTTTGCCTTTTGATTCATAATCTCATCTATTCTAACACTAGCACTTTCTACAATAGTTTGTAGCCTTTTTTTATAACATCTATAGGATTTGCTTTTGATGGAGTAGCCAAGAAAAATTCCTTCATCAACGCTTGAGTCAAATTTGCCCAAGTTTTCTTCATTCTTGTTGATAAAACATTTCCTTCCAAACACATTGAAATGTTTGACCGAAGTTGGTCTTCCTTTCCATAATTCGTAAGGAGTTGTCATTATTAACTCTGATTTGCCCTCTATTCAAGATATATACTACTGTATTAACTACTTCTCTCTAGAATCTATCTGATAGCTTAGATTCATTCAACATAGTTCTAGCCATCTCTTGAACGGTTTGATTTTTTCTTTCCACCACTCCATTTTGTTGTGGAGTCCTTGCAACTGAGTATTGTCTCTTAATTCCATGATCTTCGCAAAACTCAATGAATTCATTTGAAATAAACTCACCTCCTCGATCTGACCTTAGGCATTATATTTTCAACTCTTTTTCATTTTCTACTAATGCCTTGAAAGCTTTAAACTTTGCAAATCCTTTTGATTTTTCTTATAGAAAGGCTACCCACGTCATTCTAGTTAATCATCAATGAACAACATAAAGTAGCTCTCACCTTGCATGCTTTCAATTCTAGTAGGACCACAAAGATCCGTATGAATCAGCTCTAGTGGTTTGGTGGTTGAATATTCCTTTATTCTGAACCTTGCTCTGGTTTGCTTCCCGTGTTGGCATTGCTTGCATAGAGTGCTTGAAGGTTTCGTTATCTTGGGCATATCTCGCATAACCTATTTGTTGCTAATTTTCACAAGATTATCAAAATTTATGTGCCCTAACCTTCTATGCCATAGCCAAATCTCTTCAACTTGACTCAGACAACATTTCTCTCCTCTCATTTCTCCAAGCATGTATAGGTTGTTTGTGGTTCTATGAGCATCTGCAACTAATTCTCTCGTATCTACCTTCCTTATTTCACATCCTTCAGCGTAAAACTTAAGTGTGTGTGCTTGATTACACATTTGGCTTACACTCAAGAGATTATGTTTTAATCTTTCAACATATAAAACAATCTCCATTTTTGTTTTACCATTATCAAGACTCAGCGTACCTTTTTTGGTGATTTTTGCTGTAGCATTATCACCAAAATTCACCGTACCTTCACTCACTTTCTTCAATGAGATAAACTTGATTTTATCTCCAGTCATATGTCTTGAACATCCGCTATCAATGTACCACTACTGCCCTTCATCTCGTGCATGAAATGTCGTTTGAACAAGCATGGATTTTTCTTTATCTTGTTTAACTTCCTCTGACTTCTTTTTCCAGATCTTCGTAGGTTCTTGATTTTTTCCTTTATATTTGAAGATTTTTTCTTTGATCCTATTTGGAGAATTTAAACCCACTTCTACAAAAATGTGCTATGTGTCCATAATTGTTTCAATTATAGTAGATAATAACATCCTCATTATAGTATTATAGGGGAGCAAATGAATTATAGTTTCTATTAAAGACTTTATGAATGCCTTTGCCAGTATTCCTTGCTTCATTATCTCTTGCTCTCTTTTTGCAGTCAAATGAATTATAGTTTCTATTAAAGACTTTATGAATGACAATAAAAGCAATAACCATGAAAGGAACTTCCAAACATGGTCACATTCGTATAGCTGGGAACATATGGTCTCTTGACAATGTTTTTTTCTTTCCCCTTTTTATGCACTATGCTTGTCTTTATGGTGTTTTCTTCCTTCCTACTTTCATTCTTCATAGGTTCCTTGAGAATTTTTGCATAGCTTTTGGTCTTATTACTACATTCTTGTTCATCTCCATAGCCAAGACCTGACTTATCGAAAAATGATCTCTGATAGTCTAGGATCTCATCTAAAACCTTGGTGCTCTTTTCAAATTTTAGATTATTTGTATTTGCTCTCTCTAAGTCATTTTTTAAAGCAATAATCTCGGTCTCATGCTTCTTATATTCTTCTTCTTTCATTTGTAGCTGACTTCTCAAATCTTCCTCAACTTGTTTAACTTTTTTTATTTGATTTTTCAGATCAATGATTACCTTGTTTGATTCCTCAAGGACTTGTGATGTCTTCGCTTTGAAGTCTCGATTCTCTTTTTCATTTTTTCAGAGCTGTAACTTCAGTTTCTGATTCTTCTTCTTAAATGCTTTCATTTCTTCCAATGCGCAAATAAGTTCTTCTTCAATGTTCACTTCACCTTCTTCCATGTCTTCGTCTTCCTCCAAAATATCTTTGCTGGTGGTGGCATTTTCTTCTGTAGCCATGCGCAAAATCTCTTCATTATCACTCTCAACATCACTTTCTTTGTTTTCTTCGGATGAGCTGCTCTATACCTCTTGGAGTATAGGCTTTTCTTTTGTTTCTCAAATTTTTGCTTCTCTTTGCTAGGCTTGAATCCCCTTTTGTACTTTGGTTTGTTTCCCTCTTCATCGCTATTTCCTTTATTTGGACATTTGGTTGCAAAATGACCTATTTTACCACAATTAAAGCATTTAAATGGTAACTTTCCTTTATATTTGTCCAAACCTTTTTTTAGCTTCCGAATGAATAGAGCTTCATTTTCATCTTCTTTACTACTTGAATTTTCACTTGATTCTGGTTCTTTGATCTTCTCTTTCTTCGAGACCTTGAATGATGCTTCCTTCTTCGATTGTCTCTCAGATTCGGTTCTCATTTCGTATGCCGTAAGAATTCCAAGGAGCTCATCCATTTCCATCATGTCTAAATACTTCATTTCTTCAACAGTGGAGACTTTCGCATCAAATCTCAATGGTAGGGATCTCAGGGCTTTCTGAACAATCACATATTCTTTAACTTTCTCTCCGAGTCCTCGAATGACATTAACAATCTCATCGACACGAAGAAAATACCCAACAATGTTTTCATCATTCTTCATTTTTAAACTTTCAAACTACCTCCGATGGGTTTGGAGTTTTGCTTTTCTCACCTTACTATCACCTTCATAAATAGTGTTGAGTTTATCCCAAATCTCTTTTGCAGCTTCACAATGCATAACCTTAACAAACTCATTTTCTGAAAGCCCGCATGAGATAGCATTCATAGCTTTCACATTGTTCTCACTGGCATTTTTTTCAGTAGCATCCATTGGTGCAATTTGTGGCGTTGTGTATCCTATTACCACTGCTTGCCAAATATCAAAACCTAGGGCCATCAAGTAAGTCTCCATCCTTATGCTCTAAAATGCGTAATTCATTCCATCGAACAAAGGAGCCTTGTTAGTGGAGAAACCATCCAGCACTTGAGATCCTGCCATATGTGCTTTCCAAGATCTACCTTCTAGCAGTTGTGCTAACACTGAAGGAACCGGCTCTGATACTAATTGTTAAGCACAAGCTTATACTGAGAGGAGGGTGAATCAGTATAAGATATTTTTTTGCTTTCGACTATTAATCTTAAATCCAAAATCTCAAATTACTCTGCAATTAATATATTTAAAGCAATCAAATAATACAATGCAAAACCACACAATGCAAATAAACACAAATTTGCGTGGAAACCCTTTCGAGAGAAAACTATGGAGAAATTCTCTTAATATAATTTTCAAATATTAGTAGGCACCAACTTACAGGAGACACCAATCCCCAATTACAATTTGCGGGCACCAACCCTTAAGAGTACCAACCCCTTCCACCAAGCACCAACTCAGCTTTAATTCGTGAGCACTAACTCATAGGAGCACCAACCCCTTACAAAATTCTTCTTACCACTGTAGATTTGCTGTTAACTCAATGAATGATGGAACCCTTCTTTTTTCTCTTTCTTCTCTCAATGATTTTTAATGCATTTTCGGCTCTTCTCCCGCACTTCTCTTAGACTTGAATGATATAAAATATATTTCAAGTGCTTATTCATCTTTTTTTTTTCATCCACTCATCTATCCTTTTATAGCCTTTGTTATCTTTTCCCAAGAGGGGCATCCATTCCAAGAGACACCTCTTCACCAAAAGATGTGATTGTTGACATTTCCGTTGACAATTCCGTTAAGATTTCCGTTGACAATTCCGTTCACTTCTGGCAACAGTTCCGTTCACTTCCAACAACACTTTCGTTCACTTCTGGCAATAATTCCGTTCACTTCCAAACACTTCTATTTACTTCCGGCAACAATTCGTTTGACATTTCCATTCATATCCGTTACAATTCCTTTGACATCAATGACAATTATTTCAACACTTATCCATTTCAAACAATGGATTGTCTATCAAATGTAAATCACTTGCATTCCACAACAAGTTCAAACCTCAATCCATTTTAAATAATGGATTGTCCATACAATGCTCAATTTCTATCTTTGGATCTTTTGGTTTTTCTGGAAAGCATCCCAAATCAAAGTCTTCTTAGAGCCTAAGGAGTTCATCAATTACTTGTTCAATTTCCTTAGCCTTTGCCTCATCCTCTTGCTCCCTTAATTGTTTTGCCATCACAATCTGATTTTTCGTCCCTAAAAGTGCCCTTTGACTACCTTTAAGGATTCCTTGGTTGATTCTAGCTCAAAAGTGAGCTCCTCCATCTTAAGCTACATTGCCTTGTGTGCATTTAATGCCTTATCTGCAACTTTTATGGCCACATCCTTGTCCTTGATTATGTAAAGATAATCTAATTTTCTTGTATGCAAGTCCATCATAGTGACTTTTTTCTTCAAATATTCCCCTTTCACATTGTGCATTAATTCATCACGAAGCATTTTTGTGCCATTCCACCTTGTTAGGGTTTGTACTTCCCTCTCACTTGTGATTAACAATTGTTCTTTCCAATCTCCCTCATCCACTCTAGATTCATGCAACAAAAATGAACAATTATTAGAATCATTGCAAGAATCAATATTTCCATCCATAACATACCTCTTTATGGGGTCATCCATGAATACCTCAGTTTCTATGTTTTCTTCTATTTGAATTTCAAACTTTGTGATACTTGGCTGCCCCAAAGTACTTAGCATTTCTCTATGTTGTCCAATCATTTGCAGCCCTTTTTGCTGCTTCAAAAACTCATATTTTTTATGCTCGCAATCTTCCACTCTAGGCTACCCCAAAGTGTCACATTTTTGTTGCTTATCTCCTCTCAACTATAATTTTTCTATTTGGTTGGTTCCTCCACAGGAGTCCTCATGAAGGGTTGTCCATCCACTCTTTTCATATTCTACTTGCAACCCTTGTTGTTTATAAATTTATGGTTCTTGTGGCACAAAAAAATTTAGTTAATGGTTGCTCACAAACATATCTAATTTGTCTTCTCCCACATGCTCCATTATCAAATATGGCCTTCATTTTTCCTCACAAATATTTGCAACATTTTCAAACAGCTTTTGGGTTAAAGAAAATTTATTATTTTCTAACTTTAAACCTACCAATAAGATAGGCAACAATGGCTCAAAAAAATTATCACTTTCATTGAGTGTTAAGATCACCTTTTGTATGAAAGTTATCATACCTTTTGTAAGATTTTTACTTGCATTTATAAGGAAATGTTGGAACATTTTAAGAATAAGTGTATCACACTCTAAATCCAATATTAACACATAAAATCTGACCTTTACTATATTTTCTAGAGTAGTTATCATCTTATTAAAAGAACTTGTGATATCACCAAGACCTTCAAAACTTTCCACCATCAACTAAAATATTTCTTTCATGATGTTGTCACTATATGGGTGTTTCGAAGCTATTATCCTTGTAATTTCACTAATACAAGTGATAGTTATAAGTCTCACATCCAAATCTAAATGTCTCAAAATCTTGGGTTTAGCCAATTAAACCACCAAAGAATTCATTGCCCAAAACATAGACTTAGAATCTAATTGTCTTATTATAGACAAACATTTCGCTGCTTCCTCCAAAATATTGAACAAAATATTTTTTAAATGATGTGGATGCTCAATATTTTTTCTCAATCTGTGAATCTTTATTCTGAATTCATCTTCAGTCATTAACTCCATGATTCATAGACTATGCATTCAAATATGCAAACACAAACCCTCATAGTCTAGACAAGATCGATGCTCTGATACCACTATAATGTTTCCAAATAAGATTAATTAATGCAAAAGGGGTTTTTCTCAAAATTCGCAAATCTGAAATGTAATTAGCAAACCTTGGATTGTAAAACAAGCTCTCAAAACCCTTAATGAACCCTAAAAATCCTAGGCACCAAAATTATAGGATTTTATGAGTAAAATATAGCCAACAACTTATTTTAAAATAACTAAAAATGTGCAGGAAAAATTCAAAATTTAATTTGCACAAATAAGTACATTCTTTATCCATTTTTTAAAGCTCAAACACCACAATAAAATGGTAAAAAAATTTGATTTATTATCAAAATTACAGCTACTGTTCGGAGTGAAATTCCTCTTCAAACCCCTATCAAAAATAGCCATGATCCTCTAAAAAATACCAAAAAAATACTAGCAACCTACTTGGGCATAGAAAATACCAAAATAGCCCCTCTAGATCAATCTCCCTACTTCCAAAGTGCTAGAAAAAATAACAAAAAATTATAAGAAATATTCTTGTCTTTCGCAAGTGGAAAATCTTTCAAAAACTTGTCAAATAATTAAATAATAATTTCACAAATTATTATTTAATTGTTCTCCTTCAAACCCTTCACAAATCGTCCCAAAACATCACACAAATAATCATAAAAATAACAAATAAAATCAAATTATTTATTTTGCAAATTTTAGATCAATTGAAGCCTTCAAACGATAGATCCAAGCTCTCCAAGTGGTTTGCTTCACTTGCAAAAATAACATAATAAATTAGCAAAATTAAGATACAAGGAAAAAACCACGAAACCCTCATAAACTTGCGCATAAACCCTCTAAAGTAATTCATCCCCCTTTTTAAGAAAAAAACAAGATTTCCTTTAGCAATAGTGGTGTCAAAAGACACATTTTAGATTGATCAATCACCAAAAATAGTGAACCTCTATTGGGCATACATCCCAATAGTTTTCTTTAAGCATGAAGAAAAATTTTATCAAAATTCAGCATATCCTCCATTGTAGACTTTGCCATGTATTTATAACTTCTGAAGAGGGTGAACCACTTTGAAAAGATAAAACACTCTTCTTTTTCCTTGCTTTAATTCCCATGCCAACATTTCCGTTTTGAATAATATATTAATTAATTGTCTTAATTAAAATAGTAATTAAAATTACTTTTAAGGCAAATAAATTAAAAATTAATTCATTTAAGCATTTTAGTGGTAAAAACCACTTTTTAAATATTCTATTAATTAATTAATAGTTTTTTATGATAAAAATTATTATTTCGACAATTAATAAATAATTAATAAAATAATATTCCCTAAAAGAGGCTTATTTAATCTATGGGGAATAGACTAAAGTTCTTCAAGACCAGTTTATTCATAATGTGAAAATGGAGACATCACATTCGTCACTCGCTCAAAACATTAATTCCACATTGGTTAGTAGGCTTGGTTTGCATCAACATATAAGCTGAATATACCATGATCCTTATGCAAATGAAGGTAATATCACAATAAAATGGCCCTCCTACGAACATACTTGATTGGTTGTGATATAATCATATTTTTTTCTTAACCTTCCCCTTGCATGCTAGGGGAGACAACCACACTAAAAGAAAGGTAGTTGGTACTAAGGAGTTTGAATAAGGTTTCAATAATTAGTGGATCCTATGTACCACGTTATGATTGGCTCTTAAAAGCTATCGTTGAATAAAATTTGAACAACTTTTTGCACTTCTATGAGCAAGGTATGAAGGAAATCAAGAAACGTGTTTTGGTAAGTGCATGGTTATAAGGTCCTCTTCCTTGTGCGGCTTCATAATTCCAAAATAATCTATTCAAATAGCTCTGAATACGTATATTTTTTATTAAAAAATCATTCAAATGCCTCAAAATACATGTCTTTCCTTGAAAGTTATGGAATGAATCAGAACATTTCATTTCATATGACATGATGGAAATAGAAATCTTTACATCAAATACACATCATAATGAAAACCTACATAATATCACTTCACTTTAAAGTTTGGTATACGTAGAAGAGCACATGGAATGACAATTTGCACGTTAACTATAGGATCTGGTACACCATTTGTTCTTTCGGATTTAAAATATATAGTAACATGTTTTAGATTTAGGATTTGGTACACCATTTGTTCTTTTGGATTTAAAAAAAATAGTAACATGTTTTAGATTTTCGACTCTGGTTTTAAGTATTTATGCATTTCAAATAGTAAAATGGCTTCCCACATTTTAGATTTCTATGTTATTTTAGCATTAAGATGTAATTAATTATATTGCTTCCCTTTCACCGTTTTTTTGGGGCTGTGAATGTATCAGCATAAAAGAGGGTTTGGGGTGAAGTTTTGTCGCTATTGGGCTTGTGATTAATTACTTTAGTTGTGCATTTAAATGAATTGAGTTTAGACGATGAATTGCCTCGGGAAGTTTGCAACAATGCCATTATTTCTGAGACTGTAAGATGTGTGGTTGGTAGGGTTTTTTTGTTAATGAGTGGGCACCATTGTCCTCTTTATGAATGGCATAGAATTTCAACTATACAAAGAGAAAAGGTTGATTCGTGAGGAAGAAGTTTTGTAGTCTTGGTTAGCCTTAAGAATTCAAGTAAAGATTATGGATAATAAGAATTATCCACAAAGTGGGAAGGATTTGTGGTGTATTTCCTTCACTTAAAATTTGTTGTTATCCTTGACCGGGAGAAACCATGCATCGAATGAATATTAAAGATTCAGTGTTTTAGTATGGACTGGCATTAATGCACTGGTATATTTAACTCTTTTGTACGTTAATATATGTTATTTTAGGAGTGTTCAATGCTAGTCAGCATGAACATATATATTTATATCAGAACATGCGTCAGCATGAGCCTGTGTTAATAGAAATGAGAAATGATAAACATGAAATGACCACCACAATAACATAAGGGAAAGTAAGGATTGAAAATGTTGCATTCAAGCAATGTGTATGTATAAATATATAAAAATTATGTTTATCTATATATATATAATTACCATAATTATTTTTATAAAATAATTACAAATATATATATATATATATATATATATACACACTATAATTATCATAAAATTAATAATAAAATATAATAATTTATTCAAAATTTAATAATATATATATGTGAAAAGTATTAAATATTAAAAAATTAAATACTGAAATGGGCAAGAAATGATGATTTACAACATGTTTCGTGTTACAGATTATTGAATCGTGAAAGGAAAGCCCATTTTAAAGTTCCATAATATAAAAGTGGCATAATGAGCATGTCCCATTATTTTTTCAATGAAACAAAGAGACTTTCGAATTGGTCTACAACTTAAATCAACTATACTACTTATGTCTCCAATAGACAATTTTAAATCACTTTTTTCCTTTTCTCTTTCCAAATTAAGCATACACATTCATAAGCTATGATCATATAATAGAAGATCACTTTTGTCCTCCAACATAAATAAACTAGAAAATGATGAAAACCAAAATATTATCAATGCTCATGTCCTTCTCCCTTTTGCTACTTGTAATCTAGTTTTGTACATATCTTTTCTTCCATTCTTACAAATTTATTTACAGGGCAAAAATTATTAGTTATATTTTATTTGATGGATAAATAAAACTTATATACTTTTTCTAAAACTATTTCTTCAAGCATCAATTAGTTAGTACTTAGTTACTTTTTCTTAAAAAATTGTTAATATTATAGCCTAGATTTGTTACTATTAATGTTTTATTTGTAATTTGTTTAATTATATTAAAAATTAGAGGTTTTTTTACTTTTAGGATTTCCAACTTTTGAGAGGCCTCCTTATGTGTGGGTTTCTTTCCTCTAACAAAGTCCTTCATAACTTAGAAATTACAAAATTTGCAAGAGATTAAACTCTTTCCACCTTATATATCAAAATTTTGACTTTGAATATTTAAGACTTTATGATCCCTACACACTCATAACCACTAGATATGACTAGTGATTTATTTTCATTAAAGTTATATTTTTCTATAAAAAATAATATTGCATAATTTGTAGTTTCTGAATGCCTTTAAATGATTTTTTAGATCTCAAAATGCCTCATCACATCACTTTAGCATTGTGAATGTCTTTTTATGGAGCCGAGCTTTCTGATAAGGTATTATCATAGAAAATTGAATATTACACATTAAAGTTGATCCTGGAAATGTGATTCAACACAATTGGCTATTATTAACAATTTTTCTTCTAGTAGATCTCTTATTTTTAGGAGTTGTCATATTTACATGCTTATGCATGTTGAAAGTTTTTTTTTGGTGTAAACTTTAAATAAAACTCCTATTCACATACCGCATGGTGGATGTTATTAACTTTAGCTATCTTTAAATAAGTTTACTATTATTAGTTTTATTCATCTATATGACAAGGGATTGACCCTAGGATGGTAATTTTGAGTGACAGCTAATATCTCTTCCACAGAGATTGTTTTCTTTTTATAAACTCTCATATTTTCTTACAATAATGCTTTGTTTATTAATCTTAAAAATATGTGCCAATTCACTATAAAATATTTTGGCTTTATTACAAAACACTAATCCCTAACAATCAGTGTATTGTCCACTGAAATGAATCCTCAATATGGATCACTTTGTAATATTTCTAAGTATTGGAGATTGTGAACCTCCTAACGTCCACTCAATCAATTCTAAGTACTTTGAAACATTGTACTTCAAAACCTTGAATATATTTCTTTAGGATTTCAAATTTACACTCATCCATCATGTGAACTTCCAAACTCTGATGTAGTTATTTTTTTTTGGAACTATATGAATTAAATATCTTAGAGATCTATGTCATAACTTTGGGCCTTTAAATGTTTGACATGCTCACTTCTAAACTCTGAAACCTAGGATATTTTTCGCTTTTCCATCTTGGTATTTGTCTTTTCAATAATTTTAAAATTTAGATTTTCAAATCATTAAAACTTGTTCAAAATTTTCTAAAACTCTAAATTCTAGAACTTAGTCATTTTACCATTTAAAACATTTGGTTCATTTTGGAGTTCTCAAGGCATAGGAAAGCTTATAAATTCTCCAAATGTTGAATTTTTCAATGCTCACTTCTAAGTAGGTTTTGCTTGTATCAACTATTTTTTTCTTAAAGAAAAGGTTTCTAAAACCCCATCTTGGAGTTATATAACTACATATATTGGGATTTTCAAGTCTAGTATATATGTCTGAATCCACTTTTAAAACTTGAAAAGTTTGACTTCCATTTGAATTCCCTTAAACTTGTTAAATTAATCTAAATTTTTGAATGGCTTGGAACATAATGGATTTTATTTCATCCAAAATTAACCTCATGGCTCTCACTTTGTAACTTAATTATGATCTTATGTTAGTTTTTAGATAATAAACACTAGCTTCTCGAACATGTTGAAAATTTGACATTTTTCCATCACCAACTATAAAGCAGATAAATGAACATATAGAATTCCATTATAATTCCATGTGCATTTAGGATCTTTACAATTATTCCTCACCCACTCACCCACCCACCCACATGCTCCTCCGCCCCACACACATATTTTTAAGATTCAAAATATAAACATCATTGGGGGATACTTCTAAATTATAAACTCTTGGATCCAATTTGTTCATGAGACCTAGAAAGAAAACATAAATGTATAAAATATAGTCCACCAAAATTATATTTATCATTCACAAATATTACATTGTGAATTAATATTACATTCTAACACAAAATATTCCATATTATCATCTTAAACCTCTTGTATCCCTAATAAGAATTGATTGCAATTACTTGCATATCAAATAATTGGCATTATCTTATCAATAATCCTAGATCTCTAATAAGAATTTATTACAAATAATTGCATATCAAATTTAATTAGCATTCTCTTACCAATAATCCTACTTTTTAAAGCTCTTCGACTATTATTTAACTAGATCCTAACAGATAAATAAACTTGCATATCAAAATTAATTAGCACTCTCTTGCTAATAATCTTAGTTTCTAAGTCTCTTCCATTATTATTCATATTAATTCTCAACAAATAAATAAAAAAGAACAACCACCTTGAAAAACAAATATCTTAATTCCATAAATTATGAATCTCATAATTAATTGGTTAAGGTATATATTCTTCTCCATATTGGAGAAACAAAGAGATATTTTATATTAATGTGCACAAATTATTAATGCCCACTCTAAAGTATAATTAATTACAAAGAACTAGGGCAAGAAGACAAAGAACTAAGGCAAGAAGACCCTAATCAATATATCGACACAAAAATAAATAAAAGCAAAAAAGGATAAATTTTAAAAATGTTAAAATGTCCTAACAACATGTAATTATATTTTTATAGAGTGTATGTCATCTATATATTCAAATATAAATGGTTTGAATTCCAAATTAAGATAATTACCTCTTATCTACCTTTTGATTTTAGCAAGATGTAATAAGTTTTGTCATACTTTCTTTTCCAATACAAATTTGAGAGGAAATATTTGTTATGTGAATTATATATTCATAACCAATGAATGAAAAATTATTTGGATTGGAATCCTAGTTCTTTTTTGGGATGTGATGCTAATGTACTTTATCCTTTGTTGCCAAAATTAATGAATTTTTTAGGGGACATGCATTTTCAATCTATGGAGCAAGTAGAAAGATTGATGTTTAGAGGAGAGAACCTTCATTATTTTGAATCAATTTCTACCTTTGGTAAATACACTTCCCATTCTACAATCTTAATGTGAATTAGGGAGGCTCAAAATGAAATCATTCCCCAAGTGGATTCTTTCTCAAGGGTATGAGGGAACAAGGCCTTCATAAGGTGAAAGATGAGATGAATTGAGTTATCAAACACTTCAAAAATAAATAAGCCCTTTTCTTCACATAATTTCAAAGTAGTTTTAACTCTAGGATTAGAAGGTACTTAGATGTTTTGAAAAGTGATGGTACTCAATGGATTAGATTTTACTTTCATTTTTTAATTCTTTGGTATCCAGTACATGAATGGAGAGGAAGTATTCTTTTTTATAAAGAGGCTGAAATTTAAGTTTGGAAAGAGGTGGTGTTTGCACTTAATTTTTCTATGCCAATAGGAGATCATGTCCGTGATCCATGGGATCTTAGAGAGTTTTGTGTGCAATCTCAATAAATAATGTTCCTATAATATATCTGTGGAAGGTTAAGTTCAATATAGATTATGTTTTTTTGGTTGTGGATGTGTGGTTACAAGGGGCATTTTATTCTTTTTCCCTTCTCCTAAAGAATATTTCATTCCCTTGCTAACTGTACTTTAGTAGGTTTTTTTATTTAGATAATGATTTTTTGTATAATTTTTTAATTTTCCCTCTTCCATTTGGTATTATGAAGGGTGATTTTTAAGCTATATATGGTCTTCTAAAAGCTTGCTTGGTTGGTTTCTAATTGTAAAGACTTTGATTTAGTCAAAATATTGTATTTGATATATATTCATATTAAATTACTTCTCACACATGATTTGATATTAATATAAAGTTGAGAGACCTCAACCCTCTTTATATTGATAAAAATAAAACTTCATTGTCATAATGAGCAAAGTAATCCCAACGAATAATTTTTTTCATTAATTCAAATGAATCCCATTTATATTTTGGAAAGCATTCAAATTATAAAATAATGAGAATCTCTCCTCAAATTTTTGTGCATAACATGTAGTTCCTAATAAATGGCTTGTTCTTAGCATGTAAATAGACTATATACTTCAAGATACTTGTGAAAATTCACTCATGATAAAAATTCATTTTAAATAAATAACAAAAGACTATTTGGCCATTTTCAAAAATATATTATTTTTCCATAATATCTAATAAATAGGAATTTAATATTTTGAATCTAAAATTCAACTTTGGCTTTCCTTATATTCTAAGAAAATAAATATCAAATTTTAGTTTTCAATGCTCTTTCAAACTTTTCTTCCAACACTTCCAAATATAATATTTAACTTTTTGTTTTGGAGCTTTTATGAAAGATCACTCTTCAATTTTGGATTCATGTAATAATTTGAAATTGGATCAAGGGAAACATGTGAGAAGACCACAACTCCGACAAAATAACAACAATAATAATAATAATAATAAATGTTGTTGTTGTTGTTGTTAAAAAATAAGTACTAGATAATTTCTACAATGCAAATTGAGCTCTATCCAATTTATAAAAAAAAATGAGAAAAGGAAAATCTTAGATTGTATTATACTCCTAGAAAATTCTCTACAACAACATTACATGTACTACAGGTGTTCTCATACATCCTTAGGTCTTTCATGTGGACTACATTTCTCTAAATATTTTTCCTTCCTCCCAAGTTGTTTATAAAAAAATAAGGCTAAGCCTAGGAGATAATCTAATTGGCTAGAATGCCTTGTCTTCTTTTTATTAACCTAATAACATTAATCATATTGCATAAATAAAAATAAAAATATCTTTTTTTGCATAAATAAGTACTATATAGTTTCTGCAATGCAAACTGAGGTCTATCCATTAAAAGAATCATAATTACGAAAGAAAAAACTTAGATTGTATTATGCTCCTACCAAATTCTCTACAACAACATTACATGTACTTGGGGTGCTCTCATGCATCTTTACGTCTTTCCTATAGACTACATTTCTCTAAATATTTTTCCTTCCTCTCAGGTTGTTTTAAGGAATCTAAGGTTAAGCCTTAGAAGAGATAATGTAATTGGCCAGAATACCTTGTCTTTTTTTGGGGGGAGGCGGGGCAGGGAAGGGGGTGGGGCAGGGAAGGGGAGGGAGGGGTGTGAGTGTTTGGGACGGGGGGGAAGAAACTGCATAGGCATTAAGAGGGGCTGAGAGTTTGAAAAGCTAAATCTTGAAAAATATGGTTGTTAAATGGAAGATGGACCTACTTTAAAGTCCCTTGCTAATTTTAGTAATTAAATTTTAGTGCAAGTTTCTATGTGGTTTCCAAAAAAATTTATGGGAAAAAAATTGCAGATTGCCTCTAATAATAGTATAGTTGTTTTTATATAATTGTTACGTTTAATGGAATGGTATAATTTGGGTCAATGGTGGGTTCTAGACTATTATGTAGAGTAGGTTTAAAAAGTATTTTTTAACTTATAAAGTAAAAGTCAACCAACTTTTTTTTCTTTTTCAATTACCTTGCGCATTGATCATCAAGGATGTATATATCCTACTCCCTTTGTGTGATAGAAGTATATATGCCTTTCATTTTATGACACTGTAGTTGAAAGTTGAGTTATGGAAAACTTTTTATTTCAATATGTTTTTTTCCGCACTCAAAGAGATGTTTAATTTGTGATTTATTGATAGATCACCATAGAGCTAATGAGGAGAAACACTATTTTGTGAATGAATATTCGCTCCAAATATGAGTCCCATTTACATGTTCAATGTTTGGCACAGGTTAAAAGTTCAATTCCATTATGTATTAAGGTTTATTAGGGAAGTGCTTATCTTATCGGTACGTTTGGATTTCGACATAGGTTCTCTTCATATAAAATCATGGTATGTGGTTTGGAGTAGTTGATAAGATATAAGCCCATCAACAAGCAGTCGCAGGTTTGAGTTTTACTAATTGCGTTCTAAAACGTACTAACAAAAATTAAGAAAATAGTTGTCTTATGTTGTGTAGTCAAATTTTGGCCCATTTATTTCAAGATTTTTACTCATGAAATCATACGAAGAGGAATATTACGAAGCAAGATGAAAACTCTCAGATGAGAATACTTTGATTCAACGGTAAACACAAGAATTAAATGTCCTTAGAATTACAATTACGTATATTACAACTCTTACCTGGAGGGGAAATCCGTATAGTCCCTTTGGTCAGAGAATTGAGGTGAGTTTCGATTTTCTTAAAAAAATCCATGGCTTCCTCGAAAGGCTTAGTAAGATCCTCCTGGTACTTATTCAACATCTCGCAGTACGACTCCTGATTTAAAAAACAGACAAAGCATCAGAAGATATTTCGGTTTTTCCACTAGGGACGTGCCCATTGCGCTTAGACCGACAAAGGAGTCCCACCTTCAATACAGTACCCGCTTAAAAACTCGATCTGTAATCTGATTAAATGGAAGTTTGATCACCGGCAATGAAAAGGTATAATGAATTAAATTAAGTGCTTCGAAAATCACCATAAATCTGTCGAGTTCTGGATCCATTCCGATACTCGTATTCGTCGCATTCTGGTGCTCTTTACCACCTGCGTCTAGACGAGCCACAACTTCTGCAGGAGCCCCAACCTGAATCCAAATGTGCAATGAGAAAAAATTAAGCTTTATCAGGGTATTAAACAAGTGATATCAACTGAGACGATAAAGTTACCAAAAAGTAGGAAACACGGGTGTTAGTTTCCAAATAATGCTTGTCCGCCATAACAACAACAGAAGCGCATTTGCAAAAGCACTGACATGCAAATTGCACAAATCCCAGGGTTTGTCATGATACATCACAGTATAGATGGGTTTACTTTACCTTTTGGCAATGTATATAAGCTTCCACCAAGCAATGATACCGTGGATGCCCTAATATTTTAGATTTCATGGCATCCATTTCCTCCTCATCGATAGCTTTAGAGGTAGTACTGAAATGAGGGCTCTCTAGGGAAGCTGACCCTGTACAACATTCTTCAGCCTGAGCTTTATGAAATTCAAACCGGTTTGTAGGGTTAAGGTAACCTTGTTCTGTCTTAACCAACGGCAAGGAAGAAACGGCGAACCCACCGGACACGGATTGGCGTTGTATTTTGTCTGCCTGAGATATTTCCGCTGCAGATGTAATGCGTTCGGCGGCCCTGCCATGAAGTGACGATAACAAGCTCTGCAGTGGTACGCTCGCCCCGTCGTCCTGCGCTTCGTGTTGGGCAATGAGCGCGGCCATCATTGAGGTCACGCCTGCGTCTCCGTACTCGCCCATGTAAAGTGAAGATGCCTGTGCAAGCGCACGAGCAGTAGCACCATTCAGGTGCTCCATTTCTCTTCCAAATATAGATCTATTGTTCTGTCGCAACGCTTAATCTCAAGCCACGCGATCGACCTGCAAAAAGGAAATTAGGTTTCGAAGCCGTGAAAGAATCATTTGCGGTTGCTTTCATTTTAGAAAAACGTGCCGCTTTCTTTATTCTGTACCGTTTGCCTTCCATGTTTTCTCTTCTTCATGCGACCTGTCGCTTGGGTCGTCTGCAGCAGAACAATATCATGACCCCGCCTGTCCACCACTTTCAACCCGAGAGCATTTAACAACCCTAGTTCTTACCTCCCATTCTCCGTCGGCGAAGCTTGCTACGCCTCTCTACTCTAACCTAAAAATAATTCCGACGACGCTCCTGCACTGTTGTTGATTGGCCGGGTGCGTTTCCACCCATGGATTTGATTATTAAATAAAAATGGCCTCCACTGCCACACATTCATCGTCCCCAACACCACCGCTCCGTAACACTAATCGTCTCGAATTTCCACCGACACCGCGGATAATAAAAAAAGGCGAAAGAAAAACATAATATTCCACCCCGTACACTTTGACGGGGGCCAAAAGTTTGGCGCACACTCTCTCCGACTGCCCGCTTGCTTCCCATGTCTCTGCACCGCATTTCCGGGGTTAAAACAAGGAACTCCCCTCTGATAATCACGTGCAGGGTGCAATGCAGATATCGGGGGGAATCCAGGTACGGGTGGGCCCGCCGGGGGAACGGGCGGTGCTCCTCCCAACCCGACGATGCCAGCTATTACAGTGACGGCTTCGTGCAAATTAAATCCGCACTGTGCACCCTATCTCATGAAGTCATGTGTATAAAGATATTATCATATTTATTAGGTTAAAGACTTTCTTGAAATCCCCAATCCTTTCCCCATTTACCAGTTTGGGAAATTCGGTCTCCTCAGGTCCGCTCGTCAATCGATGCGATTCCACGCTTGCAATTTAAACAAACAAGAGAGGGTTAGTTAGCAAAGCATCCTTTTTATTATTTTGTGCTTCACTTATCAAATGGTTCTAAATGATTCTCAATTTGAGACTATAATATTAGTGCATTCAATTAAAATGTTTTTAAGAGGAGGTAGTTCAATTGGTAAAGTTGGTTGCTGATGGGAAAAAAATTGGATAGTTATATGAATGTATTTGACTTTCTTTTTAGTGAAATAAAATGTTCAAAACTGATTTAATAAATATATATTTACTTTGTGATATTTTTTCTTTATATTTTAAAGTATTTTAATATATAAAAAGTAAGGTTGAGTAGATAGACAATCATTAAAAATATATATATCGATCATCAGATTTTATTTTTTTTATGAATAAATAATGATTAAAAAAGAGAATTAAATTTAAAAGAGTATTAAATTAAAAAGAATATTAATTATGTAACATAAAATTATTATTCGGTTCTCATGAAATCGTGACTTGATGGGAAGAAAGTAGAATCTTTTGTCTTTTTCAATTATTAAAGAAAAAGGTAGGGATAAATACAACATAATTATATGTGGAAGACAAGTGTTGCTCATAGTATTCTTTCATTACTCGATTGATATGAATGGCATTTTTAAAAGCCTTTGAGAAGTTACATAAATAAATATTTTGTTGTAGTATTAAATGATAAGAGTGACGATTTAAGAAGGATATTTGATTTGTCATGATTTATAATAATTATAAAAAACAAAGATCAAAAAGTGGGTCCAAATAACGAGGTAAATAAAATTGAAAAAAATAGAGTAAATAGATAATACTCACTAAAATTATTAGTGTTATTTTAGTGCCCTCTTACTGAACTGTCAAGTTCCAATTTGGGCGTTGTGATCTAGGTAAAATCTGATTTGTTGATTTTATTCGTTGGCCTCAAGGCTCTAAGAACCTCATTCTCTTTTCTAATTTTCTGCACAAATTTTTTGAAAACTAATCTCCTTCAAAACCCGGATAAGACAATAAAGACTAAAAAAATGAGAGATATTTTTTGGGGCATGTGTTATCCCTCAATTATTATCAAGCACCTAAGATGCTTCTACAAATTTAGAAATCAATAATTCAAGTATAATGCATGATTAATAGGTAGTCTAATGAATATAGGGCCTAGTCCTACATCTATTTTCATGCTATAATAGATGCACGGAAAAATAAATAAATTATTTAGATCCTTTTGAATTCTACTCTAAATTATTGAACTAATTACTCTACAATTTCACAAGTGATATTTGGATAAATTTATTCGATTCATTTTGTATCCATTCAAGTCTTATATGCAATAATGCACTTGTGTATTTATATAGGTCTCCAATTAAAATTAGGGCCATATTGACATGCGAGCTAATACTTAGTGGACGGGAAAGACAAAAAAATCAAGAGCATATAACATAGGAAACCCCAAAAAATGGTCACAAGAGACCACTCTAGAATTGTACAATGTACAATTATTACAAAAAGTGAAAAAAATGAGGGAAACATAGAGAGGAAGAGAGAGAGATAGCATAAAGAGAAATGATTAAGAAAAAGATAGGGAGACAACACAAAATATGGTGAAAACACACCAATAAGAGTCTAATACGAATCTATAATCGACAAACACACAAGTACTCTAGAACGATGTAATTATAATTACACTATTAATTAACTCCATACTAAAATTAGGAGTCTATATAATGTCTTATTTTGATGCGTAAGTGCATACATATCAAATAAAAATAAATAATGGGGGATATGATAAATATTTTTCACTCCTAAAGTTTTTGTAGGAACTCAAATTCTCATGCAACAACTCCAATTCTCTTTTAGCTATGTAAAAGATATATGCATGTGGATAAGTACCTAAATAAACAATATTTTTCTAAAATCAATAAAGGAGAATTGAAACTAATGCTCCTAGTTTAGGTTGGCAATTTCGTAGCAACCTCAATATCAGTCCCTAATATCTCTATATTTCTACAAGTGTCCTTGTGAACCTCATATGATTAAAATATATGTGGATAAATGCTCACACTAATAATTTATTAAAATATAGAAAGACAAATTGGAAATGATGCACATGGTTTTTTTGGAAAATGTGAAGGTGCCCTAGGGTAAGCGATCTAGGTCCTAGGACATATAGGGGACAACACTTTAATTAAAGGTTTAGATGGGTTATATGCATATGCAAAAGATGTGAGAATTATCCATAAATGAGGGCATCTAAAACTAGTGAAGTAGATTGAACACACACAATTGTTGAAGTAAGAAATCAAAGCGAGTATAAAAAATAATATAAAATAGCATATCTAATACAACAGTCCTCCATAAATATCTCACTTGTGATAGATGTACAAATAAGTGATTAAATTTATAACTCCCCCTAGGATAGTAGAAACCCCTAAACCCAAAATTGCTAGTCAACAATCAATCGATCAAAGGAGTAACTCCCACTAATTAAAATAGGACAATCAAGGTAACTCCCTATGATGTGTACACCTAAGCAAGCTAATCTCACAAGTTTAGGAAATCATAAATAACCTAATAAATAAAAATAAATACCTACACTAACACCCCCCCCACAAACATAGCTTATATGGGTGGAAGAAATCAATCTTGGTAATGAAACCTGATGATGGTACCCATGTATAAATGAACTCTCATAAAGTGGATAAAAGGAAAAGAACTGTAGGAAAAAATTCCCCCCTCAAAAGATAGAAAAGAAGAAGATAGAGCTAAAAATCCCCATAAAAAATGACGCTGAAGTTGTCCACACTCCAAGTATAGTTCACAAGATGACCAATGTCGATAATAAGATCCTCTTCTTGAAGACTAAAGGATCTCCATCTACATAGAATAATGTTTCTTCCTTTTACCAAAGGAATAATATGAAGTGTGTACTGAATGTCAGCCCATTCCACAAAGGAAAATGAAGGCAACAATACGAAGAACTCTAAGTATATTCCAAAATAAAAGCGTGGCATTAGTTTGGAAAGATTGTGCACAAAAATTGAATGTAATACCAATGAAGTGAACCTATCAGAAGTAGGTGCAATGAAGAGTGGATCACCCTAGAATAATGAATGAGTCTGCCAAGTGTTTGATGGATCTCCAACCAAAGTGTAGTCTATATACAAGGAAATGTGCTCCTCATGCATAGTAAGAGGGCCAACTACTCTATGCAATGAGGGTGTAATGAAAGTAGAGGCTATGAAGGATTGTAGAGTGCTTTGTAGTTATGGAATAGACTTCATAATGTCTAATGAATCTTGGATCAGTTTACCTGCACCATGTAATGTCTGAAGTGGACCAGAGGTAGGTGGATCAAGAAATAACTCCTCAATATCTATAAGATGACAAGGAGATGGTGGAGGTCTATCCACATCACTACTTTAGTCATTTGTGATAGAAGAAGATTGGGCCCTCCTCCCCCAAGCTACGAGATATAAGCTCTATAGTGGATAGGGGTAGGGTAGGTCATCAAGCCCCTATCTATGGGCATAAATGCCCAACTAGAAAGAGTCACCACCCTCTATCTATCAAGTGAAAAAATAAAAAAAAGGAAATTCCCCTGACCCCCATCTCTCCCCATATAGAGAGAGGGGGGCCTATCCATATTGGAGCGGGGGGCGCGGGCAGGCGTTGAGGGCCCCCCTCTCTCTATATAGGGGCCTTCCCCCTCGGCCTCCCTATACCCCCTATACCAATAGTGGGGGGGGGGGGGGAGGCGGGGGTCAGCCATATCTTTTTATAGGGTGCCAACGATAAGGGGATAAGGGCCCTCCACTTGCCCCCTCTCTATATAGATGGGGAGTACCTCCCCTCCCTACCTCTATCTAAACTCTAAACTTTAAAATAATTCAATTCAACTCAAATTTATAGGGTTAGGGATGGCCCTCCCCCACTCTCTATATAGATGGGGAGCCCCTGCTCTCCCCTCTGCTCCCCCCCCTCCCCCTACACACCTCTATCTAAATTCTAAACTTTAAACTAACTCATCTCAACTTTATAGGGTTAGGAGTGCCCCCTAATCTCAGAAATGTGTTCAAGCTCAGAAGCATCATCAACTACAGGGAAGTCTGATGAAGAAGAATGACATGGAACATTCATAAAAAAAATTCTATGAGAAGTGGAAAGCATGATGTAGAAACCCTCAAGGTTGAAGAAAAGACTATAGATGAATCACACAGATCCACATAATGAATATCCACAGGAAGAGAAGAATTATTGATGATCTCACAAGGTGTACTCTCACTATAAATATTAGAGACCTTCGAAGTACCAATCTATGATGGCTCTGGATGAGTAGCATCATGTGCAGGAATGGAAGTAGAATCTATAATGGGACAACTAAAGTCTAGTAATCTCATCCTCTAGTGGTGGCTTGACAAAAGGAAGAGCATTGTCCACCATTGATGTGTCGTCACAGGAAATAGGAGTAGAAGGAGATTGTACAATAGTCTCTGAAGAGACAATAGGAAGAGGAGGAGGAGGTATGATGTAAATCTCCATAGGATCTCAAAAAAGAGACTATAAGATGCTCCAAACAGTGCAGGGACATGTTGTGTGCTCCACATGGCAACAAAGATCCATGGAAACATGTAATAACAGTGTACCAAGAACCTTGTCATAAGTATTAGTCCATTTATTGAACTGAACAAGATTAGTGGGAGCAGGAATCTATCCATATATAAATGGAATACGATTCTTACTTGTGAGCAAGTGTTCTATGTAAGCATGGAAAGAAGCCTAGTTAGTCTTTCCAAGAAGAACCACTAGTGTATAACCAACTCTGTTCATCATAGAAGGGCACAACTACACAGTTGAAACTGTAATGACCCCTATTTACAAGAATAATGCACACTCATGAAAAGGACATCAAACACAACCAAAAATGCATCCAAATGAGTAGTAAGCATAAGAATCAATAAAATGCAGAAAATGAGAGTGAAGAAGAGCAAGAAAAATAAAGCACCACACAATAAACCCTTAGAACAAATAGCAATGACCCCCATAATGTTGTAAGTATAAGCACACTCATATAGATGTCAGACACAACTAAGAATGCATCTTGAGTGATCAGTGCATAAATAAGATAAACTAGAGGGACTTCAGGGTCTGCCAATAATGTGTCCACAAAAGTGTACAAGTGTGAAAAGTGGGCCAAGCAAGGAGGCAAAGACAAGAAATAAAAGTGGTTTGCTTGTGATGGAGTTTAGTCGTCTATCAAACTGAACCTCACTTTCTATCTTAGACAAATGAAATATGAAAGGAGTAACAAAGGATCAAGCAAAAATATTAAAATCTCCTTATATCTCCCAAATATAATATATTATTTTTTAATCCAAAAAACAATAAAAATGCCCTAATAATAATGTTTTTATATTAAAAACAAGCTAAAACACTACCAAGTATAATTTATATATATATAATTGTCCACTCATAATATAAAGATCACCTCACCCTTCATTTTATCCATTTGTCAGCCATTAAAACATACTCCCGCAATCAAATCACCCACCATAAAAGTACCTCTCCTTAAAGTAGATTTTCACATATTTTAGTCTAAAAGCATTTATAACTTAAAAGAAAAACTTTGACCTTTGAAAAAAATGCTAGACCTCTTTCATTTGAACAAATCACTAACGAAAAAACTTAAAACCATGGCTTTCATGAAAAAACCTTGTGAATGTAAATCAGTGGGTTTTGTGTAAAAAATGTCTACCAGATCCACAACTGGAAGAAGGAGGAGGTGGGTAAAAGCTGGAGGAGGCCAACATGTATTTGGAAAAAAACTTAGGTAGGGTGAACCAAAGGAAGGTGATGCATCAATCAAGCTATGGATCTAGATAGAGGAGTCACCAAAGGTTTTAGACGAGAGAGGAACATTGTTTGGACGACATACAACTATTGGACAACTACTTGATGAAGCTTTAATGGCAACGTCATTGGAGATAGAGTGTTCCAAGCCGTATGTTTAGCGTGGCTCTAGAGGAGGCTATGCGATGGAAAACTAAGAGAAGACTAACTTACATTGGATCTCCATGCATATAAATTATGTAGGCCGTAACACTACACCATCGCTACCTTAAAAACCTTCTTGTTCATTTATCGTATATAGGATCCTTTTTTAGTCCACTCACCATATGCACCAGTCCGGAAAATGAGTGAATGGGATGGAAACGGAGCCTCATTTCCAGCCACTATGTATAGGTCCGGTTTGAAAATTGAGCCAAGGCAAATGAACTTGAGTATCAGAGATGCAAAAGCAACTCTTGGGCTTGCTCCTTATATTTTGAGCTATTAAAAAGGATATATAGTGTTCTCAATGCATCCAAACTCGGTGGATGGTAGATGTAGATCGAACAACAAAGACCAATTTATTTGCCTCAATGCATCTAAACCTAGTTGTCTACACAAGCATAGCTCCCAAAAAAATACCAAAGGATAACATAGAAATAGGCAAAGAAAAATTCATGATTTAAATCAAACCACAATAACATAAAAATGATGATAACACCCTTTCTCTAGTACCATGTGAGAACTGTTCATAAATGAGGACATCCAAGACTTGTGAAGTAGATCAAACTTATACAATTGTTGAAGCAAGAAATCAAAAAGAGAAGAAAAACAATGCAAAATAGCATATCCAATGCAACATTCCTCCATGAATAGTCACTCATGCTAGATGTACAAATAGATGAGTAAATGTGTACCTCCCTTAGAATAGTGGAAACCCCCAAACTTAGAATACTCTGTCAATAGTCAACTAGTCAAAGGAGCAACTCCCACTAACTAAAATAAGACAATCAAGGTAACTCCCTATGATGAGCACACCCAAGCAAGCTAGTCTCATAAGTGTGGGAAAATCACAAATAATATAATATAGGAAAATAAATACCTACATTAATAGAAGAATTATTGAATAATATGGAGAATATAGAGAGTAAAATAATTAGAACATAAAACTAGATTAATCTATGCATTCTATAAATGAAATACTCTTGAGAAAGATGTATGATTGTCTACTTTGATACTATATACTTGTTATCTAATATTATAGATATGTATACATGAATTACAAAAATATAAAGTCTAAATAACCAATATGGAAGTCAAATAGTTTGAGTTCCCATGTGACAGTCTTCACCTTCCGATGGTTACATCACTTGACCTCCATTTGCCCAATATGTTGACATGGGTTTTGTCATCAACTAAGGTCTAGGGGTGCGAATCTTCATAACACAATATGTCATGGTATCTTCATGTGACCATTTCATTTTTTTAATGCATATTTGGGATTACACACAAGTTTTTGAATGATGTGGATGGATTGTGTGCATGAAGCTTGTTAGTGTAATGTTGCGTAGGAATTACAAACATTGCATTGAGAGTTGTTTGATATCCAATACCCACATTTTATCACAACCTATTTCCCCAAAAATAGGAATACCAACCCATAAAAGGGAGCACTACCCCTCAACCCCACAACAGATATGTCCTTGACACTTTATGCTCCACACTTATCAAGTAGAATGTTCATTATTGTCTTTTAAAATGTGTAGAATATATCCAAGTAGTATATGGAATGCACAAGATGCAAGGAGATACATAGAGTTACACAATGATATCTTAAATGTTTTATGATGTGGATCCAGGTACTATATGGGATGAACATGATGTGAGTTGTGTGGAGGTGATTGAAGCACAAAGTTACATAAGTAACTAAGGAAATCAATGTAAGAGCATTGAATTATGTAGATGCGTTCACTATTTCTTAGGAAGTAATCATCCTAATTGTGTTAGGTTTCAGAAACAAGTGTAGTGTAATCTTCTCAATATTTCATGAGACATAATTAGAGTGTGGAAACAATTTAGGAATATAATGTCTCTTACTTTCCAGTGACATGGTGATACTCTAATAATATGATGTGTACACACCATGGTGGTTATGCATGTATGCATGCCCAAGGATCATATCACATGCATCAATTGGTGCTGCATTAAAAACTAGTTCCTCTCTAAAAGGATAGATAACATATGAGAAACAACATTGGTGAGTGACATGTATAACTTTAGTGTGGTTGGAAGTGATCCAACCCAAACTATAAGGACACAAGTTCAAGGCATGGTTGGAACATTTAATTGCTTGATTGTCACTTAAGAGATGAGATTCTTCATGCTACCTCCATCGACCAGAGAATCCAGTGCCTGCCCTTGCACCTACATCTATAAATGGAATTGGCATATACTTGAGTATCTACAACCATTAGTATTTTTTTCCTCTAAGTCAATCAAATTCAATTTTGTCTCCTATACTTCAAGGAATTATCAACCCTATGAGCTTTTATATGTGCAATTAAGATTTTTTGTTCATGGCACTCTGCATGGTTGTTGGTTTTTATGTTTGTATCACCATTTACCTATCTTAGATGGTTTGAACTTGTCTAAAGTAGGTGTCATTTTGGTATGGATTCTTTTTTCTTTTTTCAATGCTAAGACAATCAAATTCAGATATTTTGATTCTACTTCAAGGAATTCTCAACCCTATGCTCATTTACTTTCAAGAAATATTGTTTGTTTATGACACTATGTGTAGACAACTCATTCTGGACACAATTGGCTTCCAATCAGACTTCAAATTAATTTCTACCAAATAGTGTAAATTAAGCCTAAGAATCATTGAATGTCCCAATTCCATCTGCACATCAGACATTAGTTCTTAGAATAATGTTGAGGCATCCCTATTTGGAATATTATCTTGTACAAAATTATAACCTCTCATGGATTCATCTCTAGTCAACTTGTGACCTAGTAATGTGACAATTTAGCCTTTGGACCCAATAAGCAGGGCACTTAAACATTTCTTAAAGTGCTAAAATGTTAAGCTGAATGAATTAACAAATAAAATCAAATTAAATGCTTAAGTGAAATTTCTATGTGCAATTACTAAAATTGAATTTTGTTAAAAATAAATTCCAATAAAAATGAGGTCATTATGACATCATCATACTCAAAGTCAAGAAATTAAAAATATCTCCCTAAATGACTTAAATTCAGAAATGGAGAGCCATGTTTAATAATTGGGATATCTATCCCAAATATTAAATGCATGTCCCCTCCTTAACTCAACTAGGGTTAGTTCAAACTCAATCAAAGTTAAATCTAACCTAACTACATTTGGGTTAGAGATAGTTTTGGAGGCTATAAATGCAAGGCCTCACCCATTGATAAATAAGCTTTGGTAGTGTAATTTTATTATGCATGATTTCCCTCAAAGCTCTCTTGATGTAAATTTATTATGCCCATTTGTTAAGCTAAGCCAAGCCAAAGCCAAAACCAATATTACCAAGGTGACAAGGAGAGGTGGAGCAAGGAGATTCATTGCCAAAGAATTATTGGTCACACAAATGAGCATATCAATTCATTGCCAACACACAACACTTACTCTCATGAAATGTAAAATTGTTTGTTTTACTTTCATTTGTTAGTTATTTATGTAGTTCACTAGCTCTTTGAGTGTCTAGGATAGATGTGTAAGTCTTCATTAGTGTGTTTGTTTTGATTTTCTTTCATACTAACACGACACTAATCTCCCCTCTACATATTCATATTGATCACATAATAGCATGCTTAGTGGGAATTGTACCCTACAAAGTTTTTCATATTGCCTTTTAGAACCTCTTACTCACATTTTTCATGCTAAATTTTTGATTTAATGACCAAAAAGTAAAAAATTGAAGCTCACGACCAAGACACGGGGACATGCAGTTTTACACTACGAAAGTGCAGTATTGTAGATGTGGTTTTTCACTATGAAAGTGTGGTATTGCATCACTATATTATTTTCAACCTGTAAAATATGGTTTTGTGACTAGTAAGTGTGGGATTGCGTTTGTAATATGCAATATTGCACTTGTAAAGTGCAATTTTGCATTAACACAGTCTATTTTGATTGTAAATGCAATATTGCAACTATGACACATGGTTTTGTACTTGTAATATGTGGCATTGTATTGGTAAAGTACAATTTTGCATTAACACAAACTATTTTGTAGTTAAGTGCGGTTTTGAACTAAGACATGCGATTTTTTAGATTGGTAGTATTGTACTATGTGAAAAAGAAAGAAAACTTGAGAGCTAAAAATTCATGTTTTCTTGGTGATTAGCTCTTTTTTCAAGCAACAAAAAAATCCCTTAATGATTTTTTCTAGGACCCAAAGGCCAAGAAAGGAAATTTTTAGCACTTTAAATTTTCAATTCACATGTGATTAAAAATTATCAAATCACTTTGTTTTTATTTTTCAAAGTTCACAAATGCAAAACAAATCCAAGGGGCCAAATTTTACTTCACACTTCACTTAGTGATTTAAAATCGAACACAAATTCTAGACTAAGTGCTCTCAAGATCTTGTGTTTTTGTTTATTATTTTATTTTCTTGCAAACTGGATCTTGCATTTATGCTCTCCCCCTGTCCCCTTTAGGTAAATCAGGTGACCAAAAACACTTCGTTCATTGCCTTGCCTCTTAGTCCAAAGCCTAGAAGGAACGTTTTCTATGCTCTCCCCAATTTCAAATAACTTGTGTGATCCAAAAAATGACCTTTAAAGTCCTAGTTTTATTTATTTCTTTTATGCACTTGGCTTGGGGGCAGGTTTTCATCAACTCCCCATTAGTTTTTTAGGGAAGTGTTGACCCATGATTTCATCTCCAGGCATTGTTTCAACCCCACTCTATGGTGGAGTATATATATTTAGGGTGACTCATTGGAAAATTAGTTTGAGCAGTTAAATTAACTATGTTAGCGATATTTGCCTTGGAACAATGACCTAATCTGGACATTGCACTACACTGATAAATCTAGTGGATATAGTGGTTGTAAAATGGAAAAGACATTTTTACAACAAGCTAATTATTTTGGATCCAAATGATACGTTGTGCCCTAGTGTTAACCACACATATGGGACCATCTAGAAATGATCAAAACTTGTAGTTTTTAAACAAACCCCACTTGCCACAAAAATATTATCAATGCAGGGTGAGTAGCCCAAAATTCCATGTCACCGTACGAGATTTTGAGAGAATAGGGGGCCTAAAAAACCCTACTTTTTGTGTGCATATAAATTTATTGGATTAAGAAATTATTTACTCTCAAGGAGTATATCAACGGAATTTGACAATACGAAGCAATCTTGTCAGTTTTTAGGGATGGGATGATACACTTAAGTGTTTTTGTGTCTATATTTTTACTTGCATTGTTTTGAGTCTAAAACTATTTTATTTTTCAAAACCACGTCAAAACAAGTTATATTTGTGCACCAAGTTTAGCCTAAAGAGGTGTTATGCCATCTGTTTGATACCACACTTTGCCTTAGACATTTTCAAAACATTTGTGTGTGTGTCTCACTTGTTTGAAAGGGGTGTTGTTATGTTACCCATTTCATCCCAATATTTTTGCCTTAGAGTTTTTGAAACAAAAAAAAACCATTGTCATACCTTTTGAGTGAAATAGTGTCGTTACATTAATCATTTTGTTTTAAAACATTTTCCTTGTGTCAAATCAAGTTTGAAACCACGTATGCCTTTTAGTCTATGATTGGTATCATTATGCTGTAAATTTTGGTCTAGAATGTTATCCATTTGAGAAACCGAGTCTTCTAAACCAAGTTCAAAATTAGCCTTTTGAAGTTCAGATTCAAATATTGAGTGGTTTATACCTATGCCTCGTGTAATTTTAGCTTAGATTTTTACCTCTCACTTTTGGATTGTGTAACTTGGATTGATTCCTTGCTTGCTTTGAAGATCTTTTTGCCTAGATTTAAGAAGTGGTCTCTTTTCTATGTGCCTCGTATTTATTTTGTTTCTTAAACTAAGGTAAAAAATCTCTTTTCAAGTATAACCTTAAACAAAGTTAGTTTACATTTAAGTCTTACTATCACTTGGGCTTGAATGTTTTACTAAATCATGCTTACTTTTGCTTACTTGAGATTGATTTTCCCAATTAGTTTTAGGCATAATCCTAAGGTCCAATGTCTTCTGCCAATGGTCAATTTTATGTTTGAATCCATGTGCCTAGTTTGAGTCCAACTGTTTCATTTTTTTAGAATAATTACCTTGCCTTTTTTTCGACCAAGTTGCTTTCAAGTATAGCTTTGTGCCATGTTCCCAAAAACCTAAAATTTGTCTTTCATTTTAGACCTATTTGTTTTCAAGTCTAGCTTTGTGTTGTGTTCCCAAAGACCTAGTATTTACCATAGTTTTTAGAGTCTATTTTTACCTTTTGAGCTTAACTTTGTGCCTGTTTCCAAAGACCTTACAATATTTTTTGTTTTTAGACCTAGATTAGAGTTGTTTGAAACACTTTGCCAAGATCAACAATTAGATTTAGATTTAAAATTTGACCCTTTGTGTGCAAGACATTAGACCTTGAGGACATTTTAGACCATGTTTATCATTGACCAATTTTGGAGAATAGCTCCATTTCTAGGCCAAGTTTATACCATTTGCCTTTTAGACCAAGTTTTTAGCCATACCAAGTTTGGACCGTTTACCATTTAGATCATGTTTTAAGAGTTTTTAGAACTCAAAAACTTTTCTTCACAAGGATTTGGATATGCCTCGCTACACATGAAGTAGAACCATGTACAATCCAGATTAAAATAATGTTACCAAAGATGATAATTTTATTCAAGATGAATCTATATCCTCCTTATACTACTCAATATGTGAAACAAAGTCAAGATATGTTAGCACATTACATGGTTAATACACCTCCATATCCAGGTCAAGAGCAATAAAAATAATGTAATACCTTTCTAATGTGCCATATATTATCTAATAATTTCAACAACAATGATATTATGTTACCATGTCATCGACATATGCAACATACTTATTTGATTTCTACTTGCTTGAGAACAAGGATGAGGTTTTAGTCAAATCTGTGGAGTTAAGGATTAAGTTCTTGAAAGACATCCCCCATGAAAATATAATTAATATATTCAAAGTGTTAAGAAACATACCTTACACCCAAAATATCGAACAAGCCTATACTATTTATCCTCAAGTGCTCATGTTGATTTCATATAAAGATATAAATATGCTTGCAAAAGGAAAGGGCCACATAGAGGAATAATTCATATAAATGTAACAATCATATCAGACCTATCTAAACCTAGCACAAAATTTCAATGCCATGGTTGTATCATTGCTCCATTCATAAAACTAACTCCTTCAACATGAGTGCCAATTGATTCAATAGGTCAAGATAAAATGAGTGTAGACCCATTTGCCCAAAGTAATTTGGTAGGTGACATGTTCAATGTCCCTTTCATTGAAGAAGTGACTATGGCCTCTACTCAAGACAATGTGCCAAATATAGTGGATAATACACAATTTTCTTTCAATCTAGGCTAAGGTGAGTTAAATGAACCAACAAATAATATACAATATTAAGTGATTTTATTCAATACCACAAGTGGTTCACAATAATAAGGGGCAATAATGCCTACTTCCTAACCATAGAAGGTTACTCCCACTCCTCAATCAACTGCTTCTTTAAGCATACATCAACAGGGGATAAGTAATCAAGTGCCAATAAAGTTTTTGCCTTAATAAATGATGAATATTATTCCACCTCAATAGGTGATGCCTAATATTCCATGACAACATGCACATACCAATTTGCCACCATAACAAATTCAGAACACTATGCCACCTCAATTGGGGGAAAGAAATGTTCCATCTCAATAGGTAGTGACAAATGAACCTCAATAGTAGTAGACCAATATACCTCTACAATCATAAACATTGTATAATCAATAATGTATTTCTATTAGTCAAATACAAATGCCAAGCACCCAACAAGAATCTAGTTCGCAACAGGTCTTTTTGAAATAAAGAGATACCAATGTCCAACAAGTACATATTAGGAAACCATTGCATTTTATTTAGCAAGTGCCATAAATCTAAAGATAAGGCCTTGGTCAACAATAATTTCCTTTTATTCAGTAAGGTTTGACCAATCGACAACAAGTCCCTACTCAACCTCAACAGGCACAGTGTATTCGACAAAGCCATATCCTTCCATCACAACCCAAATTCCCTTTAACCTGAAGCCATATACTAAATCCAAACAAAAATATTTACCAACAACATATGCAATAGAAATATCCACATCCCAATCCATGGATGCATATTCCTAGTCAATTCATCCATCAAACCAATGTTCCATAACATTCAATACCTCTAGTATACGCCAGTCAAGATAATCCACCTTTGACCACCTAGCCACAACCACAACCAAATGTGCCATCAAGTTTCTTGTCCTAAGAACTACAAAAAATGAAGGATGCAATTGTATCCATTTAAACAAAGAAGCAAACCAACAAATTCAAATTAGATGACCTGTGCTCATACCCATTTAATATAGACTATCTTGAGAAACCATTTCCTCTAAGTTATGAACCACCAAAATTTGACAAGTACAAGGGTAAAAGAGACTCTAAGGCACATCTAATAAAGTTTTTTGTCTCTTACCAGTGGATGGATTATAATGACATCTACCTACTCCTTTTGTTTCCTCAGAGTCTAGTTGGATAAGCTTTGGAGTGGTTTATCAAGTTACCAAAAAATTCAGTATCTAATTTTGATGATCTCTTAGATAAATTTGTGTAAGATTTCTCCAATTTTGAGCATGAGATTTTAGTAGTAGATCTGAGTCAGGATAATAAAAATGTTGGTGAGAGATATGAAAGTTACTTATAGAGGTGAAGAGCACTTACTAGTCACTTCATCCACAACTTACCAGATAAACAATTGGCCATTGTGTTTACCAAAAATTTGTATAATGAAATATCTTATTATTTGGAGCTTCAGTGTGTGCACATATTAAAGTAGATTATTAAGAAAGGATTACAGACTGAAAAGTACCTTATTAATAAAGGTATTATCAAGTTGACCTCCTCAAACCGAAATCCAATTCAAAACTAAAATGTAGGCCCAAGTTAGAACCCTAGCCTAGTCTAGGTGCAAGTGTCTGCACCAGCTCAAGATAACAACTATGAAAAATACAAACCATACAACTGGAACAAGAATGTTGTTGGAAATGGAGTAACTAAGTCACATCATGTCTAAATGGCATAAACACCATATGCCCAACCTATGCCATAAATGCAACTTGTTGTGCATCAAAAACCTAGGCCAACTCTTCAAATGCCACAACCCCCACCTTTACAAACCCCTCCTCCAAGAATAATAACCACTCTTAGAATTTTTAATGACCTTGGTGAGTGCATTGAAGTAATGTTTGACAAGTTACCATGGCCAATATGATTAGTTGGCCAATTCCAAAACACTAAATTGAGGGTATACCATATCTAGACTAGTACAAAGAGCATGAGTTATATGAATATCATTGTGTTCATAGACACTCTATATTTTGTTGTGTGTATTTTAATCACCTTATTAAAAATATGTTGGAAAATGGGGAAATCTAATTGGATAATAGAGCATCTACTTCCATCAAAACATGGGTATCTACCAAAATCATTTTCCATAACATAATAATGCCAATCAATAACAACAATAAAGGTCACATCAACAGCTGAAACAAAAACAAAAATATCAACAATAATGATAACATTAGCCGAATGGAAGGATCCAAGGCCAAAATGACCCCAAAAACCAACATACTTAACGACATAATGGCACATGACTACAATAAAGTTGTAGGCCATATAGTGGATGGGCATTTTTCTACCATTACCATAAATCCTAAACCAAATGCCAAAATACCATGACCATTAGCTAACACTACCAATCAACCTACCTATGTCAGTAATCTTTCCTTGACTTGTGATTACAACCAAGCACAAAAAAAATTAAGGATTATCATTTCAGGCCCTTATGCCAATAAATATTCATTTCCCTATTACCACAACCAAATACACTAGTAATCAATAATTAACCTCTCTATCCCATATCTATCATTTTCTAGTAGTAATGGTCTTGTATCTAATCTATGTTGTGCAATCACAACTTGGAAGTCTAATATCATCATCCTAAGCCCACAACCTCCTACCAATTAACCAATCCAACCCACTATTCTAGCTAAGAATAAGCCAATTACCACTATTAAGGAAAGGATGTATGACATTGTGGAATAGCTTCAAAAGACACCCGCACAAATCTCCATTTTGGATTTGTTACTCATGTATACTATCCAAAAGAATATCCTTATAGAACTCCTAGGCTAATCATAAGTTCAAAATGACATAACCCCAGACAAATTTCAAGCTTTGGTTGGGCATGTATCCCCAAGCCAATAGTTGACCTTTGGCCAAAGTGATTTGTCATCCCTTGGTCCTCTCCACAACAACCCCTTATATATTGAAGTTGTCATCATGTGACACAAATTTAAATGTGTCCTCATAGCTAATGGATTAGGCCTGAATACTGTGTCTCTAAATCTCATCAAACATCTAGGATATACAACAGCCGACCTTTAGCTGGAAACTATTACTATCAAGGCCTACGATAATGAAGAATGGGAATCACAAAGAACCATAAGTTTGTCAGAGATCATTGGGGATTTAGCCCATGATACACTTTACCATGTGCTAAACCTAGACCTATTATACAATTTGATTTTGGGTAGACCATGGATACATGAAATTCATGTGATCCCTTTGACATTGAACTAGTATATCAATTTCCCTCACTCAAGGATGGAGGTAACTATCCATGGATATTTACATCCATATGAGTACTACAAACATTTGGAGGCTGAATATAAATGTTACAACTACAACTTTGGCTTAGACCCAGTACTCAAGAAGGACAAAGACAAAGAGATATTTGTTGCATTACTAGAGGCCAATTATATAGACCCTAATAGCCTTGCCTCATCTTCACATACATATCCTATTTAAATTTCTAATCATTTTACCATTTAGGACAATGGTACATCAGAGTATTTTACCCATGACACATTCCATATTTCCAAACTTCCACAGTACCCCAAGTCCTATGAAGACCTAAAGCTAAGACAACTTGCATATAATGGTGATGAAAGGGAAAAATCAAGCTTCATATCCCAATGCCTATTATATTCACACTAGCCACTAGTCTAAAATAGGACCCAGTTATCCATGATGTCTCTTGGTTATATAATGAAAAATTGGATAATTTAGACCAAAATACAAAGTATCTTATCCCTAACATGATCATGGATAACCAAGCCTATGAAGTGGAGGCCGGGGGGAAATCAACAAGGTAGTCTTGAGCCCATTTCTATGACTAGATATAAAGGAACCTATTATATCAGATTTAAACTACCTGGGGGTGACCCCATGTATCTTATTCATGTTCTAATGCCAAAAACTAGTGATGATAATGCTAGTAACAAAGCAAAGTTTGATCATAACATTTATGAGGACCTTGCCAGTACCAACCTATTTGACCCATATACCATTTGTACTTTTATGTTAGTAATCTGACATTCCACACTTCCCTTTTATCATCCTCAACTTATAGACTGGGACCAACAAGAATCCATAATACCTTTGGATGATTTTGAGAATGATGAGGCCTTTTGTGATTTTATAGGCCTAAGAGAAAATGTTTCATTAGGAGACCACAAATAAGGTTTTTATATCAATCTGGATCCTACAACTTATTTGAGAGAGCAGGTGAACACTCTTAGCCAAAAATAAAAGAATAAAACATTGAGGTCCCAAAGTGAAAAATTCCTTGAGGCAATTTTGGACCAGGGTAATAGTAAAGAGAAAGGATAGTCATTTGGTGAAAACCTATTTTAGGTAACACTAGATGAGGGTGTTCACCTTTCCTCAAATAAAGCTTAGGAGACCATTAATAAATAAATTTATTTTGGGTTTAAGTTCAATATAGATAAACAAAATGCCTTTGATTAGATTGTCTGAGAATGTCCTACAACATTTGTAACATGGCCATTGATACCATTAGGAGATTCAAATTCATCCTATTTGGGAGAGATTAAATAACTAGTTCATCCAAAGGACTTTACCATTGCAAGCCAATTTACATCCTTACCAACTATTCTAGAATATGGCTTGACTCTCCTAGTAGAAGATACTGTGGAGGTTAACATTGGGACTCCAGATGACCTGAAGTGGATTAAATTAGGTGTGTCCCTCATTAAGGATGAATGTGGAGTTTTTACAACCCTTTTAAGGGAGTTTGTTGACATTTTTGCATGGGCATATTTAGACATGCCAGGTTCAAACTCCACCTTGGTTGTAAATAACCTTGTTGTGCATCCTAATGCCAAACTTGTGAAACAAAAATTATGTAAGATGCATCCTTGTATTGCTATGTTAATTAAGAAAGAGTTAGAAAAACTCTTGGAAGTGAGATGCATCAGATCAATTGACTATTCATAGTGGATCTCAAACATTGTGTTTGTTAATAAAAAAGCTATAAGGGATCATAATCTGTACTAATTTCAAAGACATCAACAAGGCCTACCCCAAAGATGACTTTCCTCTACCAAATATCGACATGATAGTTGAATTCATAGATAGGTACAAAATGCTTTCCCTTATGGATGACTTTTCAAGATATAAATAGATCAAGATCATGCTATAATACCAACATAAGACAATGTTCACCACTCCTTGGGGAATGTTTTGCTATCAGGCTATGTTATTCAGTCTCAATAATTTTGGGGCCACCTATTAAAGAGTTATGACCATTATATTTTATGACATGATCCATGATATTGTTGAAGACTACATTGACAACATATTTGGAATATCAAATACCCCTGTAGATCATCTAACTATGTTACGAGGGATATTTAAAAGGCTTTGTGAGTACAAGGTTTGACCCAATTACAAGAGGTGTGTCTTTGGTGTCACTTCATGAAAATTGTTAGGATTCATTATCTCTCATTGAGGTATTGAAGTTTATCCTACCAAGGTGTAAGCTATTACAAAGATGCCACCACCTTCCACTTTGAAGTAGCTCCACAGTTTACAGGGCACAATCCAGTCTATCAAATGTTTCATTTCATAACTAGATAATAAATTACATCCCTTCACTCATTTATTGAATCGATATGTTACATTTATTTGGTATGAATAATGTCAAAAATCCTTTGAGAGCTTGAAAGAAAAGCTTGCCAATCCACCTATTCGGTTACTGCTAATGCTAGGGAGGCCATTTCTACTATACCTATTTGCCACTGGTAATGCCCTGGGGGAACTTTTAGCTCATCATGATTAAAATGGGAAAGAATATGTTGTGTAATATATATTTCATACATTGGTAGTGTATGAACATAGCTATATGTAAATATAAAAAGCTTGTTTAACTATGGTCTTTATATCCCAGAAGTTGTGTCATTACATGCTTAATAACAAGACCGTAGTCATTTCCAAAGTAGATCCACTCAAGTATCTACTATCAAAGACAAATTTATAGGGCCGTATGGCTTAATAGATCATGTTTCTAAGTCATTTATAGATTGAGTATGTCAATCATAAGGATGTAAAGGGATAATTAATTGCAGATTGACTTGTTGAAGCTCCCCTTTCAGATACCAAACCACTCACTTTTGTATTCCTAGAGGAGTCCATCATGACCATCATAGAAACACCTCCTAAGAAGGAATACTAGAAGCTACATTTTGATGGGTCATTCACATCTCATGGATTAGTTACATGGTTGAATACAGAGAACTCATTGCAAGGATTCATCAAGTAGTACAATAAAACATTCGACATCTCACAGTTTATGGTGATTCTCAATTAATCATCAATTAGGTTATAGACCCCTTTCAGACCAAAGATGATAAGCTAGTAACATACAAGGCCATGTTGGACATTTTCAAATGATATATTGCCCACATATAATTTGAATACATACCTAGGGACAGTAACATGATAGTCAATGCTATGGCTACCATTGGTTCTTTGATCCAACAACACAAACAAGGTCAAAGACTATCAGTTCCTTGTTGAACATCTTGTAGTGCTTGCTCATGAGCCTTCAAATATTGAAATTATCTATGATATTATTGGTCTTAGCTATATTTGGTATTCAAACCTATATAAATACATTCACAATCACATCCTTCCACCTGACCTTTCACAAAAACAACAAAAATCCTTTACCCACCAAGCCTATCGCTATACCCTACTTGTCCCAATCCTTTACCATAGAAGCTTTGATGGAACTCTAATTCATTATTTGAATTTGATAAAAGTTTTATTAGCATTTAGGGAAGTCCATGAAGAGGTATGTGGAATACACACCAATGGGTCCATCGTTGCCAAAAAGCTCTTACATACTAGTTATTATTGCCCAACTATGGAAACAGATGCAACTGCTTATGTCGAAAGGTGTAAAAAGTGTCAAATGCATGCCAATTTGATTTATGTTCTAGCCAAAACATTCAAACCAATGATTAAACCATGACCATTTTCAATGTGGGGACTTGATCTTACTGGGAATATTAATCATACCTCATCTGATGGCCATAAACACATCCTTATCGCTACCGAGTATTTCACTAAGTGGGTTGAAGCTATAACCCTCATTTACATGACTGGAGAATATATTTCCAAATTCATCGTCAATCATATTCTCTATTGCTATGGTATCCCATTTGATATTATATCTGATAATGGTAGATCATTTAAGAACAAATATGTTAAAGTTCTCTATGTCAAGTACAACATCGCCCAACATTTTCCACTGCCTATTACCCCCAAGGTAGTAGCCAATTAGAGGCATCTAGTAAGACCATTGTCAATATTCTTAAGAATATTTTAAATGATGTTGGCTGTGATTGACACTTATATATCTTTCTTACCCTCTAGGCATATTGTACTAATTATCATAATCCAAAAGGAGCCACACCATATTCCCTTGTCTATGGGACTGAGGCCATTCTTCCCATCAAGGTCAAGTTACCTTTTCTACATATCTTGTTGAAACACATATTGTATGATGTAGATTATAGCGTAGCTCAACTACAAGAGCTAGAGTTACTGGATGAAAAGTGCATGTCTACTACAAATAATGTTTAATCATATCAAAATCAGTTATGTGGTTAAAATAACCAATGGGTCAAACACAAAGATTTTGATCTTGGTGACCTTGTCCTCAAAGAAAACCAAAAGAACATCATGACCAATAAAAATAATAAGGGTAAGTTCAAGCCTAATTGGATATGTCATTATTGCCAATTATGGGTCTGGAGTATATAGGATCATTACACTAGATGGAGATGAACTTGATAAGCCCATGAACATAATACATGTCAAGCATTATTTCACTTGAGAGACCTAAATCATTATATATGATGTTCATTCACATCATACCATCATATCATCTTCCTTGTACTATATCATATACCACTATTACCATACCTTCACTATTGACCAGAGTTGTTTTACCCTCCTTTACCCACCATTTTTGACCTTGGTTCTGATCCATTGGTTTTTCAAGCACCTTTAGCTATTATATTTGGATGAATTTTTATCATTTGATTCAATATTTCACATAGAGGCCATATCTTGGAACCAGTGTGATAGTGGTTTGGTAATTTCACTCATCATTGTTGTCACATTCTACCTAATTTTTGGTGCTACTAATTATAATAACCATTGGGAAAATTATTATCATTGACCTATGCCATTGTTTCGTAATTATAATTACCTATGGTCAAATCAGGAGTAACACCTGTACCATCCATTTATGCATCACCTTAACATTATTATTCCTATAATGTGCCATTTGTCTACTTCACAAACTTGATGCTACCTAGTCAGATTCTTCCACTATAAGGTGGAACTATAATGAATTGAGGTCTTAATGGGACTATGTAGGTAGTGATATATTTATGTTGAGGTTAGCTCAATCACCCTTTACCATGCTCTCTCCATTTTTTGAGCACTTTAAGTTTCAATGATCTCACCATTTTGTGAGCAACCTGAGCCATGTTCTTGTTGTTTTACGAGTTGGACCATTTATTATCTCATCATTCTTGATCAAGTTTAGATTCTTAGAATTTTTTTAAAATATTTGTGAAAGATCTAGAAAATCATAAAAATCACGACATCATGAAAATTAGTTTAGAATTTCCAAGTGAGCTATCATGCCATCAATTTTTTTTGGGATGGGCCATTTTGTTTTTTCACTTTATTTCTAGACTGCTCAGCTTATTCTCCTCCCATTTCTAGGAGAACTACATTGGCCTAAGGTTCACACAAACTATATAGGTAACACTTGGATACATGGGGTATCTTGGGTTAGCTCAATTGTACCTTCCTTTATTTTTCACCTACTTTTTTGCCTTAAGGATCTTGGGACCCCTAAATATTTCACAAGGAACCACTTTTCATTTAGTTTCCCCATCTTTATTGGCCTTAGTCGTACACTCTTACCATTTTGTGAACTTATTCTCACTCTCAACCTTAGATGTAGTAAGCACTATGAATCTCGTTCATGTATATATGCTTGTATATTATCTTTTAGTGTGGTTTTAACCTAAACCATACTCTCACACTTTTTCACCTTATTTTTTTTGACATTGTCATGATCATGGAATGTCATCCCTTATTTTCTAATGTACTCATCGTATTGTGCGACCATTCCCATTTTACTCTTCACATCAATCATGTTTTCCTTATCATCAATTTTTATTTATACTATATCCTAGGAGAACTACATTTGGCCTGAAGCTCATGTTGAATATTGCATCCATGGAACTATGTATGCAGCACCATCCACTTGCCTAGTGCATCTGGAGTTAGCTCGGCTATCGCATATTTTTCTTATATTCCCTCCATTTTATTTGTTTTGTTTTAATTGTCTCCTATAACATACAGGAAATGTTGGCCATCTTGATTGTGTGTCATTGTTCCCTATTGCCTAGGGGTAACATTGTTCATTTTTTATTCATATGTTGTTATACCTTCATCATTGTTATCTAGCTTATGGGTCACTTTGTCGCTATGAGTAACACATGCATGAATAATTTGTTTATATTTGTGCTAACATTGTGATTAACCATTGTTTGTGTTTGTTTGATTTTGTTTTGATTATTTTATTTATTTGTGTTTTGTTGTGTATTTGTTTATTGGTGTTGTTTGTTTGCCTATTTATTTGTTTTCATTATTGTACCTTGAATTTATATGTGTGTGTGTGTGTGTTCATTGGGTGATTCCTTGTGAATTACACTTAAGTCCATCCATATTCATACATCAAAATTATCATCATGGTTTTATCATTGGTGCATTGTTTCCAATTCTTTATTGGATCAGGTGTCTGTCCTTATGCATATTATGGCTAGGTTATCATGGTTTTTTTTATCATGATGCATACCATTAGGTGCTACAATAAAAATTAGTTTGGTGGATATTACAAGAAATGGTGCTACAATACTTTTCCTTGTTCCTACCTAACAAATTCTTGACCTATCTAAATATTACCCAAATATAGATTAATTAAATCACAAATGAATTAATCCCTACTAGTTAGGATGTGCATCTCCATACTAGTAGGGAGCCTAAATTCATGCCTATCCTCTATACCAACTTACTCTTACTCTATGACTACAAATTCAATACATAATCCCCCTTTTCTCAATTTTCACTACTAGGGCCAAGACAACTTATATTATGCCTCCATCTACCCTATTGGGGATAAACCCTAGTGATAATGATTATAACCACCTTTGGACAAATCATTGTGTTTCAATCTATCTAGATTTTAATGATTATAATTACCTTTGGGAAAATCATTATCATTTTCTTACCCTACTAGGGCATGTTTTCATTGTGCTAATGATTATAACCACGTTTGGGTAAATCATTATCTCTATCCACCCTAATGGATCATTTTTTATTTTACTAATGATTATAACTACCTTTGGATAAATCATTCTTTTTACCTCACTATGCCAATGATTATAATTGCCCTTGGGCAAATCATCTTTTTTATCTGTCCTACTAGGGAACCTCACTATACCACTGATTATAACCACCTTTTGTAAAATCAATCCTTTCCACCTCCTTAACATTAAATGTCCCATCATTTCCTTCTTTTCAAGGGAATGTTTGTCAACATTTTTTGTCAACCACTCCCTCGAGGGGGCTTCTAGGGCTCGTCCATCACCTTCTAGGGCACTAGGCATTAATTTTTTTTTATTATTTGAGAAGATGTAACTATGCCTATGTTTTGAAATGCCTTCCCAAACATAGGTAAACTATAAACCCCTCATTCTATCCATAACTAGCTTCCAACTGGACTTCAGATTGATTTATACCAAACAATACAAATTAAGGCCACCAATCACTGAATGCCCCAATTTCATCCACACATCAGACATTAGTGTTCATAATTGTGTTGAAGCATCCCTATTTGGATTTTATCTTGTATTAAATAGTAACCTCTCATGGACTCATCTCCAGTCAACTTGAGACCTAACAATGTGACAGTTTGGCCTATGGACCCATTAAGTAGGGAACTTAAACAATTCCTAAAGTGATAAAATTCTGAACAAAATGAATTAAAAAATCAAATCAAATTAAATGCTTAAGTGGAAATTTCATGTGCAACTAGTGAAATTTTATTTTGTAAAAATGAAATTCTAATAAAAATGATATCATGATGACATCGTCATCCTTAAAGTCAAGGAATTGAAAATATATCCCTAAATGCCTTAAATTCAGAAATGGAGAGCCATGCTTAATAAATAGGATATCTATCCCAAATATTAAATGCATGTCCCCTACTTAACTCAATTAAGGTTAGTTTGAATTCAACCACAATTAACTCTAACCTAACTACACTTGGGTTAGAGATAGTTTTGGAGGCTATAAATACAAGGCCTCACTCATTGATAAATAAGCTTTGATAGTGTAATGTTATTATCTAGGATTTCCCTCATAAATATCTTGATGTAAATTTATCATTCCCATTTGCTAAGCCAAGACAAGCCAAAGCCAAAGCCAACATTACCAATTTGATAAGGAGAGGTAGTGCAAGGAGCTTCGTTATCAAATAATTCTTGATCACACAACTAAGCACATCAACTCATTACCAACACACAACACTTACTCTCATGGAAGATAAACTTCCTTCTTTTACATTTATTTGTTAGTTACTTGTGTAGTTCACTCACTCCTTTAGTGTTTATGCTAGAGGTGTAAGTCTTCATTAGTGTGTTTGTTTTGATTTTATTTCATACTAACACAATAATAATCTCCCATCTACATATTCATATTGATCACACTATGCATTGAAGTGGCTTCTAGTTTTTATGTTTATCTCACTATCTATGTATCTTAGTTGGCTTGAATTTTTCAGAATCTCATCTTTGGCATGGAAGTTTTTTCTCACTTTACCTTCAATTTGGAATCTTCTCAAATGGTTTTTTCATTGTGATATGATCATCCATTATCTTGAGCTTAGACAACTCCACTTTATACTCAATGAATGGTCAATGAATCTAGTCGTAGGACTAATTTTAAATATGATTCCTGGAAGACATTGGTGAAGGCTTAGATTGGTTGGTTAGCTCATTACCATAGTTATTTCTAATGATAGTAGGAGTCTTCATATACATATTCACAATTAGATTTGTCCTTATAGAATTTAACAAAGGTTGGATAAAATTCATATTTTCTCTAGTTATTCTCCCACAAAGTGTGCATTTTCCACATCTTTTGAATGTGTGAACAAACTTTTAGAAGTGAAATATTGATCTTTTATTCATCAAAAAAATATTTCATAGAAAAATATGACTCTAATTGATCTAACAAATTATCTGCTACATCTTCATTTATTTTCAAATAAAACATTGAAGTGTTTACTTTTACTTGAAACCTAAGAGGACTCAAACACCATAAACTTTACTTGATGTGTGATTTGATGGAACCATTAAGGGTTTAAGTGAACTAGTTGACTTGAAATTTCTTTTTTATCCAAAATCCTTTTTAATCTCAATACTTATCAACATGTAAAAATCATATTGTGTTGTGTTATATCTTACCATCTTAACTTTAGTGTAACAATATGATATTTAGTCTTAGGGATCATGTGGTTTGATGTTGTGCTTCAAATACTTTGACCTCATTTGATGGGACATGCAATGTGTACCACTTTGATATTGTTTAAACATTTTTGGAAAGAGTTAAAGGTAAAGAATAACCTTATCAACTAAGGAGTATACTATTATTAAAAAACATACCAATTAAATAATTGATATTTACAATATTTTAATATAGTGTTGAATTATGCAAATGTGATAAATATAGAAAATACAATGACAAATAATAGTTTGAATGCTTAAACACAAAGAAGAGATAATACTTAGCTTATTCATTTATGTGAAGTTAAATCCAAGTGATATAGGTGCGGATGAAGATAGGATGATGCTCCACTATGATTTGTCAAATTTTGGAAATTATCTCTCTGGTCACCTAGACACTATCATCATAATTTGGACACTAACATCGATGATTTGTCCCAGCATAGACATTTCTATCCACAATGAAGTATGTTGTTCCTTAACACACATGCCCCATTTAAAAAAATTCAAATGGGTACACATTATTATTGAAAATCTTTATTTGGGGTCTTATAAACCTTAATAATATATGATATGAATTTAATTATGAAAAATTATAGGGTTGTCTTTGAAGTCTAAAGTAATATAAACTTAAAATTATAAAATTAAAGATTGAACGATCATCTTGATTAATCTTAAATATTAGGTTTTCTTAAATTTAATGATTTATTTTGAATAATAGAGCTAATGCATTTGATCCTAATGTTTCTTATGTTTTGTATGTCTATAGGGCTATTAGCATAGACTTGTAAATCATTCATGGTCCGAACTTACCCTTATTACACAAGATTGGGATAAGCTAAATCAACACATTATCTATAACCTATATCCCTTTTCAAAATTTTCTAAGTCTTTGAGGTCCCCAATCTATGGTGATTCAATAGGTATCATTCATATATTATATGGATCCTGCAGGTTTCACAAATATTTCTAAGTGTTCAAAGTCTCTAAGCTTCAAGGAGAGGCCACATGGTGTTTATTAATTACACAAAACCCTAGAATATTTGAAAGTAAATTTAATTTTCTAATGGTCCTAAGCTTCTGAATACCATGCGTTTGAAAGGAGGCACCTTTTCATCAGTCCAAAACAATAAAGGGATTGTCGCAGTGTAATGGTTCTAAGTTCCCATAATCTAATGGTTCTAAGCTTCTAAAATCTGAGCATTCAACACTTGGAAGATTTTCATTTACCTAAAACTTTGAAATCATATTTATAATGGTTCAAGGTCCTATGGTCACATACCTTCAAGATTCTAAGCTCCATTAATATGAAAAGTGGCACAATTCTATCAACCTGGACTTTCAAAGAAGATATAATCAATTAATGAACTAGTGGTCCCATGACTCTGATTCTCCATGCCTTCAAGGCCCTGAGATCATGCCACATGTCAAATTTTCATTACATAGGATGTTTACATAGGCATACACAATTCACAATGTCTAAATTTTCATGCTTCCAAGTCCCCAAAGACCCATGGTGGCTCCATGTGGCATATTTACGTTAACTCAAAATGTTAGGGTATATAAAGCTTATATTCAGATCTAAAGGCCCAAGTGAATTATAGTTGGACAAGTTCCATAATCTAAGAGACATAGGATCAAAGTATACATAAATGAGTTTGACATCTAGGCAAAGAAGTGGGTAAGCAAGAATTTTATAGTTGTTTATAACCTAATGACTGGCTACATGAAGTTAATGAATAGTTTCCATTTGGAAAACAAGTAAACACCCCAAGGCTAACTTGTGAATTAAAATTAAAACAAGAATGAAATAAAAAAATTTTAACTACATTGAAGTCACATGAATTGAGCATTAATGATGCATAATTTGGAGGATATATTAAAAATCTAAAGGAAGGCCAAGTCACTTCACCATCAATCTCTGAGTAAAATATTTTGATTTCGAACTATCCTATGACCACAAGACCTAATATTCTATAAAAATTACAAAGAATTTTCATATAGTAAGTGTAAGGAATATATAGCTTAAAATCACTGAAATGGTTTCCTCTTCAAAAACATCAAATTTCCAAGCCTCCTCTACATACTCTTGGTATGACATGACAAATATATGGATACATTATTCAATAATAATGCACTTGAATTTAAATCCCTGTTCTAATCGACACTCTAGAATGAAGTAGACTTGGTGGATCCCTATGCCATACAAATCCAATTATCTAATGATAAAAATCAATACATTGATAACATCCTACCTCTTAAAACTTTAAGACTTAATCAAGCAATGACAAAACCTGAGGCAATGCCCTATATAGATATGATTAAATATTTCTTTTTTAATGGAACTTATGCTAAAGACTACATACACATTAGGAAATGCAAGAATGTAATTTATTACATCTATGTGAGGGTATTCAAAATATATCTCAGGCTACCCTTGCTTGAGATGGCCTATAATCGAGTTTTGGCCAATTCATGAATCGAACACAACATAATAGATAGAAAAATCAAGCAATGGCTAATAAAGGTCCAAATATTTAACCTGAAGGGAGCCCTCTTGTCTAATGGGATTATCAAATTTAGAATAGGTATTAGGATAGCCATGGCTCTCCTAAATAGGTTATATGGCTTCCCTAGCATCACCTATGTGCAAGTAGAATGGGTCCCTCTATTGTAAATTTTGTTAACATCAAATAAGATTGTTTTTTATGAGAAGTTATCTATGGCATGATGAAACCCTATATGTATCAACCTAAGAAGAGGCCCAGACATGGGAACTTTTATATGATGTCTTATTTACTAGATACAGTCCTTGACACAATCCATAGGGTAAATGGGGAGTTGTGGTAGCCATCAACTGAATATGCTGAGAATAAAATATGTGAAGATTATTCATTCATGTTTATTTATAGGTTTAGAATTGAAATTAAAAGGATTTATGTAGAGGTTTACCCTTAGGTGTACCAAGCGATCCATGGCACTTAAATGCCTAGGTTGTCATAAAATTTTGAGGAAAACCATTGATAAATGGGGAGACTTTTGGTACTATCTTGATGTTATAGTCATCATAATTATATTAATAAGGGCACCTCCTTTGTTGCTACCACATCAAGATCTTGATAAAATTATAGAACATGAGATTTCTTACCAAATTTATAATAGTATTGATGAAGAGCTAGGTCTAAATAATTTGGCCTATTAATTTAAAAATCCTATGAGTACAAGAAAAATCTAGTATGTAGTGAGATCTAAACTTAATCATGTTGGGTGAATATTTTGTCGTCAACTAATTGAAGGCAAAATAGGTATATCAACCATATCATAATGAGATAAATCTCTCCTCTTAGCAAGGCGAGGCTCCCTATAAACTATAATATACTAATATAAACTAAAAATAAACTCAGAGATGAGATCATACCATTCATCTCTCTTTTTTCAGAGATGATGTTCACAAGGTAAAGGAAAATTCCTATGTAATAACTGAAAGGAATCCTCTTCTTTTAGAAATGATGTCCAATAAATAGTAGGAAAACTTCTCAGGTAGTAACTGGATTCACGAGAAACCCATGAAAGCACAAAGTCTTTTGTTGCTTCCCTTACTGATTTATAATGTATAAAATAGTAGAATGAAGTGCAGCTCAAAGTCTCCACCAAAAAATACAACAGAGTATAAGATCACAAAGGATAAAAGTAGTACAAAGCCTTTCTAATACCCTTTTCATTAAAACATAAAAAAAAACAAACTAAAGGTAATTATAGCAGCACAAAGTCTTCATAATTAACTTTAGAACATCTTCCATATAATTTACACACACTCTACTTATTTAATAAAATAGATGAGATATTATTATGAAAAAAGGCATAATAACAATTTCCTAAATAACACAATTTATTCCAATGCAAAGTTTGAAAAGTCACCCACTTTCTCATTCATTCAAGAAAATATGATTTATAATTTGAGCTCAAAGTCTCAAAAGGCATCTCAATTTGGGTAGAGTTTTTTCTTCTAATCATCAAAAGATATATATATATATATATATATATATATATATATATATATATATATATTACAAAAGAGGCTCTCTTTATTTATAGGGAGAAGCCTTGAGGATTTAAAAAAAAATTTAAATAAATTGACCTAGTCAAAGATAAGAGTCTTTGTTGACTTTGGACTTTCCATATTTTTACATGTAACTACACATGACAAAAGTACATGTGCAAATGTCCAAAGTTGTTACAAAAGTGCATTTGAAAAAATGGAAATTAAATCAAAGGAAAATTGATTTAATTTGTAGCCCCATCTTTCTTTACGTGAGCATCGTACATGGTGATAGATGCTTGTATCTCGATACTATCTGGAGTAACGGTGTTCTTGAAAATTACCCTAGCTCTGTTTATGGCATCTTTCATTATCGTAAGTGATTTTGCATGATTTGTTAACCTGGTTTTTAGATTATCCAGAGTTAATTGATTGCCCATAATGTTATCCATAGAGGCCACTAAAAATGCTTTCTTCTCAAATTCTTTTAAGAACATACCTTCAAATTCTTGAATCATTTCTTCAACTGAAATTGATTGGTTGTCTTGAGAGGTAAGTTTGAAAGGCAACTCCTCCAACTTATGAAACAAACTGATATCTCTTTGTTTACTAAGGTCTCTTGAAGATTCGAGGTCGCTGATCAATTCCTTAAGCACCTGACTCATATATATCAATTCTTCTTTAGTTTCAGTATAAGTGTCTCTATCAACAATGATGCCAATTGATATTTGAGTGCTTATTTTCAGCTTCTTCATATCCATCCACTTGTCAAGATACTTTTTTATGCTTTCAATATCCTGAGAAATGATATTGATAAGATCATCCAGTTTTACTCTCACTTTCCTCATCTTATCCATTTTCTCAGACAACTCTGTGAGCAAGGAAATTCCTTGTGTATGCATCTTGTCCAAGTACTCTTCAAGTACTTTTTCCTTGAGATAGGTCCTTTTTGCTTTCTGAATCATGGGGTCATCTATGGAGATATCCTCTAGAGTTATTGTTTCTAGAGTGAATGTTATTCTCCTTATTACCACAGTCAATTGTTCCAACATTTCTTTATAATGGTCCTTCATTTCTCTCTCTGTCCAAATTTTAAACCAAGATGTCCATAGTTGACTGCATATCACTCTTAGCACTTTCATGAGTTATCTTTCCTAACTTAATTTGAGAGATAGAGTAGTCAGCTACATCAAAATTTTCAAGAGTTGCATCCTGTGGAGGTTTTACTATTTCTAGAAATTTGTGCCCTTTATCCTCAATCATATTTGAAAGAATTTTTGGCTTCTTGGGAGTCTTAACTTTCACTGGCATCATTTTATTGAAATCGAAGTCATCTAGAGAGATGGCCTATTTTTTTCCTTTTGGGCGTATAAGTCGACAACCAATGTGTAAGGGCAAAAGTACTTACATTAGTATGAATCTCCATAGTTGGCATTAATGGTGTTGTACCTACACCGGTGGTAAAAACAATGGGTAGAGTATCAGTAAAAACTGCACCTTCTGTTGAATGATCGAAAGTAGAACTATCTCTGATATCAAAAGATGGAGATGACAAACTAGGGATTGACCCTGAGAAATAAAGAATATCTCTAGAAGTGCCTTGAGGTTTGTTAAAAATAATTTTAGAAGGAGAGGCTACTCCAGAAGAGGGAACATTAATTGGAGAAATAGGTGAAGGAGTTACAATAGGTGTGCTAGGCGGGGAAGACGAAATTCCTATTTATGGATGTACACCTTCTTACAAAGATAGAGTTTCATTTTATTGTTGATTTGTTGGCCTATCATCAGTCTCTATTTTCTCCATTACTGGTTCTTCGGTGCTTTGCTTTTCAACCTCCATATCTATTGTTCCTGGCTCTTTTTCTACAACTTGTGACTTGTTTGTCATGAAGATGATCCTAGGCTTATGTGGCCTAGAAGAAGCAGGGACATCACTTTTATTCTTCATCTTATTTTTTGATCTTCTCCTTGTTTTCTTTTAAAATTTAAATTTTGATCATGTGATGAACTCTTTCAAGGTGATTCCCTTATTCGCTAACCAATCATTAGTGTTTGCCAATATTAGTTCGAATATTTTCCTTAAGGAAGTCAACTCCTTCTGAGACCATTAGGTTGGGGGAAGAGGGGTATTGGCAATTTATTTAGCATGGTATCTATTTTTGATCAAATCTCCATTATCCACTAGATTCTTAAGGATATCAACAAGTTCTAGATATTCTATTTGCTCAAGAGACAATCTACTATAGTCCATTTTTTGACGTCTTCTGCAGTCCTCAAATCAACCCAAACATCTTTAATCATAGGCTCATGAAATTGGGTCTTCCTCTTGATTATATCCTTTACGCCTCTATAGTCAAAGTTTGGTCTCCTTTTGAAATGTTTCATGGTTACGAGTTGTATTTTAGTCTCCATAACTCTCGCTTTTCCAGTAGTCAATACTGAGAACTTGCCAATTTCAATCGAGAACCTGAAACTGGGTTTTTTGAGTTCCATCTACTTATTGTGTATGATAATAATTTGCTTGCACAACTCCATCAAGACTAATTTTTATAAAGAGAATCTTGGAAGCATATAAGGATGACCTTGGAAAAATCCAACCCGCAGATAAGAAAAAGAAGGGAATTGCAAGAACATAATTCGAAGTCATTCACAACTGTCTAGGCTTCATTTGACACTCTTTTTTGTTCTAATTGGGGATTAAAGAGACACAAAAATACTACGAAGAAATTGTCATTTACCCTCCTAAAATGATGGATATAACCCTTCAATGTCAACTGAGAATAATATTGATATACCTGGGTTTTTCTCCTGTCTCCTTCTGATGTTAAACTTGGGAAGGTTCTCATTGATGCTGTACTATATACCAGGTATGAAGTCATGTAGAATTTAGAGGTAGTGGATACCTTCTTCAATTGCTCATGCATAACATTTTTGATTTGTTCTCCCCATAAAATGAATTGTTTGCCTTGGAGAATTATCTTAATGAAAGGGTACATCCATTCGTGAAATAGTGAGGAAGAAGGTAAACCTCTTACTCTGCTGAGAAGAGTGATCAAGTCACCGAATTCTTCTATAAAATCACTCCTTGGAAAGCTCTATGGCCATCTTGACAAGTTCACCCTTGGAGTTTTGAGCCATCTATTATTGATTACTTTCTTCACTCTTTCGATATCTTTGCCATACTCCCTTTGTGCTTCAACAAAATTGAGCTTTAATACTTCAGTAGCACAGGGACACATGAACACTTTGTCGATGAATTTAGAGTCCAGTCTAATCTCCACATTACCACCAGTGTCTGACACAGCCCTAGCATCCTTATTGTAGAACTGAGTGAACTAGAGAATGAGCTCTGTGTTGTGAGATGCTACAAAAAAAGAAGATACCAGATGAATATTGCTCTTGATTATCTTTTTCATTTCATGGGTGGGATTGCTTGATCTAGTTCTTTCTACGAACTCAGCTATATCCATGTGACCGATCTTTATATCCCTAATGTTGTTGACATTATAAGTAATTGATGTGATTGGAAAAACACCTTGATACTTGTACTTCATTGTCTTTGACTTCTTTGAAGAAACTTCAATCATTTGGAAGAACTTTTGTCAAAAGGATGTCAATGAAGAAGGATCTTTGAGAGAAACTACAACGAGAATCATGATCATGCAATCAGGAGAAAAATTAGCAATCTGGGAAAACTGGATGTTGGTGATCACGACCATGAGAATGCACTTGAAAGGGCTAAGGCACGAGCAGGCCAAAAATTCAAAGGGAAGTAGGCTCAGAAAAATGAAAATTCAAAATTTCCCAGAGTTAGGATTTATAAGAAAATGTATGTAGGGGTGGTAAAAACCATCGCCCTTACATGTGGGGGAAGGTTTGTTTGTTTGTGCATAGGTAGAAATTTTTTTGGGCTTTGCATGTGGACATTGTGCTAGGGCAGCAAAAATTGCTGCCTATGCACATGGCATGGATAACATGTGTAAGGGCGGCAAAAATCACCACCCTTGCACTAATATCAATGGGTTTTTTTATTTTTAGGGTTTTTAAGCTTTCACCCATTTGTGGAGGAGAGGGAGGAGGAAAAAGAAGAAAAAATAAAACCTAAAAAGGAAAAAAAAGAAAAACTTAACTTTAAAGAAAAGAGAAAGAACAAAACAAAAACCTAGAAATAAAAGAGGGAAAAACGTAAAACCTACTTGATAAATTGAAATCCAATGCTTGAAGCCTGAAAAATCACAATCCCACTCATTCGTGCGATCGACTGGTTACAAGGAGGAGGAGAAGACAACTTGGAATGATCCAAATGAGGCTCAAATCGGCATTAAAAAGGTTAAAGCTGATGCCAACCACTCATCACGTGCGGTCATAAATGCCACATGTGAAAATCAAGATCGTGCATGGGTGACAATTTTTGCTGCCCTTGTATGAATGGTAGAAAATGTAAGGGTGGAAAAAATCACCGCCTTTGCATGAAAACAAAAACCACAACATGCAAAGGCAACAAAAAATGTCGACCTTTCATGATAACCAAAAACACTAACTCCTTAAAATTTATCAAAATTTTGACATTCTAATCTCATCAGGGCCGCAATGATTTTCACATTTTTTTAGAGAAATTACAACGAGAGAAGGTTGTGAACTTTTCAAGGAGTTAGTTGACTACACTCGAGATCAAGAGAAACTTATCTCGAATAATGAACTTAGAGTGAAACGAAGAAGTTTCGTAGGAGTTGTTCCAAAAATGAGCATAGCTAATTTTAGGAACAACAGTTGGCTCCTGTTAGGGACCTTCTATCGATCAAACTTTGGAAAGATCGATGGGAGTAGAAGCTAGTCTCTAAGTGACTTTATCCATGACATTGGGCCACAGAGTCAAGCTAAGAAAGAAAAAGATATGAAAAACCAAACAAAAATAAATAAATAAAAGACTATAGAAATGTACAAATGAACTCATCTTCAATGATTAAAGTGTTTCAGATGTTGCCCACTGTGAGGCAGTGAGAATGGTGTTCCATCTTAATATCTTATCAAGAAGCTATTTTCACCACAAACTTGATGAATGGTAAATGGACCTCTCCACAAAGAATGAAATTTTCCATGCATTCTTTTTGGTTCTCTTCTTTTGTCCCACAACAAGACTTGATCTCTAATATGAAAATCATGAATCCTTGCTCTTTTATTGAGGAGTTTCTTTACCTAATTTTGATGTGTAGTACTCTGGTCCACTACCATGGTTTATTGCTCATCTAGTTTGGTTAGGCATATGATCCTTTTATCAATAGAATTTTTGAAAGTTTGATCTTCAACTGCCTTTGCCAACTTCAGTGCTGGTAGTTCTAGGGTGATTGGTATCTCCGCATTCAAATCATACAGAAGTTGAAATGGTGACAAACCTATTGCCCTCTTAGGTGTAATCTTGTCTGCCTATAAAGCATCGAACATTGCTTTATGCCAAGTTCTTCAATTATCATCTATCAGTTTCCTGATAATAGTAACCAGAGTCTTATTGCTTAATTCTGCTTGACCATTTTCTTGTAGATAATAGTTGAAGGAGTGGGAAAGAATAATCTCATAATTGTAGCAAAACTTAGTAACCTCACGAGAAGAAAAACAAGCAGCATTATCTGTTACAATCTTAACTGGGACCCTAAATTGGGAGATGATATTTTTTTTAAGAAAATTACATACCACTTCTAAATTAGCATGCTTAGTTGGAATGGCTTCCACCCACTTGGTAAAATGTCTATCACGGTGAGAACATAGTCATGTCTAGCACTTGAGGACAGGTTCATGGTGCCAATAAAATCAATACTCCATTGTTGAAAATGTTCTTCAATCACCACTATTTTGAGAGGTAATGCAGCTAATTTAAGTTTTCTAAATTGTTGACACAACTCACATCTACGTACCCAAGTGTATGCATCTTGAAATAGTTTAGGGCAATAGTATTTAGCTCATAAAATATTGTGAGCCATCACTGGTGTAGAAAAATATCCTCCACAAGTCAAATTATAGAAGGACTCCAAAATTTTACTTTATTGCACCTTATCGACGCAACGAAGAAATACCCCATCAAGGATTCTTTTATACAAACCATTGTCCCATAAGACATAGTTAGTAGCCTTCGACTTAACATCCTTTTTTCTTTGTAGGACAGATGGGTGGGACACTCACCATAGGCAAAAAAATGAGCGATATTATAATACCACTCATTATTAGTAGTGACAAAGAGAACTGTAGGTGCATCTTCGACCTCAATTTATTCATGTCTTATTTCCTTTGGTATGTTATCAACAATCAATTGGTAGAGACTTTTTCCATGCACAAGCTTGGTAGGTTTGAATCTGGATCAAACTCCTAAATTTTAGCAATTCAATTTCCCCTTTTAGTTCCAAACTCCTTTTGACTTAGAATGGATTTCACTATTGTATCAGGCACCAGAACAATAGTATGTGAATTCAGGATATAGAATTTAAAATGCTTTACTACTTTAACCACGGCATAAGAATGCTTCTCCATGTTCAAATATTTCAATTCATGAGCTTTGAGAGGACATATCATAAATGATATGGGAGATTCTACATCTTATTTATTTTGTTGGACCAAAATGGTTGAAAGTGTATGTTCAGAAGCATAGCTGTATACTATGAAGTCTTTGGTATAATCTAGGCAAACTAGGATTGGGGCATGGGCAATCACTTTCTTGATATCTTCAAATGTTGACTTGTCTTTTGCTGTCCAATAGAAAGTGGCTTTATCCTTCATCATGTCGATAATATGGCGAGTCTTCTATGTGAATTTTGGAATGAATCTTCATAGAAAATTTACCTTTCCAAAGAAAGAATGAACTACAGTCTTATTAGCAGGAAGAGTAATATTTTGGATAGATTTGACTCTTTTTGAGTCAATTTTTATGCCTTCTCAGAATACAGTGTAATTGAGAAGTTTACCTTCTGTAACCTCAAAAACTGACTTCTTGAGATTAAGAGAAATACGATTTTATGGACAACATTCTAGCACTTGTTGTAAATAATGCACATGATCAGGATGATGTTTGGAAAAAATGGTCAAATCATCAAGATATAATACAATAAATTTCCCTATTACATCTCTGAAGGCAAGATCCATTTCTCTTTAGAAGGTGGTGCCAGCATTGATTAGACCACAAGGTATTATGCGATATGCAAAAGTGCCCCATGGTGTAGTGAAAATAGTTTTATGTTGGTCTGCTTCATTGAATTGCACTTGATTATACCCAGAAAAACTATCTAACATTGATAATATTTTTGAATCAGTCACTGTTTGCAACACTTGATCCATGATGGGTAAGGGATAATTATCCTTTAGAGAATATTGATTTAAGTTTATGAAATCAACACAGATACAAATTTCTCCATTCTTTTTTCTCGCTGAGACTATGTTAGCAATCCATGTGGAATAATAGATTGGAAAAATAATTCTTGCATTGAGCATTTTTTGGATGTTAGAAATGATAGTACCTGATATTTTAGGGTTGTATTGCCTTTGTTTCTGCTTGTGAGGCAATGATCTAACTTTAAGAGGAATTTTGTGCCAAATTTTTTCAAGGCTGAGGGATTTTAGATCATCATAAGAATACGCTAAAACATCAATGTAATGGCAAAGAAGAGCAATGAATTTGAGGTTTTCGTCAGAAGTGTAAAAATTCCCAATGTTGACCATTTTAGGATTTTCTGTTATACTCAAATTTACTTGATCAAACTCTTTGGAGGAACTTGAATCCATTTGTTGCTGCTTGACATATCTGTCATGCTTATCAAATTACTTTTCAAGAGAAACCAAACTTTTTGGAATTTTATTTCCCTTGAGTTGAAGAAACTCTTCCCCAGTTTTTGAATCTATTTCAGGAACTAATTCCCATGGTGGAGATTAACTACCTTCAAAATAAAGCTCCTCAAAGCTGTCCATATTTTATAGAAAAGCAATGATTTGATTGTCATCATTAAACACCTACCAATGATTAGCATTATCAGATACATTTGGTCAAAAGACTAGCTCAATAGTGTACTTGTCCCCTTTGAAATATTTATGAGAAAATATGAGGGTTACAGAGACAACCAATGAATCTGCATGATCATTAAATTCTCTCGACACAACAAAAATATTGAAAGCATCAAAAATTTAAATGCAATCCCATACTAGATTACGATAATGTCGTAATCTTTTATTTTTGGTTTTGTACAGATTCCTTACTTAAAAAATGACCAATTCAACATCTCCCCGAGCATAAAGAATCTTAATACCTTTAGCATGAGCAACTTTCAATCCAAGTAGCAAAGACTCATACTTGGTAGTGTTGTTGGTATTATTGAACTGTAACTTATACGAACAAGGAAAAATTTCTCCTTGAGGGGATATCAAGACAATTCTGAATCTAGAATCGGTATAAGAGTAACTGACATCAAATTCTAAAATCCAAACATCATTAAAATTTGATTTTTTTAAAGATATCTCTTCGTAAGGGAAGATTCTTTGTTATCTAAACTTTGCCTTAACAATTCTTCTGATTTTCTATCTAATTTTTTTGAATTGTCACTTAAGGAACTTTTGTCTGATGAGCTAAAAACATCTTTAGTGGTTAGAAAATAGTTACCCATTCTTGATGATTTAAATAAAATTTGAGCTTCAGGATCTGATGTTTGGGTGAAAATATATTTTGACTCTTTCTTAGGAAGTAATTTTTTCATGATGCTTTTAACGGGTATCCTTGCTTCAGACATATCCATATTCAACTCTCCACCTATGTCCTTGCAAAATTTTTGTCTGAGCAGAACGCCATAGGAAGCTAAAACATCAGCTATCAAGACTATCATTTTAATCTTTTTATCTGAAAAAACCACAAATATAAATTGGCCATCTTTGATTTGACCCAAGAGTGGTTCTTACTTGTTTTCCATGGAGAAGCATCTCCCAAAAGTCTTAGTTAAGGTGAGACCAAGAGAATCTGCTACCTTGGTGGGCATAACATTATCAGAGGCTCTAGAGTCTATTATACAGTTGCTTAATTTATGACTGTTTATTAAAAGAGAAACATAGAAAGGTTCTATTTTCCTAGGGGCAATAGGAGGAGTAGTGACAAGATTACTCTGAGTGGATTTTTTTTTTTGAGGGATCATGAATCACCTTTGAAAAATCTTATCTCGTAGGGATGGTTTTGTTTTTTATGTATTTAGCCAACCTATTAAACTGTTCAAGATTAGATTGCAAGTAATCAACTTCAATCATTTGAATCTTGGTCTTTAGCATGATCAATTATGTCAAATAATTGGAATGAACTAGAAATAGAGGAAAGAAGTACATCATCATGATCTATATTAGGTGTGGCGTTGGTTTGAGAAATAGAAGAAGAAAGTACAGGATGGTTTGAGGTACTTACTTTCTTATTGGTCACTGGGTCCTTTGATTGGAAAGGTAATGAAGTCCCCCGTTTAACAATTGAGACCACTGGCTGAGGTTCTTCTCCCATCTTTCCCTTATCATCTTGTTGAGTTGACTAATTTTAGGACCTAGTAAAGATAGCATATGATCCATCAAACACTTCTTTTTCTTAGCTTCATCTTGGTATTGTAGAAAACCAATATTGGAGTCACCAGCTAATTATTCTTCTCCTTTCGTAAAGAGATTAGTATCATCTTCTTGGTCCAACTTAGGTTGGAAAGAGAGATCATGTTCAGCTTCATGATAACCAACTGCTGAGTTGACTGGTGTTGCTTTAATGGCGAGCTTCCCTTGTGTGGGAGGAAGATGATTGGATTGCCCTTGATTTTTGGCAGTGTTGTCTTTATATGAATGGTTGGGAAATGTCCTCCTTGGCATCTCTTGATAATAAGGAGCAGACATACTTTGGGACATTTTCTTTTTCAGATCTATCATTCATTTACCAAATATTGCACCATAGGATCTGTGGTGCTCGTGGAAGAAGTTTCAGTGGATGAGGAAAATTTATTTTTATTATAATTTTTTCTAATCTTACCTGCCAAGATAAGATTATCTTCAACTTTGGTAGCCAAATTTTAGGATACAAAAATATTTATAGGGCTAGCCCATTTCAACAAAAAACTTACTTTAGGAAGTTGAGAGTTGATGAAAAAGTACTTAAGATTCTCTAGTGTTGGTTGAGCAATGGTAGGTATTATGTTCCTCAGCTTATTGAATTTAGCAATGAAGTCTCGCATAGGCTCATGGGATTCCTTATTCATTTACGTAAGCTGAGCCAACAAAGCATATGCATCTTCTACAGGTTTAAATCTAGCCTCAAATCTGGCCTTGAGAGTGTCCTAATTAGTTATAGTCTGAGCTTGAAGGTGATAAAACCAATCCACAACATCACCTTGCAAAGTTTCTATAAATAGTCTCACCGCTATATCTTCATATTCAATGCCTATCACACCACATGATATGCAAAAAGCATCAATATGCTCATCAGGATGAACTTTCTCATCACCATAGAATTTGGGGAAATTCTTTCTTGAACTATGAGACAGTTCATGTAAATGTGGGGTTAGATTGAGAGGACCAAAATTGTTGCCCCAAGGACCTTGGGCTACAATGATATGATGATTAAAAAGAGGGATAATAAACCTTGGTGGGGTATGGATAAAACTCTATTAGCACTAAAACTAGAAGCTTCGTCTGGTATTGGAGATCTAACGTTGGTAGGGGGAAAACTCCTGGTACATTGAAGGTGAGATGGTGGAGAAAAAATCTCAAAACTATTTAATTATACCAACTCAAATACAGGATCAACAATACCTTGAGCTCTCTGACTTCACGTGTATAATGAATCTACCAAAATGTAAAATGGAAAAGGACTGGAAATGCTTCAATTTGAAGCTTGAGGCTTCAAAGTGCGCATTCATGTCCCCAGTGGAGTCACCAAAAAATGTTGGGTGAATATTTTGTCGTCAACTAATTGAAGGCAAAATGGGTATATCAACCACAGGATAATGAGATAAATCTCTCCTCTCAGCAAGGGGAGGCTCCCTATAAACTATAATATACTAATATAAACTGAAATAGACTTAGGGGTAAGATCATACCATCCATCTCTCTTTTTTTAGAGATGATGTTCACAAGGTAATTTTTTTTGTGTAATAACTAAAAAAAATCTTCTTCTTTAAGAAATGATGTCCAGTAAATAGTAAGAAAACTTCCCAAGTAGTAACTAAATCCATGAGAAACCCATGAAAGCATAAAGTTTTTCGTTACTTTCCTTAATAATTTATAACATATATAATAGTAGAATGAAGTGCAGCTCAAAGTCTCCATCGAAAACTACAACAAAGTACAAGATCACAAAGGATAAAAGTAGTACAAAGCCTTTCTAATACCCTTTTCACTAAAACATAAAAAACACAAATTAAAGGTAATTATAGTAGCATAAAGTCTTCATAATTAACTTCAAAATATCTTCCAGATAATTTCCACACACTACTTATTTAATAAAAAAGATGAGATATTATTAGAAAAAAGGATATAAGAACAGTTTCCTAAATAGCACAAGTTATTCCAACGTAAAGTTTGAAAAGTCACCCGCTTTCTCATTCATTCAATAAAATATGATTTACAATTTGAGCTCAAAGTCTCAAAAGGTATCTCAATTTGGGCAAAATTTTTACTTCTAATCACCAAAAGATATATATATATATATATATATATATATATATATATATATATATATATATATATATATATATATATATATATATATATATATATATATATATATATATATATATATATTGCAAAATAGGCTCTATTTATTTATAGGGAGAAGCCTTGAGGATTTAAAAAAGATTTAAATAAATTGACCTAGTCAAAGATAAGAGTCTTTGTTGACTTTGGACTTTCTATATTCTTACATGTAATTACATATGAAAAAAATACATGTGCAAATGTCCAAAGTTGTTACAAAAGTGAATTTGAAAAAATGGAAATTAAATCAAAGGAAAATTGATTCAATTTGTAGCCCCATCTTTCTTTACATGAGCATCATACATGGTGATAGCTGCTTGTATCCTGATACTATCTAGAGTAACGGTGTTCTTGAAAATTACCCTGGCTCTGACTATGGCATCTTTCACTACCATAACTGATTTTGGATGATTTGTTAACCTAGTTTTTAGATTATCCAGAGTTAACTTATTGTCTATAATGTTATCCATAGAGGCCATTGAAAATGCTTTCTCTTCGAATTCTTTTCGGAACATACCTTCAAATTCCCGAATCATTTTTTCAACTGAAATGAATTGGTTGTTTTAAGAAGTAAGTTTGCAAGGTAGCTCCTCCAACTTATGCAACAAACTGATATCACTTTGTTCACCAAGGTCTCTTGAAGAATCAAGGTTGTTGATCAATTCCTTAAGCACCCGACTCTTATATATCAATGCGTCTTTAGTTTCAGTAGAAGAGTCTCTATCAACAATGACGCCAATTGATATTAGAGTGCTTATTTTTAGCTTATTCATATCCATCCACTTGTCAAGATACTTTTTATGCTTTCAATATCCTAAGAAATGATATTGATAAGATCATCCAGTTCTGCTCTCACTTTCCTCATCTTACCCATTTTCTCGAACAACTCTGCGGGCGAAGAAATTCCTTGTGTATGCATCTTGTCCAAGTACTCTTCAAGTAATTTTCCCTTGAGATAGGTCCTTTCTAATTTTTGAATCATGGGGTCGTCTATGGAGATAGCCTCTAGAGTTACTATTTTTGGAGTGAAACTTATTCTCTTTATTACTGCAGTCAGTTGTTCCACCATTGCTTTATAATGGTCCTTCATTTCTCTCTCTCTCTATCAAAATTTTAAACCAAGATGTCCATAGCTGACTGCATATCGCTCTTAGCACTTTTATGAGTTATCTTTCCTAACTCAATTTGAGAGATAGAGTAGTCATTTACATCAAAATTTTCAATAGTTGCATCCTGTGGAGGTTTTGCTATTTTTATAAATTTGTGCCCTTTATCCTCAATCATATTTGAAAGAATTTTTGGCTTCTTGGGACTCTTGACTTTTACTGGCACCATTTTATTGAAATCAAAGTCATCTAAGGTGATGGCCTATTTTTTCCTTTTGGGTGTATAAGTAAACAACCAAGGTGGGAGGGTAAAAGTACTTACATTAGTATCAATCTCCATAGTTGGCATTACTGGAGTTGTACCTGCATCAATGGTGGAAACAATGGGTGGAGTATTAGTAAAAATTACACCTTCTACTGAATGATCAAATGCAGAACTATCTCCAATATCAAAAGATGGAGATGAAAAACTAGGGATTGACCTTAAAGAATGAAGAATATATCCAAAAGTGCCTTGAGGGTTGTAAAAAAAAATTTTGGAAGGAGAGGTTGCTCCAGAAGAGGGATCACTAATTAGAGAAATAGGTGGAGTTATAACATGTGTGCTAGGTGGGGAAGAAGAAATTTATGTTTTTGGCTGTACACCTTCTTGCGGAGACAAAGTTTCTTTTTCTTGTTGATCTGTGGGCCTATCATCAGTCTATATTTTCTCCATTGCTTGTTCTTCAGCGCTTTGCTCTTCAACCTCCATATCTGTTGTTCCTAGCTCTTTTTCTACAACTTGTGACTTCTTTGTCACGAAGATGATCCTAGGCTTATGTGGCCTAGAAGAATTAGGGACATCACTTTTATTCTTCATCTTATTTTTCACTCTTCTCCTTATTTTTTCTTAAAATTTAGCTTTTGATCCTGTGATGAACTCTTTCAAGGCGATTCCCTTATTCTCTAACCAATCATTGGTGTTTTCCAATATTAGTTCAAATCTTTTCCTCAAGGAAGTCAACTCCTTCTGAGACCATTGGGTTGGGGGAAGAGGGGTTTGGCGATCTATTCAACATGGTATCTATTGTTGATCAAATCTATGTCATCCACTAGATTCTCAGAGATATCAATGAGTCCCAGATATTCTATATGCTTAAGAGATAATCTACTGTAGTCTATTTTTCTGACGTCTTCTATAGTCCTCAAATTAACCCAAACATCTTTGATCATAGGCTCATGAAATTAGGTCTTCCTCCTGATTATATCCTTTACTTCTATGTAGTCAAAGTTTGGTCTCATTTTGAAATACTTCATGGTTACGAGTTATATTTCAGTCTCCATAACTCTAGCTTTTCCAACAGTCAATATTAAGAACCTACCAATTTCAATCAGGAACCTAAAACCAGGTTTCTTGAGTTCCATCTAATTATTATGTATGATAATAACTTGCCTACACAGCTCCATCAAGACCAATTTGTCTAAAGAGAATCTTGGAAGCATATAAGGATGACCTTGGAAAAAGCCAATCTGTAGATAAGAAAAAGAAGGGAATTACAAGAACATACATCCGAAGTCATTCAGAACTATTCAAGCTTTGTCTGACACTCTTTTTTGTTCTAATTAAGGATCAAAGAGACACAAAAATATTACAAAGAAAACATCATTTACCCTTCTAAAATGATGGATATAACCCTTCAATGTCAACTGAGAGTAATATTGATATGTTGGGGTTACTCTCCTATCTCCTTCCGATGTTAAACCTAAGAAGGTTCTCATTGACGTTGCAATATATATCAAGTATGAAGCCATGTAGAATTTGGAGGTAGTAGATACCTTCATCAATTTCTCATGCAGACCATTGCTAATTTATTCTCCCTATAAAATGACTTATTTGCTTTGGATAATTATCTTAATGAAGGGGTACATCCATTCGTGAAACAATGAGGAAGAAGGTAAACCTCTTACCCTGTTGAGAAGGGTGATCAGGTCACCGACTTCTTCTATAAAATCACTCCTTGCAAAGCTCTGTGGCCATCTTGACAAGTTCACCCTTGGAGTCTTGAGGCATCTATTATTGATTACTTTCTTCACTCTTTCAATATCTTTGTCATACTCCCTTTGCGCTTCAATGAAATTGAGATTTAATACTTCAATAGTGGGAGGACACATGAACACTTTGTCGATAAATTTAGAGTCCAGTCTAATCACCACATTACCACTAGTGTCTAACGTATCCCTGGTATCTTTATTTTAAAACTGAATGCACTAGAGAATGAACTCTGTGTTGTGAGCCGCTACAGGAAAAGAAGATACCAAATGAATATTGCTCTCGATTATCTTCTTCATTTCATGGCTAGGATTACTTGATCTAGTTCTTTCCATGAACTTAGCCATAACTACATGACCTATCTCTGTATTCCTAATGCCATCGACATTAGAAGTAACTGAGGTGAATGGCAAAACACCTTGATACTTGTAATTCATTGTCTTCGACTTCTTCAGAGAAACCTCAGTCATCTGAAAGAGCTTTTGTCAAAAAAAGGATGTCGATGAAGAAGGATCATTGAGAGAAACTGCAACAAGAATCATGATCATGTAATTAGGATAAAAATTAGTAATTTGAGAAAATTGCATGTTGGTGATCATGACCATAGGAATGCACTTGAAAAGGCTAAGGCGCGAGCAGGCTAAAAAGTCAAAGGGAAGCGGGCTTGGAAAAATAAAAATTTGAAATTTATCAGAGTTAAGATTTCTTAGAAAATGTATGCAGGGGAAAAAATCACTGCCCTTGCATGTGGGGGAAGGTTTGTTTGTTTGTGCATAGGCAAAAAATTTTGTCGCCTTTGCATGTGGACATTGTGCAGGGGCATCAAAAATTGCCGCCTGTGCACATGGCGTGGAGAACATGTGTAAGGGCAGTGAAAATCACTGCCCTTGCACATGTGGCAACAAAATTATGTAATGGTGGTAATTTTTGCTGCTATTACACATGTTAACTTAGTTTTTTATGTAAGGATGGTGAAAATAACTATTTAGGTTTTTAGGGTTTTTAGGCTTTCACCCATTCGAGGAGGAGAGGGAGGAGGAAAAAGAAGAAAAACTAAAACCTACAAAGTAAAAAAGGGAAAAACTTAACTTTAAATAAAAGAGAAAGAACAAAATGAAAACCTAGAAACAAAAGAGGGAAGAACGCAAAACTTACCTGATAAATCAAAATCCAACACTTGAAGCTAGAAAAATTGCAATCCCACTCGTTCGTGCGATCAACTGGTTGCAGGGAGGAGGAGCAGACAACTTGGAATGATCCAAATGAGGCTCAAATCAGCATTAAAAAGTTTATAGCCAATGCCAACCACTCAGTGGATGCGGTCATAAATGCCACACGTGAAAATCAAGATCATGCATGGGCAGCAATTTTTTTCACCCTTGCATGAATGGTAGAAAATTCAAGGGTAGAAAAAATCACCACTCCTGCATGGAAATATGTAAGGGCAGCTAAAATTAATGCCTTTTCATGAAAACAAAAAAAAACAACATGCAAATGCGGCAAAAAATGCTGACTTTGCATGATAACCAAAACACTAACTCCTTGAAATTTATCAAAATTTTGACATTTTGATCGCATCGAGGCTGCAACAATTTTCACTTTTTTTTGGAGAAATTGTGATAAGGGAAGGTTGTGAACTTTTCAAGGAGTTATTCGACTACACTCAAAATCAAGAGAAACTTGTCTCGAATGATGAACTTAGAGTGAAATGGAGAAGTTTCATAGGGGTTATTCTAAAAATGAGCGTAGCTAATTTTGGTAATAACAAATCAATTGGAGAAGATTAGGACCCACTACAATCTTGATAAGGCCTAGTACAGATAATGGGACCATAAGAAAAAAGTCAAAAATTATCTTCAACTCTTGAGAGAAAATAAGAAGGTGAATGTCATTTATGGTCATAAAAAATATGAGTACGATGTATTTTTATTAGATGTGTTGGATGACTCATAATTATGGATAATAATTAAAGAGAAACAAATGTCTATGATGGTAGCTCATGTTAAGCACAAAATATATTGAGAGGGGGGGGTTAACTAATATATTAGATATCTTCTACTTAATCTAATTTTTTTCTTTAACCACTTAATCACACATTCAAGATATGTAATAAAATTTAAACAACAATATGTACCATACAAGAGAGAGAGAGACACCAAATCTTTTACATGGAAACCCAAATTGAAAAAAACTATGGATAACAATCTCAAGTATATGAATGAGCACCAACTCAAATTATAAAGTTCACAAGCACCAACTTGCAGGAGCACTAACTGACATGAACACCAACCCCTTGTAAAGATTTGTGAGCACCAACCCATAGGAGCACCAACCACTATTGTGTATAAAACACAATTATCTCTCAATGTTTTTTACTCAAAAAATGATAGAACTCTACAATATATCTTGCTTTTCTCTCTTAAAAACAAATACAAACTATGCACTCTCTTGCATATTACAAATGGCTTCTCAAGCCTTTATTTATAACTTTCTAAATGAACTTTAGCATTCACCCTTTATTACCCTTAAATCCTCCTAGAAAATGGTGCCAAACTTGCATGACCCTTCGTATCCTTGCATTTGAAAAGTCATATGGTGACCCTTCATAAGCAAAAGCATCCTTTTCTCTTTTGTCTTTATCTTGGTGACTTTTCGTATTCCTCAAAGTGTCCCTTCATGGAAAAATGTGCCATACCCTCTTCTTTCTTCACATGGTGACTCTTAAAATTCCTCAAAATGACTCTTCATGAGAAAATGCATCCCATTCCTCTTTTGTCTTTTACTCCGTGACTCTTTGACTTCTCTATGGGCCCTCTTTTGACTTATATGCAACCAAAAATATATTCATTAAAATTAAATAAATATTAACACACATTAGCCAAGATATGAATATTAAAAACACCATTAAATGCAATGGGTCTTTTTATCACCAATAATGTTAGTCCTTTGACATTAATGAAAATATTTTTAATAATCTCCCCCTTTGTCATTGATGGCAACCTCAAACTAAAATTTTCACATCCTAAAACTTTCACATACTGCCATTTGAAAAACATACATTAACTCACCCTTACTATAGCAACCTGTACCTATTCTTTATACCTATTCCTACACTTGTTTCTACACCTATACTTGTACCTATACCTATTTTTGTTCTTCTCCCCCTTTGACATCAATGGCAAAGGGCCTACCTGGAGCTAACTCTTAGCTCCCCCTCAAATGATGCTGAACCTTAATGGAATGAAGTAAAAAAAATTACTCCCAACTTATCCTATAAATACTAAAATATGTCTTTTGATAGTGCCTTTGTGAAAATATCTACAATCTACTCTGTAGTACTGATGTATTCCATCTTAACATGTTGATCTGCAACCTACTCTCTCAAGAAGTGATATCTAATAGGAATATGTTTTGTTCTTGAATGCATCGTTGGACTATTTAAAGTGTTAATAGCACTTATGTTGTCACAAAAAATAGAAATAGGTTCATCATATTTTACCTTGATATCTTCCAAAGTTTTCTTCATCTAAAGAAATTTAGTACAACATAATATCATCACAATATATTCTACTTCAATTGTAGAAAGTGATATTGAATTCCGTTATCACCAAGGAAAAAAGCTCCTCTACTTGTACTTTTTATATCATCTAAGAAACCTACCCAATCTATATTTGTATAAGAAACCAAAGTGAAATCTCTACCTATGGGATACCACAATCCATAATATAATGTCCCCTTGATATATCTGAATATTCTCTTCACCAACTAAATATGACTATCTTTTGGAGCTGACTGATATCTTGTAACCATACCTATTGCATGCATGATGTTTGGCCTCGATACTGTCAAATATAAAAGACTACCAATCATAGATTTATACAAAGATTGATCTGTAATAGGTGAATCTTCATCCTTGCTCACTTTATTTCTCATACACATTGGTGTGAAAACTAGTGCATAATCCTCAAAACCAAATTAATTCAACATTTCCTTGGCATATTTACTTTGAGATATAATTTTTTTTATCTAACTGAATTATTTGCAACCTTAAGAAAAATGACAATTCTCCAAGTATAAACATCTCAATTTTTTTTATATATTATCAAAAAATTCTTTTGCCACCTTTTCAATGTTCTCTCTAAAAATGATGCCATCAATGTATACCACAACAATCAATTGATGCTCACCTTTTATTTTGATGTAGAGATTATTGTCAATAAATCCTCTCTTGAAACCTTGATCTTGTAGGTACTTATCAAGTCTTAAAGACCAAGCTCTGAGAGCTTGTTTCAATCCATACAATGATTTCTTCAATCTACATACATGGCTACTAATATTTGAGAGAATTAATCCCTCAGGATACTCAATGTAGACCTCTTCTTCTAGATTCCCATTTAGGAAGGAATATTTGACATCCATCTGAAACACTTTGAAAATTTTAAACACTACATATGCAAGAAACATTTTAATAGCCTCTAGACTTGCCAATGATGAAAATGTTTCTTCAAAATTTATTCCCTCAATCTGAGCATATCCTTTACATACTAATCTTGCTTTATTCTTGGTCACTTCTCCATTTTCATTCAACTTATTTCTATAAACCCATTTTGTTCCTATCACATTATGATCTTTTTGTATAGGCACTAATTCCAAAGTATCATTCTTTTCTATCTAATTTAATTCTTCATCCATAGCCTTAATCCAATGCTTATCATGTCTAACTTCTAAAAAAGTTCTAGGTTGAATTTTAGATAACAAAAAAAATTAACTTGCTCAGATTCACTTACCATCATTCTTCTAGTGCGACTTCCTTCATTTATGTCCATGATGATGTCATTTTTATTATGATTTCTCTAAACATATTTGGATGAATTTTTGGTGTCCTTTTTCTCCCTCTTCTCATCTTCATCTGATTCTTCAAAATCTTCCTCTTCAATGATTTCAAGAATGTCTATTGGATCACTAATTATTTATGTGCCATCTTCTTCTATCCTGACACTTACACTTTTAATAATTTTCTTGGTTATTTTGTTATAACATTTATAAGCTTTACTTTTGCAAGAATAACTAAGAAATATACCTTCATTTGCTCTGGATTCAAGCTTCCTAAGTTTTTTATCGGTTCTCTTTATGAAGTATCTGCTGATGAAAACTCTAAAATAATCAACTATTGCTAGTTTGTCTTTCCATAGCTCATAAAGAGTCTTATCACTATTGATTCTCAATAATGATTTATTCTAAATATGCACTGTTTTAGCAACTACCTCTCTCCAATATTTATTTGGTATCTTGGATTCATTTAGCATTTTTCTCACCATCTCCTGAACTATTTTATTTCTCCACTCAACTAATCCATTTTGCTATGGAGTTTTGGTTGTTGAATAATGTCTCTTTATTCCATGGTATTTACAAAACTCAATAAATTAATCTGACATAAATTCTCCTCCTCGATCTGATCTTAGTTAATATTCAAACTGGTTTCATTCTCAACTAATGATTTGAATTCTTTGAAATTTCTAAAAGCTTCTAATTTTTTCTTTAAAAACATTACCCAATTCATACATAAAAAATTATCAATAAGCAACATGAAATATTTCTCACCTTGAGTAATTTGATTTCTCATAGGTCCACATAGATCAGTGTGAAAAATCTCTAACATTTAAGTAGTTGAATAATCATTTTTTTTGAACCACCTTCTCGCATGCTTCCCATGATGATAAGGTTCAGAAAGCGTGTCAGATGGATTTGTAGTCTTTGGAAGATTTTTGATTGCTTGATTTTTGCTGATGTTGACAAGATTTTCAAAATTTATGTGATCTATTCTCTTGTGCCATGTCCAAATTTATTTAATCTAACTCAAAAAATATTTTTGACCTTTGATGTCTGATAACATATACAAATTATTGCCTATTCTCTAAGCATCTGCAATCAACACATTTGAATCTTTTCTCATAATTTCATAACCTTCTACATAAAACTTTTGTGTATACCCATGATCACATATTTGACTTACACTCAAAAGATTATGCTTAAATCTTCTACATACAACACATTTTTAGTTTTAGTTCTACCGTTATCTAAACTTAGTGTACCTTTTCCAACAATTCTGTCAGTAGTATTATCTCTGAATTTCACTGTGCCACCATTGATATTCTTGAAGGTTATGAACTTGATTTTGTCTCCTGTCATGTGACTCGAATATCCACTATCAATGAACCATGGATTTTCTTCATTTCTTGCATGTAAAGCTATATGTACCACCATAGATTTTTTAAGTTATTTCTTCTGCCATTAACCTGTCTAAAGTTTCTTCTTGATTAATGGAGCCTTAAAACTCTGGTCCTTTTTGATTGACTCTTACACACTTCTATAGTACCAGGTTGTGTCTGAAGTTGTTGCACTTTTAACATATTATGGTCTCTTCATTAAAGCTTGATACAGGAGCAAAAGAGTTATGGCTTCTGCTTAACTCAACATGAATTTCCTTCTCCTTATTTTTAAAATTATTAGCCCTTTTTTGACATTCTATTTTCTTATGACCATATCTATTACAATAAAAAATAGTAACCATAAAAATATGACCTATTTGTGTATCTCTAATTTGATTGCCTTTTGTAGCTCTGTTCCCTTCAACCTTCTTTGTTTGAGATGTCCTCTATATTCTTAACTTTATACTTTTTTATTTCTTCTTTTGTAAGAGCTTCATCATAGCTCTTTCCTTTTTCCTTATTTGTAAAAGTAGTGGCCTCCCATTTCTATTTTTCAAATCTAATACATATCTTATCTGACATTGATATTTGATTTTCTAATATCTTATTCAACATATTATTGTTATTCTCAAATTTTGAACATTGACTGCTCTATCATTGATTACTTTATTTGTTTTCTCAAGATCTACTTTTAAAGAAGCAATTTAATTTACATACCATTCACATTCTTTACTTACTATTTTCAACTGTGCCATTAGATCTTCTTCATTTTTCTTGGCTTCTTCAAAGTGTGCTTGTAGATCTTTAATTATTCCCTTTGTCTCTGTTGGTTGAATATTTTGTCGATCAACATACTGATAAATAAAATACTTCTAATCAGCCAAAGTAGGAAGATTGGTCGTCCAAATGTGTATATTTACCACATCAAAAGGGGACTAATCTCTCCTCTCATCAAGGGGAGGCTCTACATATATATATATATATATATATATATATATATATATATATATATAGAAAATAATATGCAAGGGTATGACAAACCATCCATATCTCTTTTTTCAGAGATGATGCATGTGGATCAAAGGAGAAATCTCAAGGGAAATGACATAAAGCACTCCTCTTCTTTCAGAAGTACTATTCAACAAACCACAAGAATACTCCTAGTAGTAAATGCAAAGTGTAACCAAGGACGTAGTAACCAACAAATTGAGATGTAGCACAAAGTCTCCACCTGAGTTTCCCAAGAGTGATATACGAAGGACAATGAGGGCACAAAGTTGTTCCAAGGTCCTTTACATAAAAATGAAAAGAAAACACACTAAAAGCAATTATGGGGGCGCAAAGTCTCTCCACAATTGACTCTTTAGGACACCTTCTTGACTACTTTCACTAATTCTACTTGTTGAAGTAAACAAACATAAATTATATTAAAGAAAAAGACATAAGAATAGTTTCCCCAACAATAAAGATATCACAGCACAAAGTCTGAAAAGTCACTTGCTTTCTTATTCCAATAACAAAATATGATCAACAATCTGAGCTCAAAGTCTCAGTAATGCCTTTCAATTTGGGCAGAGTTTCATATCTGGCTGTCAGAAAGAGATCCATTTACAATAAAAGAGAGTCCCTTATATAGCCTCTTCAAGAAGGACTCAGGAATAGTAACACATCTCATTGTGTTAAAAACTATTAGGAAGATAGGCTGGAAATTAGGGGCATCTACCCATTTTTTTTCTCAATGTAGAAAAACAAGTCACGCTATTGAAAGTTTGTAACTTTCAATGTCCACCTGGCTATCTGATCCTTCTTCATCGTTCCTCCTTTTCTGGTTAATTGAATCGGGTCCTAGATTTAATTTGCTATTTTATTCCTTAGTCACTTCTTGTTGATTTTGGCCTTAAAGCCTTTGAATGCATTCGAGTCTGTAGATTACAAGGATCAATGACTATTTTATGAGCTTTGAAATTGATGTTCACGCGCCTGTCACTACGTTTTCAATGGCTAGTTCATTGTCTTGAATTTGACATCTTCAGGCACGTCACCCCTTGGTCCTTCTTTAGATTTCCTATTTTGCATCCTCTCGAAGGGAAGGTGACCCTTCAGATTTCTAGTTTTACATTTTCTCGAAGGGAAGGTGACCCTTTAGCTTCAGGGAAGTGTCCTTCAATTTGGCAGCCGAGAGTCCCCCATAAGGGCACCTGCCCTTCGGGGTCCTTCGATGGCCTTTTATCTTCAGCAGTCTCTCATAAAAATTTCTAGTAGATATTTCCTACAGACAATTCCCACGGGCATTTTCCTTGGGCTTTCTCCACGAGCATTTTCCTGCGGACAAAAAGTCCATAGAAATTTCTCGCAGATAAAAAGTCTGCAGAATTGTTCCATTTTGTTCCATTTGCCTTGGTCTTTGTGAATTCCTTCAAGATTTCCTCCAGCGGCTTCTTTCCCAAATTCCTTCAGACTTTTTGTCCAAAGGAATTCTTTTAGACAAAAAGTCTGAAAGAATTTTTTCTTGCCTTAGTCTTTTTTGACTACCTTAAACAAAAATCTAAAAGAATTACCTTTGCAGCTTCCTCAAAAATGACCCTTTCAAAGGGTGCTTTTGTCGACCAAGTGCCCTTCACAAGGGCACTTGTCCTTCGAGAGGCTCTTTTGAGCTTTTGCTTTGAACCGCTCCTTTGAATTGTCTGAGTGAACCAAAGCATTGAACCGCTTGGTTGAACCAAACATTGAACCAATCCGTTGAACCGCTTTGTTGAACCAAGTTGATGAACCAAGCTTTGAACCACTTGGTTGAACCAAACATTGAACCAAGCTAATGAACCAAGGTGATGAATCAAAAGCATTGAACCGCTTGGTTGAACCAAACGTTGAACCAAGCTGATGAACCAAGCTTTGAACTAAAATGGTTCAAGCTGATGAACCATTTGATTGAACCAAAGTGATGAACTAACTGTTGAACCAAGCTTTGGTTCAATAGTTTAAATGAAGCCTTTGAACCAACTGATGAATTGAACCAAGGTGATGAATCAATCCCAAAAATGACCAAGTGTTGGAAACTAATTCTTTTGATTGAACCTGCCTGAAGAAGCTTTTGAACCTATAAAAATGAACTTGTCTATAGAGTCTGTAGAAACCAAGTTCATAGAAATCAACCTATAAAGCCCATTAAACTTGGCCTGTAGAGTCCATAGATTCAAGCCTACAGAGTCCGTAGATTCCTGAGAAGCTTGAAAAATGAGGAATTTGAATGCCCAGGACAAATTTTGGAAAGGGAAGAGACAATTTTGGTTTGTAGGACCAAAATAGTTCAAATGTTGTCCCAAAAATGAGTGATCATTTATTAGAAGACAATAGCTGGCTCTAGTTGGGGAACTTATATCAATTACAAAAAGAATTGAAGGGAGTAGAATCCAGAATCTCCAGTGTCTTCATGTGTACCATTGGGCTATAGAGTCATGCTACCCAGAAATGGGAGGCATCAAAAATGGAAACAAACAAAACAAAATAGAATTAAAAACTATACAAATATACATATGTACAGATGAAATGATCTGATACTTCAAGAATTGAAGTATTTTAGATGCTGCTTATTGTGAGTTAGAGAAAAGAGTGTGCCATTTTGGTAAACCAGTAGAAAACCATTTTGCCCCTAGAAACGGTGATGGGTGAATGGATCTCTCCACTAGGAAACCAATTTTTTGTGTCTTCCTCTTGGCCTTTTCTTTTTCTTGCTCCATGGCAAGACGTGGTCTTCAAAATTAAAACCATAACTCTTTACTCTCCTTATGAAGAGTTTCTTTTGCTAACTTTGGAATACAGCAGTATCGTCCACCATCATAACTTATTATTTTGTTGGTCCAGTCCAGTACATGCTTTATTTGTCAACATCAGACCATTGACAAACCATCAACTTAACACCTCCTTTGGTGTGAAGGGGTTTGATCTCTTCATCTTGAGTAGTCTTCAATTCAAGCAACAAAGATCCATATCAAGCTATGAAAGAAATGTTGCCATCAGATTTTAAGATCTAAGCATCATCAGAAGCTAATCTTCTATCAGATTTCTCTTCATCAGAGATGGAAGATCCTTCTTGATTTTTACTACACCCTACTAATTCTTTTGATGCCTTGTTTGGATCAAATCCTAGATTGCCAGCTATAGGACTTTCGTCAGCTGAAAAATGAGCATTCTCTGTGGTCAAGAAGTAATTACCCTGCTTGAAGGCTCAAAGAAAATTTGAGCTGTAGGGGCTGATGTTTGAGTGACCACAATTTTTACCTCAGATAGGTCTGCACCTGGTTCTCCATCAATGTCCAATTGCTCAGGATTCGCTTGCAGGGATTCAAACTCAGTCATTTGAATTTTGGATTTCTTGACATGATCAATCATGTCAAATGATTAGAATGGACTTGGAAGAGAGGATGGGAGTTCATCTTTTTGATTTTTGGGAGGGGGAGGACTGATCTGTGAATCTAAATTAGAAGGTGCAGAGATGTTCAATGTACTTACTTCTTTGGCAATCACTGGGTTCTTTGATTGAAAAAGAAGAGGGGTTCTCTACTTAGCACTTGAAATTACTGGTTGGGGTCACTCCTCTATCTTCTCTTTATCGGCTTGCTGTGCTGACTAATTCTGGGACTGGGTGAATACTACATATGATCCTTTGATTGCTTCACCTTCACTTCTGGGTTCATCTTGGTAATTTAGGAAACCAATGTGGGGGTCACCGGCTGATTCTTCTAGATCCTCCCTAAAGAAATTAGTGCCATTTTTTTGCTCAAACTCAGGTTGGAAATAGGAAACATGTTCTATTTCCAGATATCCAACTACCGAGTTTGTTGGAGGTTCTTCAAGGGCAAGATTCCTCTGTGGGGGAGGAAGATGATTTTGTTACCCTTGACTTCTGGCAGCTTTGCATTGATATGGCTGATTAGGGAATGTCCTCCTTGGTATATCTTTATATAGAGGAGTAAAAGACATACTTTGTGCCATTCACCTTTTCAAGACTAGCAATTTATTTGCCAACTTTTGTACCATTAGGTCAGTGGTGACTGTGGGTGAGTATTCAGAAGATGAAGAGGGTTTGCTTCTATTTGGGTCTCTCCTTATATTTCCTGCCAAGATAAGGTCATCTTCTACTTCAGTGGCCAAAAGTTGAGCTATAGTAAGATCTATATGACCAACTCGTCTCAGTAGAAAACTCACTTCAGGCAATTGTGAATTGATGAAGAAGCATTTGAGGTTTTGAGGTGTTGGCTGGGTAACCATGGGAATCCTATGCCTCAGCTTGTCTAACCTAGCAATAAAATCCTTCATAGGCTCATGAGACTATTTTTTCATCTGAGTGAGCTGGGCAGCAAGGCATGTGCATTTTCTATGGGCTTGAACCTTGCTTCGAACTTGCCTTTGAGTGTATCCCAATTAGTCATTGATCTAGCTTGTAGATGCTAGAACCAGTCTGCAACAACACCTTATAGTGTCGCCATAAAAAGCCTGACTACCATGTCTTCAAATTCCACCCCTATATCACCATAGGCTATACTGAAGGTTGCAATGTGTTCATCAGGGTGAATTATTCCATCACCAAAGAATTTGGGGAAATTATTTCTTGAACTACGTGGGAGTTCATGTAGAGGTGGAGTCAAGTTGAGTGGGCCAAAAGAGTTACCCTAAGGGCCTCAAACTACCATGATTTAATTAAGAAAAATAGAGATAACAAATTTGGACAGAGTAGCTAGATTATAGAACAAAAATAGAAAAGGACTGGCTCAGCTTCAGCTTGAGGCTTGAGGCTTGAGGCTTCAAACTCTGCACTCTTTCCCAGCAGCTTTGGTTTTGCAGACCATATAAAATAACAGAGGTGGAGGAAGATGGTAAGGCTATAAATGGATAATGGGTAAGACATGAAACAAATTCGCTAGAGTCTGTAATGGATAAGGTTATAATGATAATGGGTAAGACAAAGGTGATGTTTCAATATGAAACTTGAGGTTCCAAATTGCACAAATTATGTATATTCCCCAGCAGAGTTGCCAAAAATTATTGGTTGAATATTTTGTCGATCAGCGTACTGATAAACAAATAGGTCTGATCAGCCAAAGTAGGAAGATTGGTCGTCCAAATTTGTAGTTTTACCACATCAAAAGGGGATTAATCTCTCCTCTCATTAAGGGGAGGTTCCCTATGGATATGTTATATATATATATATATATTTTATATATATATATATAAAATAATACTCAAGGGTAGAACAAACCATCCATCTCTCTTTTTTCAGAGATGATGCATGCGGATCAAAGGAGAAATCTCAAGGGAAATGACAGAAAGCACTCCTCTTCTTTCAGAAGTACTATTCAACAAACCACAAGAATACTCCTGGTAGTAAATTCAAAGTGTAACCAAGGATGTAATAACCAGCAAATTGAGATGTAGCACAAAGTCTCCACCTAAATTGCCCAAGAGTGAGATACAAAGGACAATAAGGGCACAAAGTCATCCCAAGGTCCTTTATATAGAAATGACAAGAAAACACACTAAAGGCAATTATGGGGGTGCAAAGTCTCTCGATAGTTGACTCTTCAGGACACCTTCTTGACTACTTTCACTAATTCTACTTGTTAAATTAAAGAAACAAAAAATATATTAAGGAAAAAGACATAAGAACAGTTTCCCCAACAACAAAGATATCGCAGCACAAAGTCCGAAAAGTCACTTGCTTTCTTATTCCAATAATAAAATATGATCAACAATTTGAGCTCAAAGTCTCAGTAATGTCTTTCAATTTGAGCAGAGTTTCATTTTTGATTGTCAGAAAGAGATCCATTTACAATAAAAGAGAGTCCCTTATATAGCCTCTTCAAGAAGGACTTAGGAACAGTAACAAATCATGTTGAATTGAAAAATGTTAGGAAGACAGGCTAGAAATTAGGGGCATCTACCCATTTTTTTTTCAATGCAGAAAAACAAGTCACGCTATTGAAAGTTTGCAACTTTCAATGTCCACCTGGTGATCTGATCCTTCTTCATCATTCCTCCTTTTTTGGTTAATTGAATCAGGTCCTAGATTCAATTTGTTGTTCTATTCCTTAGTCACTTCCTACTAGTTTTGGCCTTAAAGCCTTTGAATGCATTTGGGTCTATAGATTACAAAGATCAATGACTATTTTATGAGCTTTAAAATTGACGTTCGTGCGCCTGTCACTACATTTTCAATGGCTAGTTTGCTGTCTTGAATTTGACATCTTCAGGCGCGTCACCCCTTGGTCATTCTTCAACTTTCCTATTTTGCATCCTCTCGAAGGGAAGGTGACCCTTCAGATTTAAGGAAATGTCCTTCAATTTGGCAGCCGAGAGTCCCCCGCAAGGGCACCTACCCTTCGGGGTCCTTCGATGGCCTTTTATCTTTGGCAATCTCTCGCAGACATTTCTCACGGATATTTCTTGCAGACAATTCCCATGGGCATTTTCCTTGGGCTTTCTCTACAGGCATTTTCTTGCGGACAAAAAGTTTGCAAAAATTTCTTGTGGACAAAAAGTCTGAAGAATTGTTCCATTTTGTTCCATTTGCCTTGGTCTTTGTGAATTCCTTTAGGATTTCCTCCCGCGGCTTCTTTCCTGAATTCCTTCAGACTTTTTGTCTGAAGGAATTCCTTTAAACAAAAAGTCTAAAGGAATTGTTTCTTGCCTTAGTCTTTTTTGACTACCTTAAATAAAAATTTGAAATAATTACCTTTGTAGCTTCCTTAAAAATGACCCTTTCGAAGGGTGCTTCTTTCGACCAAGTGCCCTCCGTAAGGACACTTGTCCTTTGAGAGGCTCTTTTGAACTTTTGCTTTAAACCACTCCATTGAGCCATCTGAGTGAACCGTTTGATTGAACCAAAGCATTGAACTGCTTGGTTGAACCAAATGTTGAACCAATCTGTTGAACTGCTTTGTTGAACCAAGTCGATGAACCAAGCTTTGAACCACTTGGTTGAACCAAATGTTGAATCAAGTCGATGAACCAAAAGCATCCAACCGCTTGGTTGAACTAAACGTTGAACCAAGCCGATGAACCAAAATTTGAACTAAAATGGTTCAAGCCGATGAACCATTTGATTGAACCAAAGCGATGAACTAACCGTTAAACCAAGATTTGGTTCAACAGTTCAAACGAAGCCTTTGAACCAACTGATGATTGAGCTCTTGCTGTTGATGCTTGCCGATGGACATTTTTTATTGAACCAAGGTACTAAATCAATCTTGAAAATGACCAAGTGTTTGAAACTGATTCTTTTGATTGAACCCACCTGTAGAAGCCTTTGAGCCTATAAAAATGAACCTGTCTACAGAGTCCATACAAACCAAGTCTGTAGAAATTAACCTGTAAAGCCCATTGAACTTGGCCTACAGAGTCTGTAGATTTAAGCTTGCAGAGTCTGTAGATTCCTGAGAAGCTTGAAAAATGAGGAATTTGAATGCCCAAGACAAATTTCGGAAAGGGAAGAGACAATTTTGGTCTATAAGACCAAAATAGTTCAAATGTTGTCCTAAAAATGAGTGATATTTTTTTGGGGGACAACAAACTCGTTTTCAATTTTCTCGATCTAGAGGTTTAATCTTCAATTCCTTTTTTCAAGATATTTTAACTCTTCTAAGGCACAAATGAGTTCTCCTTCCATATTTATTTTGGCTTCATCTTTTTCTTCTTCTTGATCAACAATACTTTTGCTTATGGAGGCATTTTCATGTATGGCCATGAATAGAATCTTATCTTCTTCTGAATCACTGACTCCACTATCTTCAACTGAGCTAGGATCTTTAGAATACAAACTTTTCTTGTCAAATCCCTTCTTGAATTTTCCTTTGAAATTCTTCTTATATGTATACTTTCCATGTTCATTTTCACCATTGCCCTTATCTAGGCACTTAGCTGCAAAATGTCCAATCTTTCTAAAATTAAAACATTTAAAAGGCAATTTTTCTTGATATTTACCTGTACCTTTTTTCAGCTTGTGAATGAATAGAGTTCCATTGTCATCTTCATTATCACAAGAACTGTCACTTGATTCTTGAATCTTAGCCTTCTCTTTCTTTGATGTCTTGAAAGTATCTTTTTTTTTTTAGGGTTTCTCTTGTTCGGTCCACATCTCATATGCCATAAGAATACCATGTAGCTCATCCATTTTAACTTGGATAAATTCTTCATCTCTTCAATTATTTAAACTTTTGCATCATATCTCAATGGTAGAGATCTCAGAATTTTTTGAATCATAATTGATACTCATAAATTTTCTCCAAGACCTTGAATCTGATTAACTATTTGATCAACTCATAAAAGATAACTTGCTATATTTTGTTCTTCTTCCATCTTCAAACTCTCAAACTATCTTCTGAAACTATGAAGCTTAGCTTGATGAACCTTTCCATCACCTTTGTAAATATTCTCAAGTTTTACCCAAGTTTCATAAGCAAATTTACATTGCATAACTTTAACAAATTTTGATTCACATTAACCAAATAAAATAGTATTTAAAGCTTTAGCATTATTTTTACTTGCCTTCTTTTCTATTAGAGTACTTAAAAGTGTATGTGGCTCTCATATTCCTCTACCACTGCTTTCCAAATGTCAAATCCAAGGGCCATCAAACAAGTCTTCATCCTTATGCTCTAAAAATCATAATTTGTCCCATCAAACAAAGGTGCCTTATTTGTAGAAAAACCTTCATGTGATCCAGCCATCATGCTTTCCTGATCTACCTTCAAGATGTAAAACTTTTTCAAAAGGAACCTACTCGGATACCAATTGTTAAGCATGAAATATACTGAGATGGGGGGGGTGAATTACTATATTATATATCTTTTACTCAATTTGATTTCTTTTCTTTAACCATTTAATCACACATTCAAGATATGTAACAAAACTGAAATAGTAATAGGCACCACACAAGAGAGAGAGACCAGATTTTTACATGGGAACCCAAAGTGGAAAAAACCATGGAGAATAATCTCAAGTATATGAATGAGCACCAACCCCTTTGCTGAGTACCAACATAACAACTATTTGTGAGCATCAACCCAATTGAGCACCAACTGGTCTTGTGTATAGAACATAACTATCTCTCAATGTTGCTTACTAAAAAAATGATAGAACTCTACAATATCTCGTACTTTTCTCTCTTCAAAAATAAATACAAACCATGCACTCTCTTGCATATTACAAATGGATTCTCAAGCCTTTATTTATAGCTTTCCAAATGACCTTTGGCATTCATCCTTTGTGACCCTTCAATCCTCATGGAAAATGGTGCCAAACTTGCATGACCCTTCATATCTTTGCATTTGAAAAGTCATATGGTGAGCCTTCATAAGAAAAAGCATATTTTTATCTTTTGTCTTTATCTTGGTGACTTTTTATGTTCTTCAAAGTTTCCCTTTATGAAAAAATGCACCACACCCTGTTTTGTCTTCACATGGTGATTCTTGGAATTCCTCAAGATAATTTTTCATGAGAAAATGCATCCCATTCCTCTTTTATCTTTTACCCCATGACTCTTTGACTTCTTCATGGGCCCTCTTTTGACTTATATTTAACCAAAAATATATTCATTAAAATTAAATAAATATTAACACACATTAGCTAAGATATAAATATTAAAAATACCATTAAATGCAATGGGGCCTTTATCACCAATAATGATAGTCTTTTGACATCAATGACAATATTTCCAATAACTCAAGCTATCCAATATAATTTAAAAATTACTAAAAAATAAGCAGTTGAAATGGTAGTACTTACATAGATGGAATGGAGCCATCAGTGGGCCCTAACCCATCCACATGATTCAGTAAGCCTTAGCTAACCCCATCTCCTACAACATAAGAATCAAATCCACAAGAAGAGGGGTCAATAAGTTAGAGGGAGGATAAATACTAGATGAAAAAATAAATCATCAAGAATCTCCCTAGTCCTAGGCTAAATCCTACCCATTTAGCTTTCACTACTAGAATTGTGGGTATAGTATAGTGGAGAAAACACCAACTCCATAGGATAAGTAGAAAATCACATTTTTGTGACACCTCTACTACCTCTTACAACTGTTGCACAAGTTATTATTCCCTAATTTTTTCAATCTTATTTCTCATTTATTCCACCCCCCTCCATATCCTCAACAAATTCCAAGTTATTCTACTTTCCCTTCCACTACTATTATTACACCTTTCATTTCATCACCACCACCTACAATAGTAGTTCCTACTACTATGGCCCCTTGAAATATTTCATCATCCCACTCACTTATTACCCCTCCCATATCCACATACCAAATGAGAGATAAAATTCTTCCAACCCCATCCACAATTTCAAAAGTAGAGGAGAAACCATATATTGTTTTGAATACCATAAAGGAATCCCTTGCTGAGGGGGAAACAAAGGAAGAAGAAAAACATGTAATATCTTTGGTAGACTATGCCACATATGATAAAGAGAATGTAGAAGATATGATGGAAACATAATATAAGGTCACTAAGGAATAATCTTTGGGTGAATAGGATGAAGAGGATGAATTGGAAAATGCCAAATACTTGAGTTTGGGAAGGCTATAGAGCGAAGAAACACTAGATCTTGACTTAGGACAACTAATCCTCACAGTGGAGAAAGGACAAAAGATAAGTGTGGTGTTTTATTCTATACTTTCTTATATTTACATTGTAGGTACCTTATAAATATCAAGTTCATTTTATTCATCCATTCTTTCAGCATCTACCCGAATAGGAACTCCCAAGAAGGCAATCCATTTTGAAAACTTGGAGATTATTTTTATTTTTAATCCCAAAATGCCATTAGTCCTTGTAAAACCTTTAACTCAATTATAAATGCATATGCCATAATATTTACCTAAATAGTCATCCATATTATCAATTTAAAATACTCTTGGTTTGACTAAATTCACATCTCAGATAAATCCATTGAGGGAGCCTTCACCATAGGAGAATATTTTCTATCTACCTCTATAGTTCCTAATACAAATAAGTGCATCATTGGCACCTCCATCAATAACACCTCCTCCATCCTCTACCTCAAAAGACACGAGTCCCTCAGATCAAGAAAGGGAACTTATTATTCCCGAATGTATTAAAGAGATGCATGGAAAGCAAGATGAGAGGAAAAATTTAGTTGTTACTAAATTTCCCACAGTCTCCACTTGATTCAATAAAAGGAATGAAACCATCCACAGGGTGAGGAAGAGGATTAATTTGGATCTAGATACAAGGGATGGAATTAAATTTGGGCAAAGAGAAAATCCATTTACCTTGGCAATGAAAGCCAAAAAGGATCTAAGGAATCCTAATGAATATACTAAAGACTTCTGTGCTTTTGTAGATTCAATCGATGAAGCAATGAACGAGATGTATAAAATAAAATGGGAATCACAACTAAGGTTATAGTAGAGAGAGATCATGCATGCTCCTAAAGAGATAGTTGATGATGTTTATAGTGAAAATACTAAGTTGTACACCATTTTGTATAATATTCAGGTTTCCAAACTAGGAAGCCAATCAAACAAAATGAGTGTGACCAAAATTTGGTACCAAATGAAAGAGATATATAAGATGTTAAATTTATTATTTCATTGATCCAAATCTAGTGCCTTCAACTAATTGAATTTAATGTCCATCATGGATGCATTATGGTGCCTTAAATATGTAATTACAAAAAGGGACGCTTCCCTCAGTTGGCTTAACCTGATAAAGACTTTTTTGGGACATTTATAAAATCATGAAAGTGAGGCCTTATAAATTTTGGAGTACATGAGGGTCACTAATGTGATTAATCCTATAAGCAAACCAATCAACATACCAAATTTTGAGAACCTCCTCCAAACAACTACAAATAACTTAAAGGAGGAAGTTAAAGGCACAATATATAGGACCAACATTGAATTTTTTCAATTGGTAATTTTTTTTAAGGATAGGGTAGCAAGATATAAGTCTCTAAGAGTAGAATTTAAGATCTTAAAAATTGAATATACAAGGTTGATGGTTGAGGCCATCAAATCCTTCTTGCTTAATTTTGACATCATTAATAATGAGTTCAAAGTAGCACACAAATTATTTCAAGAACTCAGGGCAAAAGAGATAGATTAAGGGTCAACAACAACCACACATCTAACTGCTAGTACTACCTCATCATATTAGGGTTCCTAGTTTTCAAGATTTGTAGTCATACAAACTCTAGTGGGTCTAATTTTGACCCCACAAGGAGCCATGATGATTAATTCAATCTGTCCAACTATCACTCCACCATCTTCACTATATATTGATACCACATTAGCCACCACCTAAATATAGTATGTACTTGCATGTTTTTACCAAGTCATAGCTTTGGTTCTAAATTTTTGTTTTATATATTTTTGTTATATATATATATATATATATATATATATATATATATATATATATATATAACAAAAATATATAAAACAAAAATTTAGAACCAAAGCTATGACTTAGTAAAAACATGCAAGTATATATATATATATATATATATATATATATATATATATATATATATAATATTTTTAGTTTTGAAAGGCTATTTTAGGCTGAATATTGTATGTGCCTCCTTTGCATGAGATTTGGATTCAAGTCCTATTTTTATAAATATATTATTAGACTTAACTTGAGAGATTAGGCCTTCCCAACTCAATCCTATTTATACTTGTAACCTCCCAATCCCAAAGGGAGGATAATTTTGGTTGTTAAGATTAATAGGAAATTCTAAGAAGTTTTATAATTTTAGTCTTGATGTGCAAGTATTGATTCTTCTCCAACTTATGGATTGTGTAAGAATTTCTATCATTCTAGTTTCTTAGTATTTTGTTTGTGTATGATATATGTTTTATTTATAGGCATTAATATTAATCTATAGCTGATTTGATTACCTTTACATATAAATATTAATACCCCTTGATTACTAAACAAAGAGAGTTTTTACTCAAATCCCTAACCTAAATATCCTCTACATTAGAAAAATCCAAAGATGGACATGGGATTTTGATGATATTTAAGACAAACATAAAATATAATTATTTATACTAATGGTGTGAATGTTTGGAATGAAAGTGCACAACTTATTGGTTGACTTGGGTGCTTTAGCCAATGTAATTCTGACAATTATATGCCAAAATTTAGGCTTGACTCATGATAAGCCAAAGATAGTGGTATTACAATTGGATAAGTCTTCAGTCCCATGTGTCAGAGAATTAACAAATATGTGAATTTAGTTAGCATGTGATCCACATGTAAAATAGACCATAAACATATTGGTATTTGATATTATATAATCCCATAATTTATTTTTGAGCCATGATTGGTCCAAGACACTCAATGGGTACATGGCCACCAACCTTTCACACATGTGGTTGCCATGAAAAGAAGTGGAAAACTAGATTCAGGTGGATAGAGAACCAAAGATGAATCACCTAATTATTGAGCACACTACCATAAATTAAAAGGTATATTTCATGTGTTCAAATATAGGCATATACACAGTTACCACTAGACAAGAACATGCATTACATGAACAACATTTTGAAGATCCTTTTTGGCTATGGACCTTAATTTTGATGAAGCCAAGTTGAAACAAGGTTATGGTATTAACATGTATTTAATAGATATAGATGGAAAATTACCTTTATAATTATAGGTTGTAGTTCTCCTATACCAAAAATAGAGCAAAGTATGAAGATCTGGTCCTTAGTTCATAGTTTGCACTCAAGCACAATGCCAAACAATTGTAGATCTTTGGTGACTCTAAATTGGTGGTCAATCAGATTAGAAACAAGTATCAATGTAAGCTCACTTATCTAAATAAGTAAAAGAAAAAATATTGGGACTTGATTGAGTCATTTAAAGGACTTATCATCAAGGGCATCCCTAGAGAGAACCAAACGATTGAACTGGTAGTAGCTTCAACTGCTAATCTAGCACCACTCTAGGAGTCAAAGATACATAGGTTTTTAGTGGAGTTAGTCCCTTACCCATCCATCCAAGATAATGTGGATGAATTTTAGGTGTTATAGGATGAATAATAGATCATGAAATTCATGGAAATCTTTATAAATTTTGAATCTCAAATAATATATGAGAAAGATGTGAAACCCATGCATGGTGAAGACCTAAGAGAAGATGGTGTAATCATACTTCCCATGACCCTACTCCTCCCTATGATTACACATCAGCTCATGTGTAGACTAACCTTGGTTATCCCACTTTGAGACATTTTCAACTCACAAGGACCTTCTCTCTATCATACATCCATCCCCTATACATCCTTAGCATCTTACTACCCTTTTGCACACAAACATGCCCTTTAAACACCTCTCAGGGTCCTTCTAGAGACTTGTTGACCACCCAGAGTGGCCTTTTGACCCAACTCATGGATTAGGGAGGAAACCTATAATGTAGGTGAGATGTTTATTTTACAAAATCCATGGCCTAGGCTATATGTTGGGCAAAATGTGCAAAAAAGGAGATAGTTTGGCTCAAATGGCTAGAAACAATTACTTTTTGGCCTTTGACGGATTACGGTTACCTTATATGATGCTCATAATTCATTATAGCCTCTCTTTCATACATGTATTCTTTTATTTCTCTCTTGATAATTAATTTTAAATCTTAGTTGCCTTCTTGAATCTCCTCACCTGGTTCATTCTTGACACACATAGCTTTCATTATGATAGGGGATGCCCTAATATTCTGTAGGTCATCTTGTTGATTCACATTGATCTCTATAGTTTTCTTGAAGCTTGTGGGTTACTCCTAGATCCCTTAAGACTCCATTTCACCTATTATTTCTCTCCATATATTGGCTCTCTCTTAGTGGGCAAATTATCCTTCACCTCTTCCACTACATTTGGCCCCTGGTTTGGACTCATCTTACACACATCCTGATCCTCCTCCTTCATTAATTCCTACCTTGGATAATCAGTTGGTAGAAAGTATACATAATAATTTTGAGTTTTATATGAGGGAAATTTACTATGTAAATTTAAATTCCTATTTGTTTGTAGTAGTATATATGCTTGGTTTTTATTGTTTTAGTGATTTAGCTTGTTTAGGGCATTATCTAGGATAGTTTCTAAAGTTTTATGTATTTGTATGTGGTTAAGAATATCCTTCATTAATTGAAATATCTTCCATTATATGTCATTATTACTTTGGAAACATTTTTCATTACATAGTATAATCCTAAATGCTTAAAATAATCTATATAATTTGCATAAACAATTTCCTCTCTTTCTAAACCAAAAAAGTTGCATTATTAGGAATCAATAGTGTTGAGAATAAAGAGTTAACTTAGACTTAGATTAGGTTTGATATTTCACCCTTGATTGAAAACATATTTACTTCCTAAAATGTCTTTCATTTGATCTTAAAGTGCCTTTTCTTATAAGTTTATGCATTACCTATTAGCTCTCTTTATTTAACATTGTTACTTCCATAATTTGTATGCAAGTAGATTTCTAGTCTTAGCTACTTGATTTAAAATGGTTATACCTATTAGAGATACCTGCATCCTTTTTTCTCTTGATCATGATATCCCTAACTTGGTTTAAAATTATATCTATATCTTGGTGCAAGCTAGCAAACTAGATAGCCTCTATAGATCTCTAGTAGCCCATATAAACTTTTGAGCCTTCTAGTTATTTGTTTAAGTACCTATATACCACCTACCAAACACTAGTGGTTCCATTAAAATTATTGGAGCTACATTATGGCATGCCCAGTGGGACCCCACATATAGTCTCATGCTAGTTATTTCTTATTTAAAACTCTCCTAGCCAACTCCCGTTTATTAGCTATTAGGATTTGCTTTTAGTTGTGTTTTAGATCTCACCTTGGTTGTTTTCTCCTTATTTGGTTTTATGCTATTTTCCCTATTAGTTCTCTATTTTTTTTTCCTTTTCTATTGTCTCCCATGTTGATCTTACTTCATTTCATCCATGGCTAGCCTCCCACTCTTGGGAAACCAATCCTGTCAGATTTAGGGCCTTATCCTTGAGCCCAATCATGAGTAGGTTATAGTGCAATAGAATACCATAGACACTTTAGGATCTAGGAGGTTCCCTCAATCCAACAAGGTGACCTAAACCCTCTTACATTCTACAGGGAACATGTTTGGTAGTTTTATAACCAATGGAATTAGTCTCCTTTTCACCAATCTGAGCTTCATTCATATGAACATCTTTCCCCTTGGCCTCATGCCATGATTCATTCACCCATTTGAGGTGATGAGGAGCCCCTTACATGATTGAGGTCTGATGATCTATGTGAGATCATTGATGATTTCTATAGATTCCCTTAGGCTAATTAAGTACACATTTCTCCCCCTAGGATTAGGTGATATGCTTCTTCTAAGGATAGAGATTGCACCTATTCAATTTTGAGAACCTTAATCAGTTCTCATGTGAGTTCCCCACCTGTTTTTGGGTAGGATACTCTATAGCAAGAATCCCCTCATGTCCATATTGTGGGACATAGGTAATCCAACTTGGAGAGGAATCTCCATCACATGGATTCCTCCCATCCTCCTAGTTTGTTCTTTAGATTCTTTGATGAAATTGCTGATTTTGATCACCACCTGCAGACTAGAGATCTATGGGATGCATATCCCAAGAATTAATGCCCTCAAGTTGATGTTCATTTGATGGCATATGATCAACATCATGGAGACCTAGATCACCAAGACTATTTATATGAGTATTCCATGTCATCCCATCATTCCCGTAGGGAATGGTATCCTTCCCATGGTCATTCCCCACCCTATGGTAGGGATGATTTATAGTATGAGCATCTCCTATATCAAGATCCACCTTAGCATCATACCCTCTGTGATCATGGTTATGATGAGGTATATTAGAATAGGCAACATCATAACCACAATGAGCCTCCTATTGAAGCTCATTTCCAACCCACTATCAACCATGTCTATGAGGATCTCTGTAGGAATCCTATAGCCCCTTGGGTACACATTTTTCCCCTTGCTAATCCTATCCCTGAACTACCTAAGTTTCATGGGACTCAGGACTCTAGTCCCATAGAGTATATCATAAAATTGATGATGGTATGTATGGATTGGGAACAAGATAAAGGCATGATGTCAAAGCTCTTTGCTCATTATTTGAGAGATAAAGCTCTTATTTGGTTTCAAAATCTACCTCTAGATTCTCTCTCTAGTTTCTAGCTCTTTTTAGATGACTTCCTCTAGTACTTTGACATCTCTAGACCATTTAACCTCAACATCTAATCACTTACCTCTATGGCACAGGGTAAGGGTAAGTTTAACTTTAATTTTATGCATAGGTGGCACTCAATCATGCATACATGTAAGACAAGGTTATCAGATGATAAACTTTATGAAATGTTTGCTCAATCATTGATGTAGTTGGTTCACCTTAAGGTCCTTAAATGTGATCCTACCTCATATTACTAAGTTTTTAATGAATGTTTAAATATTGAAGTCTTTAAAGTGCATACATGTATGGGCCCTATGCCAACACAAAATTTATACTCTTCATGCGATCGTAACCACAATGAAATCAATGATGTTGTCACTAATTCTCCTCCCAAGAAGCATGAAAAGAAGGATATCCATAAGATGAATGATTTGTGTCAGAATCCAGCTGAAAAGAATGTTTTTGAATCAAGCAAATTGAAACCACAGATGGTGTTTCCTTATGACCCTTCCAAGTTTTGTAATTTACATCATATGAAGGGACATAATGATTCTAATTATGGTGCTCAAAAATCCAATACACAAGCCTTGCCTTTGCCTCATTTTTATCCACTTCTGGAAACCAACTACAAATTTAATGTGTTCAAGGAGCCTCTACCTAACCAAAACAAAGAGAATAAGAAGAATAAAAAGAAGAAGTTTAAGGCTAAGGCCCATCATTCCCCTTACTTTTCTACCTCTTTTGATTCCTCTTTCTAAGCTGGCCTAAGAGGGAAACCCGAAAGTGAAAGTAGCAAGGTCATTTATTCTATTAACATAGCCTCTATTGGGTATGAGTACTTAATCAACACATGCTCGGGTTGGGTCACCAACCCCATCAGTTGGGAACTCCAAGGTCAAATTTGAATATTGGTATAACATCCTTCCCTAAGCTAGATAATGTCCTTATTCTATCATAGAAGAGTTACATGGCCTCTCAACTTGGATCTCCATTTGGGACCTTCTTCACCTTTTGCCTAAGAAAAAGGGTCTCATATTTGATGATCATGGTCTCTCTCATGAGGTCCCATTGCAATATGATGTTGTAGTTTTGTTCAAAACTAATATTTTTGATCACCTTCATCCTCCCATGTTATCTTTTGACCCTACCTCTTTCTGTATTCTACATGGTATAGTTTGTGCATGAAGGTGAGGTTCATACCATGGAGGCTAACCTAGATCCCTAGGCATTGATTTACATAAAGACAAAGCCCTCAGGTGAGGCTTTGGATGTCTCCTCATGGGGATTTGTGGATTCCCGCATGCCCCCCACTTTTGAGTCTCATTTTCTTAAGGATGAACATTGTGATCTAGCTGAGTATCTAACAATGTTCACTCCTTTAGAGTTTGGCATGCATCACCCAACTCCCTTTCTAGATCCATAATGTTAGGTTATCTCTTCCCTTCTTAGAGACCTCTTTCAATATATCTCTCTAAATGTTAATCTTCCCCTCTTATCACACTTCTCCTATCAAAGTATTGGCTCTCTCAATGCATTTCCCATGGAGATTTCTATAGTCATTAAGTATGATTTTGAGTGATATTCCATCCATGGTATATCCCACAACCCAATCAATGACAAGATAGCTTACAAAAAGTTGATATCTATGCCTCATGTGCATTGACATCCTCTTACTTGTTTGGGTTCAAAGGTCTCATTCACCAATAATGATCCCATATTCAACACTCCTATGTTTTGGGTCATGACTCATGAACCTAAGGATATAAATGCTCTATATCCTTCTTCCCACCTTCCCCCTATTTTTTGGCATCTTCATAGGATAAGTAGTGGCCTACCTTAAGGGCAGACCTAAGCTTAGGCCTACGTGCTTTGGTGAGCCTCAAAGCCTACTAGAATACCCTCCCTAAGCCCCTATTCAATATATTTAACCTCTTATGGCATCCATCATTAGATGTTGTGGGTCTCCATAGCTATTTGGCTTGTGCATTCCTCCTTGGATGCACATCAGGATAGAAGTAGAGTCTTTTGCTTCTTTTAATTAGTTGGGCTACTAGTTGTTAGTAGCTATCCCTCTACTAAGTCTCTCTCTCCTTTTCTATAGTTCTTATAGGTGGTGTAGGTTAGTTATTTTATTACCTACAACTTGATCTAGCTTTCCCTTGTTGGTCTTCATCTATCACGTGCATCCTACCGCCCCTCCACACCTCTTATTGAGATTAGCATTGAGACACTCTCTCATGGTTGGCTACATCAAAATGGTGGTAGTTCTATTAGGTTAGGTGTCTTTCTTACTTCTAGCACCCTGAATCCTCCTTGCATCTACATAGTAGAGTAACATGACCCTAGATCATTTGTGCATGCATTAGAATGAGATAAATGTGTGTAACCAATATGTTTTTCTTGTTCCCCCTTCAAAACCTTTTTAGGCAAGTTTTGGGCCTTTCTGGGCTTCTTGGGATTATTTTTTTCCCTTTCTTGCATAGGCCACAGGTTTATGGGATAAACCAAAGCCTGACAATGGTACAAGATGTATCCCCCATGCCCTAACAGTGGTCTAGGTTATGGATTTGCCTAGGTAGGTTGTACCCTGGGCTCAAATCCTTATTTTTGCCCTCTCCTAGATTCCATTTCATCTCATTGTTACTCCTAGAACTACCAAACCTTCATATTAGGGGTTTGGCCCATTTAGAATGTAATGGTAGAGTTGGTTTCTTTATTTTAGACCTCTTTGGTGTGTTTTTGGACCATTCTAGTCTCTCAGACCCCAAGGTCCTCTATCTTGTCAAGCCTATGTATTCCTTGCTAGATACACCTTAGGATAGAATTTTATCTCTCTCCTTTCTATCAATAGTTTATTGGATAATTCATCATTTATCCCTATTGAATGTTCTCCCTAATCTTCACCATGAAAAAGTTGAGATAATACATTTTGGGCCAAACCACCAACATGATCGTCCAATCTGATCCATTTTGTTATTTGTTCAACAAGACATACTTTACCAATTATACTACAAGGTGAATCATGATTATTCAAGAGTTTAATCTCTAAATCATTAACTAAAAGTCCACCAAGGGTTTAACTATAGTTGAGAAACTTGCTGAATGCCCATTACGTAATCCTAGTGTAGAATTGGTTAATGATGCCTTCCTTGATAAGATAGTCTACTCAATTGACCGGATTGAGGTCTCTGAGTGTGATTGGTATCAGGACATTTTTTATTACCTTTAGAATCAATCTTATCCCATTGGTTTTGCTTCACAAGAATGCTATCAGATCTACAATCTCATCACTTGTTATGTCATCATATGTGGCAACTTGTTTAAGAAAGGTCTAGATGGTGTGTTGATGCAATGCCTAACCACTGAGGACACCCCTCTCACATTGAAGGAGTCTCATGAGAGTGTCTATAGTGGATACCCAAGAGAGCAAGCCATTGACCAACATATTATTAAGATGGGTTACTATTGGCCCACTCTTGTTAAAGATCCCATTTAATAAGCCAAAAAATGCAAGATGTGTCAAGTCACTAGGGATGTTATCAATGCCTTTGTAAGTCTCTTACATTCTATTTTAGCTCCTTGGCCCTTATTTATTTTGGCTCTCATATTTATTAGTGAGTTCAAACCTACATTTTATGATGGCCATCACTGGTTCATCACTATCATTGACTATTTCATGAAGTGGGTTGAGGCCATGCCTCTTAGCAGTATGTGTGGGAATACCATCACCAAGTTTATCCTGAAACAACTCATTTTTTGGTTTATGGTCCCCACTGTGATCATGGTTGACAATGGTTTTAGATTCCAAAGCCTCGAGATGCATGAGATTACTGAATGCTTTGGGTTCAAGTTCTGTTTCTCTTTCACCCGTTATCACCAAAGAAATGGGAAAACTAAATATTCAAACAATACTTTGAAGAATATGATTTTCTATATCATTGCATAGTTTAAGCATGACTGACATCTCATGTTCTATCCTACCCTTTGGGCCTATCAAACTAGATTTTAGATGGCCATGGGGACAACCCCATGCACACTCATATATGGATTTGAGGCTATTCTTCCTTTAGATTTATTGATCCCTTCCTTATAGGTTAAGATGTTTGGATCCTTCTCTGATGAAGAATAATGTGTCACTCACCTCTTTAAGCTTGAGTAGCTAGATGAACATCACATTGATGCTCTTAAACACAACCATGCTTACCAATGCCATTAGTGCTACCAATTTGATAGATTGGTGCACTTGCATCCATTCAAGGTAGGTTATACAGTCCTCATATTTGATAAAGAACACTAAAATAAGGTAAAACTCATGCACAAGTGGTTTGACCCCTTCATTATAGCTACCTTTATAGAGAATAGGGCTTATCATCTCTTGACCCTTGAAGGTGAGCCCTTCCAACACTCAATCAATGGGTTCTACTTTAAGACATTTCACATCTAAGGCCCATGTGGCCCTCCAAGAAAGTTGTCTATGGTGGTAATGTGAACCTTTCCTCTCTATTTACACCACTAAACTCCGTGTTACTTGTATATGTGTGTGCACATGGGTTTTTATTAATAGTTCCTACTATTTAATCACATGTATCTAGTAGTTTATATCAGATGAAACATACACATCACACACAAAATCATATACACATGTGTTAATAATGAGAAATAACTATATATATATTGCAAAAAATACATGTTTTTTCTCTAGGTACATTACATGGCTTTCTATAAGCCTAGGCTTGTAGTTTCCAAAACTGCCACATGCATAGCTATATATAAGATACTATCTTAGTCAGCCTATGAATGGGATCTATCTATGGTAACCTTGATCTAGGTGGAGATCTTAATTTATGCCGCTCGACCAGTTGAACCATGGTCTCTTCTATGGTAGCCAACCAATCTTCCCTCTCTCCAAGTGCCTTTGCTCTTTTGGCCTACTCTCAGGCTATCTCAACCTATAGTCAATTGATCTCGACCTTTACTTTAGCTAGTTGTGCCTCAATTCATGCTACATCTATCTCATGCTATGTCACATCTACCTCATGCCATGTTGACTTTTTCTCTATCCATGGTATATGGTACTAGGATCTCACTAGCTCAAGTGATGCTCATGTACCCACCCACCAAAAGTGAGTATGTGGCTCTACCCCCACTAGTAGATGTGGCACCCACTTTATGATTGGTAATTATACCACATTAGATAATTACTCTCTTAGTAATAGGTCCATATGGGGTCCAGTCCAACTAGGTTGGTTTATTACACACACACAGATATGTTAGTCTCATATCGACTCTTGCTCAAGGACAAACACAAAATATAAAGTTTTATCTGACAAATACACTTTTATTACCTAGTTGTGCTGATGGCCTCTATGGCCCTTTGATAGGTCACACTCCTCTTGGTGGTATTGGTCCTCATCATGACTACCTCTCTCTACTATTGGCTCCCTTACTCTGTCTTAGCTACCCCCCATGCTCAACCCCATCTAGCCAGGGTTGTGCTTGTCTCTCCTGTGCTACCATAGCCTCTCTCCCTAGATGTTGTTATGGCCCTTTTAGACCTCATAAATCCTCCTATCCCACATAGTTATCTGCCTTTGCATCCTCTAGCCACACCATGGATTTTATGGATCTCAGACGTAGCTACCCACTACATCCTAATCTAAGGTGGTCTGCATAGGCCTCACCCTATCTATAAATTACATAGCCCATGCAATATCCTCCTTTAGTGCAGGGTATACCTTGCTACCCCATGGTGTCCTTAGTCATGTTAATAGGAGTCTCTTGTAAGCCCAAGAAAAAAATAGGTTGGGATATGTCAATCCTCCCACCCTTGTGCATTAGATGTTATCTAGATAATGGTTTAGTCCATCGAGGATATACGATCCCCATGCATATCTCTATCTTCTCTCTACTCATTAGATAACTCCTATCTAAGATAGTGCTAGTCTCCCCATACTCTAGTCAGCATAGATCCTCTCAACCATAGTTCCTACTATCACTATCCATAGCGGTGGAACCTCTGGAAATAACCATGTGATCTGTACTCTATATCTATTCTACTCTCAATGGGGTCCCACTAGGTAGAGCTTAGCTACAATTATGTCTTACACCTATGGTAGCTCTATCTCCCTCCTTATAGGCTCTTCCCCATAGAGCTAATAGACATCCTCAATGCTTAGGATGGCCTCTGGATTAGGCCCCAACTAAAATACATGTCTCTTAGGTATCCATGTGGTCACCAATGCATTCACTAGGTCCCTAGAGTAATGTAATGAAGGTATGTGTACTAGTCTTTAAAGTCTTGCACTCTGTAGGCAATCCTAGTCCTCCATGGGTAGAGCATCTACCTCTTTGAAAAAAAAATGATGGGACTCTCTGCTGGTTGGTCACCTTGCATGGTCTCTCTCTCTATGTTGGCTGCTCCCTTGCTTGTGAAGGCTCTCCCTCTACTGGTACAATCACTCCTTTATGTGTTTATAATAGTGAGCAACAAACAAATAGATTAGTGTCACTAGTTGAGAAATAGGTAAATTAAAGTAAAAATAAGGGTTTTGATCTACTTGTCTATTTCCCCTCCCTCTAACTTATTTTAGGCCTTTTCAATCCTTTCCAATCCTTTTTGAGGTCTTTGAGCCCTGTTTTAAGGCCTTCTGACCTAGGTTTATGGATTTTTGGGTAAATTTGCATCTTAGCAGTAGCCTAGGCCATAGTTCCCATGGATTGATAGTGTCTAGGGCCACAACTTTACTCAACAAGGTTGTGACCTAAGGTGTGGCCCCTTGGGAAGCCTTAGGGCTTCCCATTTCTCTCTCTTACAACCACCATTTGATCTCCCATCTTTTCCAGTGTGTTCCCTTTAGTTTCCTAGTTATTTTGATTAGTCAGTTTGTTTGATTCATCCAGAAAATAGTTTTGATTCATTTAAAATGGATTTTGGGCCTCCCAAACCCTAAAAATGTACAAAATTTGATAGAATTTTGATGAGAGGACTTACCTAGACTATCTTGTGCACCTATGGTGTACTACCAAATCCTCATTTTCTTTATTTGATCTTTGGTGGCTGGTGGGATCTCCTCAAGTTCACTCAAAGTGAAAATAAGTATGAAAATGATTCAATTTTCACTCTTTACCCCTCTTTTTATCCCTTTTTAGGTGTTTTACCTATTTTTTCTAATTTGAGGCCTCCTTGGGCTTGCTCTAGCCCCATTTTTTCCCTTGGGACCCCATTTATGTCCCCATTAACCTCTTGGGCTAGTGCCTCATCTTGTGCGCACTTAGGGCTAGAATTTGTTTTCCATGCTTCTTTTAGTTAGTCATTTCTTTGCTTCTATATAGTTGATTCATTATAATTCCCATCTTCTCTTTTTCATCATGGTTTCAAGTGGGGTTATTAGTTGGTTGTGATAGTTTGAGACTCACTCTAATCTTTCTTACTAGTCTTCATCTTCTATGAACCCCCTACTTTCCCTTATTACCTCTTACCTTAGCCAATGTTGGTCAACCACTTTGTTTTCAACTTGGTTTCATTATCTATTTCCCTCATGAAACTAATTTATCCCATCTCATTTTTAGATCACCTTTTCACCATTATTAGTTTTACATCCTCAACCCCAATCATAATGCACCTTTCAGTGGTGATTCACACAGATGGTAATAGTTAGGGCAATCTAGGATATAATACTACATCTTAGGTTATCAATGATCCATAAGGAGGGATGCGATCTTGTTATAGATACTTTCTTCCTTACCAGTGAGATGAATAACATTGTCAAGTATCACTCAATTATTGGTTCCTTGTTCGATGCTTGTGGGTTAGGTGCATGATATATGCAGTGATTCTTTGACTCACTCTTAGCTATGTTTGAACTCATAGGTGCCTGGGCCATCCTTAGCTTTGAGTTGCTCCCCCTCTTCAAGGTGGCTCATGATTTTATCTCCTTATTTGAGGACATCCGGGTCACCCATATCCCTCATAGAGAGAACACTAGGGATGACACCTTAGTGAATGTCATTCTAGATTATTTGATTTGATTTCATATCACTTGTGTGACTTCTTCATAAGAGCTAGAGCTAGATCTAGATTTAGATTACGTATAAATTGTACTCTCACCCTAGATTACATCATCAACTTATTCTACCACCATCCTTATCTAGTAAGTATAGGTAATATTCTCTATTATCTTTTTATTTATTTCTTTCATTTAGTTTTGTGTGGCTTTTAGGTATTGCACAACACTCCTTATTCATTCAAAAATTGAATGCTTGTACCTCAGAGGCATCTGTAATCATATTTCATGTGACCCTATTCTTCTTTATGATAACACATCATCTCACATGTAGACTACTAACCCTAGTTATCCTAATTTAGGACATTCTCAACTTTCGCAAACCTTTCTGTCATCATACATCCATCCCTTATACATCCTTAGCATCTTACTACCTTTTTCACATAGATAAGCCTTCTAAATGCCTCCTAGGGCCCTTATAGAGGCATGTTAACCACGAACAGTGGGCCTTTGACATAGGTTGTGGCTTAGGGCAGAAACCTATAGCCTAGGCCACTTTTTTCTTTTATAAAAGTTGTGGCTTAGGCCATGGCTCAAGAAGAATGTGATAAAAAGGAACTAGTTTGGCCCAAATAGCTAGAAGTGGTTACTTTTTGGCCTTCGGTAGATTAGGGTTGACCATGTTCTCCAAAGATAGATCTAATGATTTAGACCACCTCCAAAAGGTGTTTGACAAATTCATAAGGTATGGAGTATCACTTAACCCAAAGAAAATTATCTTTAGAAATAAAACATATGCCATTGTTCTATATCATGTTGTTAAGCTCACACTTAGACATAATGAACTAGGAGAAAGAAGAGGCAAATGGATGGCAAAACTCCAAGAGTTTGACCTTGAAATCAGCCTAGATAAGATGGTAAGAGGATAGGGGATCATCAAATTAATGACCAAAACTAATCCAAGGATCAATATTGAACAAATTAATGAGACTCACGTAATTGGTGGTGAGTGGTACACTCAAATTATCCATTATTTTCTCACAGGAACTTGTCCCCCTATGTTAAATAAAGAGAAAATATGAGCAAGCAAGATAAAATAAACTCATTATATGATCAATAAATGAGTCTTATATAGAGAGAACTATGAGGGTATCTATTTAAGATGTGTTTCAAAGGAAGAGGTTGAAAATATTATAAATAGCCTACATTAGAAGATAAGTAGTGAGAATCCCTTAGAAAACAAAACAACTCAAAAAATTCTAAGGATGGGTTACTACTAGCCTACAATCTTCAAGGATGCTCATAACCATGTCATGACTTGTAATGATTGCCAATTATTTAGGAAGAGATAAGTAAATGTTGTCATGCCTTTGTAGCCATTCATTGAAGGATGTCCCTTTGCCTAATGGGGTCTTGATTTTATGGGGGTGATAAACCCAAAATCTTCAGTAGGACATAAGTTTGTCCTCATAGCTATTGACTACTATACTAGGTAGACATAAGTTATTATTACATAGAGTTATAGAGTAATTTATGTCATCAAGTTTCTGGAAGAAAATATATTGACTCTATTTGGCCTCCCATTTCCTTAGTTTTTGAAAATAGTCCAACCTTTCAATATTCTAAATTTAAAGAATGGGTCCATGACAATCAAATCACAATCAATTTATATTCAAACTATTACCCATAAGTAAATGGAGTACCTGAGTCCACCAATAAAAATATGATGGATGCCATTAATAAATCAACATAAGATAAACCAAGAGAATGACATCTCTTATTAAAATATGAATTACGGGGAGATAGAACTAAACACAAACAAGCCCTCAAGGCTTCACATTTTTTGCTAGTTTATGGAAAACAACCCATCTTCCCTATTACTCTTAAGATACCAACATACCAATTCATGTAAGAGTACATAGGGAAAAATGAAAGAGTACAATCTAGGTTATTAGATATAGTTTAAATAGAGGATGCATGAATTGAAGCACTACACAACTTTAATAAACATCAAGATATTGTCAAAATATGGTTTGATAAAATATCCAAGATTAAGGCCTTCAAGATCTCAGACTTAGTACTTATATGGGGTAAAACACATGAGAAAAAGGGACAACAAGATAAGTTCACTCTTTTATGTATTGGACCATATCAGATATCATAGATCCTAGTTAAGAATGCCTCTAGTTGAAATACCTCCAAGGTAAGGACCTCACCTTTCCAGTCAATGAATAGTTCTTGAAACACTATTTCATGTCTATTCCAAATGGAGATGCCTTATGATGACTGTACGTGAAATTTGTAGATGTGAGATTAGAGTAGATTTCTTGCTTTATAGATTAGATTTCTTGTTTTTTAGATTAGATTTCCTATTGTATAGATTAATATCTTGCTTAATGTGAGTAGCCTTCTTGCTTTCTATATTTTTATTTCAATAGGTTAGTTGTTATGCTTTCTAAATTAGTTCTCTAAAACTATAGAATAGACCAAATGATCTCCTACATAGATATTACAAAAGAATTTCTAAAAAATAAGGGTATGATTCATAAAGATACATCATTAGTTTTCATAGGGATTTATTTTGACAATACTAGAGATTTTGGAGTCAAGGTATGTGTCATGAATGAATTAGGTCCTAATTTGATTAGATGAATTTAATATACCTCTAGGACTTATTATGATTTAATCATGCAAATTTTATAAATACTTTCCATTTATAAATATTAACTACACTATAACATGCTAAAACTTGGATGAGTGATAATAAACATATAACTAGGTATACAATGATAGGGAGGTATTGATCAAAATAAGATTTTTACTATAAATACACCTAGCTAATATTGGTTCCCAGCCTTTCCTATATCTATGTTTCAAAAAAAAACTTTATTATACAGAGTAATAAAAGATGGGTGATTCAAGAAATCTCAACTGAGGCTATGGACACCTAGCTAGTGGTAGAGCAAGGCTTTGAGTGGAATTAGAGGCATCTATGTTAGGCCTATGGATGTCTGGTTAGTAGTAAAGTAATGTCGAGCCTTCCATTACAATTTGGTTATAAAATATGAAATCAAAATAAAACATTCATCGTACATCCAAGACTTTGTCAAAACTCTCATAACAAGGAAAATTGAATCCAAAAAATCACACAATCAGATGCAAGGAATGTAAGGGTTTAGTATGTTGCATTAGGAAATAAGAATCTATTTCAAGGTCTAGTTTTTTATTTATTTCTTTGTATGGCTGAAGATTGGTTATGCAACATTTTTAATATTCTAGGTTATCAAAATACATACTTTCCCTTGTGAGTCACCATTTATTGTGCCCTAACACATATGCCCCATTTCAAAAAATATTAAATGGGGACCCATTATTATTGAAAATATTTATCTGGGTTGTTATAAACCTTAGGAATCCATGATATGAATTTATTCATGTAAAATTATAAGGTTTTATTTGAAGTCTAAAGCTACAAAAACTCAAAATTTGAAAATCAAAGCTTGAACGGTTATTTGGATTCATCTTAAATCTTGGGTTTTCATAGTTTTCATTATTTATTTAGACTAACAGAACTAATGTATTTCATGCTAACATTTACTATGTTTTGTATATCTATAAGTCTATTGGCAGTCAATTGTTAATCATTCATGATTGGGCCCTACCCTTATTGCACAAGATCAAGACATGTGGCATAACCACATTATCTAGAACCTATAATTCTTTTAAAAGGTTTATAAGCCTTCGATGTTCTCAAGATTTGATGGTTTGATAGGTGGAATCACCACATTATTTTGCACCTATATCCATTTACAAAATTATGTAATTCTTTGAGGTCCCCAAGCTCTGATGGTTTGATAAGTGACATTCATATGTTACATGAAGCCTTCAAATTTCACAAAAAAATATCAATGTTCAAAGTCTCCAAGCTCTGAGAAGAGGCCACATGATGTTTTTTATTTACATAGAACCCTAAAAGATTTAAAAGTTAAGCTAATCATCTATTAGTCTAGAGTTTTTGAGTTCTATGAATTTGATAGGTGGTGCCTTTTCCTCAATCTAGAACCATAAAGGGATTCTTATAGTCTAGTGGTTCTGAGTTCCAACAGTCTAATGATTTTGAGCTTCTAAACTCTGAGCATTTGACACTTGGTAAATTTTCATTTACCTAGAACTTTGAAAACATTACATATTTCTGATGGTCTCAAATCCCCATGGTCATGTACCTACAAGATTTTGGTCTCTGAGAAGATGACAAGTGTCACAATTATATTGACTTAGAATTTCAAAGAAGATATACCAATCAATGAGTTAATGGCCTCATGGATCCAAGTATCCATGCCTCCAAGGCCCCCAAATTGTGCCACGTGTTGACATTCCATTACATGAAATATTTACATAGGTGTACATAGTTCACAAGGTCCAATCTCACATGTTCCCATACCTCTGATTCCCCATAAACCCAGAGTGGATTTATGTAGTATTATGTTAACTCTTGAACCTAGGGTATATAAAGCCTATATGCAAATCTAAATTCCCAAGAGAATTACAATTGAACAAGTGTCATAATTTAGGAGAGATAGGCTCAAAATATACATAAATGAGTTTGATAACAAGGCAAATAAGTGAGTAAGCATAAATTTGACAACTGTCTAGAACGTGATGACTAGATACATGAAGTTAATGAATAGTTACCATTTGGAAAACAAGTAAACCCACCAAGGATTACTAGTGAATTCATATTAAAATGGGAATGAAATAAAAAGTCATTAGTTACATTGAAGTCACATCAATTAGGCACTCATGATGTAATCTTTGGAGGATATATACAAAATTTAAATGAAGGCCAAGTCACTTTGCCATCAATCTCTAAGAAAAATGTTAGGGTTTTGAGCTCTCCTACAACTAAAAGCCTTAAGACTCTAGTGAAATAGTAAATAATTTTCATACATGCAATAAAGGGACTATATATCTTAGAATAACTGAAATGGATTCCTTTTTGGAACTAGTATGTGTCTAGGCCCCCTCTATATACTCTTATGCAAGTAATGAGGAATATATGTATATAATATTTTATAAAAGTGCACTTGAATTTAAATTCCCATTCTAATCAACATTTCAGAGTGTAATAGACTCAGTGGTTCCCTATTTTGATATTAGGAAAATCAATACATTAATGACCTACTACCTCCCAAAATTGTAGGACTTTATTAAGTAGTAGTAAAACCTGAGGTAACACCTTGTATATATATGCTTCAAGATTTATTTTTTAATGGAAACTATGTTGGATATTTCATACACATTAGGAAAGTAAAGAATACAATTACTTACATCTCTGGGAGGTCATTAAAAAGGTATCTCAAGCTACCCTTTCTTGAGATGGCCTATAATCATGTCTTGGCTAATTCATGGCTTGAACACAACATAGTAGATAGAAAACTCAAACAATAGTTACTAAAAGGCCAAATATTAAATCCTAAGGGACCCCTCTCATCTAATGGGATTATCAAATTTAGGCCAAGTATTAAGATAACCATGGATCTCCTAAATAAACTATATGGATTCCTTAGCATCACCTATGTGCAAGTAGAATGGGTATCTATAGTGGAGATTTTGTTAACATTAGATAAGATTTTTGCCTTAGGGAAAGTTCTCTATGCCAGGATGAAAACTTAGATGTATCAACTTGAGCAGAGGCCCATAAATGGGAACTTTTATATGATGTTTTATTTACTAGATGAAGTATTCAAAATAGCCCATAAGGTAAATGGAGATCTGTGACAACCATCAAATGGATATGTTGAGAATCGAATATGTGAAGATTATTCATTCATGTTTATTTATAGGTTTAAAATTGAAATTAAAAGGATATGTTCAAAGGTTTACCCTTAGGTGTAAAAAGTGATTTATGGCACCTAGATGCTTAGGCTATCTAAAAATTTAATGAAAATCATTGATAAATGTGGAGACTATTAGTACTACCCTGATGTTATAGTCATTAGAAATATATGGACAAGGGCACCTCCTTTGTTTCTACCATGCCAAGTTCTTAATAAAATTATAGAACAAGAGATTTCTTACCAAATATATAACAACATTAATGAGGAACTAGGTCAAAAGCATTTGGCCCATTACTTTAAAACTCATTTGAGTATTGGGAAGCTCTAATATGTAGTGAGATCCCACTTTAATCAAGTGGGGAAGATCACAACCCACTATAATTTTGATAAGACCTAGTTCCTAAGAAGAAATTAAATATTTATATTCAAATCCTAAGAGAAAATAGTAAGGTGAATGTCTTCTATGGTCATCCATAATATAGGTATTATCTAGTTCTATTTAATGCATTGAATGACTCATAAGTATGTATAATAATGAAATATGCACAAATGTCTATAATGGTAGCTTAGGCTATCTAATAAGATCAATAAATTAATAATGAACAAGTATATGAAATTGTATCACAAGCATAGAAGTCATGGATCAATTAGTGGCCCCTATCCCAACCACATGGTTCAGCAGGCCGTAGCCAACCCCCATATCCTACAATAGAAGAAGCAAATCCATAATATTAGGGTTCAAGAAGATAGTGGGAGGAGAAATACTAGATTAAAAAAGAAAATTTCAAGAATCTCCCTAGTCCCAGGTCAATTCCTACTCATTCAACCTTTACTGCTACATCTATGGGTACAACCACTATAGTGGAGAAAACTCCAACTCCAAAGGATAGATAAAAGATCATGTTTGTTTTGATACCTATACCATCTCTTATGATTACTACATAGGTTAGTCTTCCAAAAAATTTCCAATTGTATTTCTTATATATTCCAATCCCCCTCCATCTCCTAAACCATTTAAAATTTATTCTAATCTTCATTCCACTATTTCTGTTACACCTTCCATTCCATCACCACCACCTATAGTACTAGTTCCTACTACTATGGTCCCCTTAAAAATTTCATCATCCCACTCACTTTATACCTCTCCCATAGCAACATATCAAAGGAGATACAAATTTATTCCAACCCCATCCAAAATTCAACAAGCAAAGGAGAGACCATCATTTGTCATGACTATCATTGAGTAATCTCCTACTGATGAGGAAATAGAGGAAGAAGAAGAATAATAGGTGACATCCTTGGTAGAATATCAAAAAAATGAGGAAGAGAATGAATGAGTTATAATAAAATCAGATCATAAGGTGATTTAGGAAGAATACATGGGTGAAAAGGATGAAGAGGCTAAGTTGGGGAAGGCCAAATATTTGAGCTTGGGAAGGCTACAGAAAGAAGAAACACTAGTTGCTACCTTAGGCTAGCCATTCCTCATAGTGGATCAAAGCCAAAAGATAAGTGAGGTAGTTTATTATTTAGTTCCTTCTATTTCAATTATAGGTACTTTACCAATATCATGTTATTTTTATTTATCCATTCTTTCAACATGTACCCAAATAATGACTCCTAAGAAGGTAGTCCATTTTGAAAACTTGGTGACTATTTCTGATTTTAATCCCAAAATTCCACTAGTCTCAGGTAAACCTTAAGATCAATTAGAAATGCCTATTCCACAATATTTACCCACATAATCATCCAAATTATTAATTGAAAATACTCCCAAATTCACCAAATTCATAGATGCGTTAAATCCACTGAGGGAGACCACCATGGGAGAGGACTATCTATCCAGCTCTCAAGTACTCAATAAAAATAAATGCATCATTGGCACCTCCATCAATAACACCTACTTAAATGAATCCTCCACCCTCTATCTTAGAATAATAGAGTCCAAAAGAGCAAGAAGGGGAACTTATTGTTCTAGATTGGGTTAGAGGGATTTAGGGAAAGCAAGATGAGAGGCAAAATTTATTTGTTACTAAATTTATCATAGTATCTAGTTAGTTCAACAAAAGGAGTGGAACCATCAGAAGGGTGAAGAAAAGGAAGGCTTTAAATATAAATACAATGGAATAAATTTAATTTGAGAAAAGAGAATATATGTTTCCCTTGGCAAAGAAATCCAAAAATGATTCAATGAATCCTAATGAATATACTAAATACTTCTTTATTTTTGTGGATTCGACCAGTGAATCTATGAAATAGATATATAAAAGCAAAGAGGAAGTAAAATAGAGGCTACAAAATATATAAACCATACATTCTCCTGGAGAGATAAATGATGATGTGTAGAGTGTAGTTACTAAGTTGTATAACGTTTTGTATAATATTTAGGTTTCCATAGTAGGTAGCCAGTAAAATAGAATGAGTGTGACAAAAATTTGGAACCAAATGAAATAGATAGAAAAGAGGTTCAATTTCTTGGTTTAGTGTGAAATACTGAGCAGGAGATACACAGGATCCATAGGATCAATCCAGGAGAAAGAACCCTCAACAAATATATTGTTGAGAGATTCTTAACAATAAAACAAATTAACCTAGGTAAATAAAATTAACCCTAGGTAATAAATGACTACACTATTAGCCTTAGGTAAGATTAAATATTCATTATTCTAACACCCTCCCTTAAGTGAAACATAGGGAGAATGACAAACAAATATGGGTCCCGACTACTAGGCTTGATAAGGTACCCATGTACAAACCAATCAAAATATATGAAAAATAAAGGAAGGAAGGACTTCATGAGAAATCCCCCCAAAGAAAACTTCCTTCACCCCAAACATCACTCGCAACTAAAGATAACAAGGAGAAGCCAAAGGTTTAGTGAAGATGTCTGCAATCTGCTCAGTTGTAAGCACAAACTCCAAAGAAAGAACTTCATCTTGAATAAGATGTCAAAAGAAGTGCATGTGAATCTCAATGTGTTTTATCCACTGATGCTCAATAGGATTGCATGAAATAGCAATCACACTTTGGTTGTCACACCAAAGAGTAGTAGGACCCTACTATGTGAAGCCAAACTCTCCAAGCAACTGTCGAAGACAAAGTGTCTACTGACTAGATTTGATAGCACCTCGATACTCAGCCTCTGTAGAGGAAAATGCAATAGTAGTCTACTTTTTACATGCCAAGCAATTGGACCTAAACCAAGTGTGAAATCAAATCCACAAGTGGACTTGCAAGTGTTAAGATCACCAGCCCAATCAGAGTCAGTGTATCAAACAAGCTGTGTAGAACTCTATGGTGTGTAATGTATACCAAAGTGAGTGGTGCCCCAAATGTAGTGCAAAATATGCTTCACTGCTTGCCAATGACTCTCATGAGGCTCATTTGAGAACTGAGAGACAAGGTTCACAACAAATGTGATGTTGGGACAGGTATGAGTCAAGTACAACAGACTACCTACAAGTTGCCTATACAAAGTTGGATCAGCAAGAGGAGTCATACAAGTGGTAGACAACACAATACCTAACTGATATGGAGTGGGGGAAGGCTTACAATCAGCCATGCCAAATTGATGAAGAAGATCTGTCGCATACTTTTGCTATCCAATAGAGATACCCTTAGAAGACTAAAAACTTGAAGACCAAGAAGATAATGTAGAAGTCCTAGATCTGTCATATCAAACCTATCTGCCAACTTGTCCTTGATGTCATGTATCAAGGAATCTGAATTGCTAGTGAGGATGAGATCATCAACATACAAAACCAATATGATAAGCTCCTCACCTTGCTTCAGGATGTATACATTGTGATCTGACTCACAACGAATAAAACTAGAACTCAAAAGAAAACTATCCATCTTCTCATACCAAGCTCTAGGAGCTTATTTGAGGACATAAAGAGAATGACAGAGTCTACAAACCAATGATGAGTCCTACACAAATCCTAGAAGCTGCTCCATATAGATCTCCTCATGGAGATCACCATGCAAGAAAGCACTCTTCACATCCATCTAAAAAACTGACCAAGAATGTGAAGCAACAAGAAAGAGTACAAGCTGAATAGAATCCATCTTAGATACAGGGGCAAAGGTCTCAGAGTAATCAACCCCTTCAACCTATGAAAAACCCTTAGCTACTAATATAGCTTTGTACTTATCTACTGATCCATCTGCAACATATTTGGTCCTATAGACCCATTTACATTTTACAAGTTTTCTTCCTTTAGGAAGAGGGACAAGATCCCAAGTATCATTCTTCATCAATGAAGAATACTCATCATATATAGTAACATCCCACTCGGGTATACCAATGGCCTTAGAAAACAACACTGGATCATCTGTACAATCTTGTCCCAAAAGAGCAACACCAAATGTCTGTGAGCTAGTGTGATGAGAATCAAATGGATCACCAATGAAAGAACCAGTTGCCTGTAGAGTGCTCTTTGCCCACTTGGGCAAAGGTGGTGAAGAAGATGGTTGTGGTGGCTAAACAAGTGAAACATCATCATCATCAACAATAGAAAGCAAATCCTCACTATCCTCAGTAGAAGGAGGAGGAGAAGAAGAACTAGATGTACACTCATGTGGAGTGGGTAGCTCATCAACCTGAACATCCCATCGAAACAACACATCATGTGTGACAGGATCAAAAAGATGGCAGGCTTTTACATCTTCAAAATAACCAACAAAAATGAGTGGTTTGATTTTCTTCTCCAATGCTTTATGTTTGTCATCAGGAATAAATGCCCATGCTTGACTCCCAAAGATGCAAAAATCTGAAATATCAGGCTTGATCCTAGACCAAGCTTCTTCTGGTGTCATATTTTGCACAACTTTGTGAGGCATACGGTTTTGAATGTAGTTTGCACAATTTACAGCATCAGCCCAATATAGTGGACCTCAATTTTTAGATTGAATCATACAATTAGCCATCTCTTTCAATGTTTGATTCTTCCTCTTTGCTACACCATTTTGTTGAGGAGTGTGTGGTATAGTGAACTGGTGCTGTATCCCATGCTCAATAGAAAAATCGTAGAAAGCATTACTGTCATAATCCCCCCCATTTTCAGTGTGTATCTTCTTAAGAGGAAGAGATGATTGTTTTTCAACAAAGGTTTTGAAAGCCTTAAAAGTCTCAAAAACTTCACTTTTTAACTTGAGAAAATATACCCAAGTTTTACGAGTGAAATCATCAATGAATGTGAGTGCATATTTAGCCCCTAAAAAAGAACGAGTTGGAAAAGTCATCAAATCACTATGAACCAACCCTAAGGGTGCATTTGCATGTGTGGCCTTACCAACTGGAAATGGATCCTGGTGTTGTTTACCAACTAGACAACCAAGACACACCCCATCAATACATGATACCTTAGGAAGGCCTTTTACAAGATGTTTTGTACTCATTTTTTGTATATATCCATAACTCAAATGTCCTAATCTCTCATGCCACAATTTGCTGAGATTATTACCATGTGCTATAAGTGAAGAACTAGAAGACATAAAACACTCAAACTTATCAAAAGTATAGAGTCTTGCAGTATGGTTTGCTGTACCTGTAGCAACTATCTCACTAGGATCATTATATTCTCTTATTACAACATCATGTGAAGTAAACTCCACAATTTTACCAGTACCAAAATTACATATTTGATATACAGAGAGAAGATTAGAAGAGATTTGGGGTACAAGCAATACATTGTTAAAACATCCATCTTGTTTGTCAATAGTACCAGATCCCAAAACTTTAATCTATGAGGAGTTACCCATAACAATATGTGATGTACTACAATCTATAATAGAAGACAATAGATCCTTAGAATGTGTAAGATGGTGAGAAGCAATTGAGTCAAAAATCCACTGATCATGACATGAAGATATAGCCCTGGCTGAAAGTGCTTTCCCTTTTCCCACAAGAGAAGTAGAAGGAGATGGAGACGGAATGGAAATTTTGTGTTGTCTGACCTCTACCTCTAATGCTTCCATCTTCTTAAAACATCTACTCTCATCATGATTAGGACCACCACAAACATTATATGGACCAAATGTTTTCTTCTTTTGCTTAAAGGACTTTTTGGTCTTAGTAGATTTAGAATGATGAGGTGTTTGGGTGGTGGACTCTGGAGGGTTATTTGAAGGTGCTTGCTTTTGTTTAGACTTAGGTGAAGGTTTTCCTTTAGAATAATTAGCAACTAGAGCATGACTAGGACCAGGTAGAGCATCTAAGGCCATTAATTTTGTTTGCTCCCTAGCCAATCTTTCACAAAAAACTTCAAAGGAAGGCCATTTGAATTCATCACCTAATGTATCCATCATAGTATAAAAAGTAGAGGAAAAAACACTATATGGTTCTTTCAAATTTGAAAAAATCATGAAAATTCACTCTTAATCACTTTTATCCTTGTCACCATATTTCAACTATGACCATATAAATTTGAATTTTGCCAAGAATTCATCTATTGAAGGGAAATTTGATGGAGAGAGAGTACTCAATTCTGCATCTAATTGCAAAATTTTAAACTCATTAACTTTGCCAAATAGGTTTTTAAATTTTTCCCATACCTCTTTTGGCATAGTAGCATCTGTAATGTGAAATTGAAGATTATCTGAGACGTTGAGGCAAATCAATCCAAGAGCCTCATCCTGCTTACAACCATATGCATATTTGTCTTTTTTAGTGGTGAATGCTGCAGGTGTTGTTTCAGAAAAAATTCTCCATAAGCCCTTTGATTGAAGGAGTTGTTGCATTTTTGGCTTCCAAACATGGTAATTTTTATAATTTAGGGGTTCAAACAATTTGGATTCCATTCCCAAGGAAGATGATGAAGTTGACAAGAACAACCTAGACATTCATTTTTCCTCAAAACACCCCTCCCGTTACAATTTAATGTCTCCCGACGAAATTTTTTTTTTAGGCTTAGCTTATACAAAAGTAAAAAAAAATGGATTTAAGTAAAAAACATTTAGGGGGATTTGACCCCAAGACTTCCTCCCTACAATTTTTTAACAAAATACCAACCACTTTAGCAAAGTCAAATTTGTACTTTTAGAGCTAGAGACTTGACTTTAAACCACTAAAATTAAGAAATTAATAAAAAATAAGCCAAAATGACTCACACATGTGAGATAAATGCTGAATAATCTTTGGCTTTATCATAATTAATCTCTTGTTCCAGCAAGGCATGGTGATCAGGGAAATTTCTGAGAAATTTGTAAACACAGGCCAAGGAAAACACCTCTCAGCAAATGCAGAATTGGCTCCACTAGATCTGCCCAAAGGACTATACGTTCTAGTCCAAATCCATCCTTCTCAACTATAAATGAAAGCCTGAGAAGTCTGCTAACACTTAAAATTATCATATTTTGATTTTATGCAGTATAAGGCGTTCAAAATGGATGAAACCGTACAGCTATGCTGCAGACTAAAAACAATTTTTTAAATTCCTATTGTAACCTTCCAAAACACTGTATGGCCTGGTTCAAATCCATACTAATTTATATGAAATGAAAGCTAGCATAGTCAAATTTCATAAACAGGTCTCAGATTTTGAAAAAGTTGACTGTACGATCTGCCACATCAGAAAAATGTATAGGACTGCAGTTTGCCAAAAGGAACCAGTCAGCCAATTTTTGAATAAAAGAGCTCTACGGCTAGCATGATATGAAAAAATTCAAGTTGAAATGGATTCTTGACTTGATTTTCTATGCCCCTATGAAAAAAATTCTGATTTTGGAAATTTGTACGGTCATTAATGAGCATAAAGTACAAAATTTTCCAAAAAAAATTGTAAACAAGAACCAGAATTTGATCAAATAACAAATATCTGTAACACATCAATAAAATAATGTTTTTGAATGTGTTAATAGATGAAAAATGATGAAAATTTTGTAGGGAAGAGGATCTTCAACTTGAACTCCAAGCTCTGATACCATGAAAGAATGAGCAGGAGATACACAGGATCCACAAGATCAATCTAAGAGAAAGAACCCACAACAAATATATTGTTGAGAGATTCTCAACAATAAAACGAATTAACCTAGGTAAATAAAATTAACCCTACGTAATAAATAACTTACCCTTTTAACCTTAGGTAATCTTAAATATTCATTATTCTAACATAGTGCTCCATAACTAGTGATTTAAACCAATTTAATTTAATGTACAACATGGATGCATCATGGTGCCTTAACTATGTAATTAAAAAAAGGGATGCTTCCCTCAATTGGCATAACCAAATGAAGACTTTGTTCAGACATTTCTCAAATCATGAAAGTGAGGCCTTAGATATTTTGAAGGATATGAGGGTCACTAATGTAATTACTCCTATAAGTGAACTAACCAATAGTCCAAATTTTGAGAACTCCTCCAAAAAGCTTCAAACAAATTCAAGGAAGAAGTTGAAGGCACAATACATAGGAGAAAAAATGAAATATTTTAATTGATTAAATTTTTATAAGGATAGGGTGACAAGATTTGAGGTCTAAGAGCAAAATTCAAAAGCTTAGAAAATAAATAGACAAGGTTGATGGATGAGGCCACCAAACTCTTCAAATCCTCCTTGATAAATTTCCATATCATTAATAAGGAACTCAAATTAACACACATGTTATTTGAAGAGCTCAATGCAAAAGAGAAAACTTTAGGGTCAATGGCAATTGCTAGTACTAATCCATCATTTCATGGTTCCCATTTTAAACGATTTATAGTCATGCAAACTCTAGAAAGCCTAGTTTTGATCCCACAAGGAACCACAATGATTACTTTAGTCACTCCACCATATTCTTCGGCTAGTGGGTCCACATTAGCACCCATCTAATTATAATATGTAAGTCAAAATGTTGGTTACAAACTTATGTTGCATATATATATTGTATTTTTAGCTATGAAAGTCTATTCTAGGCTGACTGTTGTACATGCATCCTTTACATGACATTTGGATGAAATTACTATTTTTTAAACTATATTATTAGACTTCACTTGAGAGATAAGGCCTTCCCCATACCAAGCCTATTTATACTTGTAATCTCCTATTCCTAAGGGGAGCATAATTTTGGATGTTAAGATTAATACTTTTTTTTTGAGAAGTTTTGCAAGCCTGAGAGGTGGTTTTTTCTTAGTATAGGATAGATGTGTGTTTGATTGGTACTTGAAGATAATGAAATTGCCTTTTAATTTTATTTATACCACACCTTTTGAAATTATCTCATGGGAAGGTTAAAATAATATCATAGGTTGACCCATTCATGTCAAAATATTTGTAAATTTGATCACTTATAATATTTAGACACTAGCGTCAAACTTAGGACACTTGTCCTAACATGGACGATAGTATCCAAGAGGATATAAAAATGTTGAAAATATCTAAATTTGAGAGTAGTATATTAAAAAGGTTGTATTTAGACTATGGGATACAAGTGATTTGGGTAATTAGAATATCAAGATCAAACTACATGATAAGTATTTAGGCAAAATGAAATGGTGAATGTGAGACTTTCAACAATGAAAAATGTCTTAAATTGAAGAGTTTAGCCATGCATGATATTTTTCAAGTGTACAAGACTAGTTTATTATATAAAATCATATTTTAGTATCTACATCTCCCCTTTAATTGAATAACATGCATAAGGATGAAATTATTAGGTTAAAGGAAAAGAAATGTGTACCTTGGTATGCACAACAAACCTTACTTTGAATTGAACCCTATTTTAATTTTTAATTTTTATATTACCTACAATGAATATAATGTTATATTTTAATTAGTTCATATCATCTAAAAATTGAATAATTTAAATACTTTAAATTCAAAAAATGAAGGAAAGAGTACACATGTGTCGATGCAACCATGTTTCTCCTAGGTAGTTTGTTTTGGTAATAATGCTTCCTTGTTGAAGCATTGGAGAGAGTTTCACGACTGAGACTTAGATATGTGAAAAGGATAATGTGAGGGTGATCATGCCCTTAATTTAGTGAAATTATGAGTTGTGTCAAAGCCATCGAGATCACTAAATCTCAATCACACAACTCAAGTATATACATAATCTATCCAATCTTTCCTATATAAAATGGTATAACCATCTAAACCTATAAAAGTGAAGTAATGCCAAGGACATTGAGTGCACTGAATCTCAATCACACTAGTCAAGGGATACAACTATTGACAACATATAAAGCTCAATCGATGCATCTTAATAAGGTTGGTGCCTAACTGTGTAAATAAAAAGAATATGTATATGTGATATGGCACATTTTCATATCATATGCACCTATAATCTATCTTAAGGTGAGATATATGTCAAAATGTAACCTCTACTCTATAAACTATGTATAACATTTATCACAAATATGAAAAACTCTATCTCAAATCTATAAAATTAGTGTCAAATGCATAATATTTTAACCCAAGTGTATAGCTGAATCATGTAAATTGTATTGGATTATTCCAATTATTAAAACTTTATGTATGTGTACTCAAGTCTCTATGACATGCCCCCATTGATATTTCCACCATTTTAAGGTAAAGATAATACAAAATGATAGTCAACTTATGTCAAAAGGATAAGATAATCATGTTATATTTGTATAAATCATGTAGTAATAAAGTATATAGTGGTATCATGTCTAAGTAGATGTATAAATGAACCTTGTAATACACAATCATAAGAAGCCCTAAGATGCATGATATGGATCATGGAAACATGTAGAATTAACAGACAAAAACTTAAAAAATAATAAATCACACAGACAAGAGCACTCAATGTCATGTAAAAAGGGGTATAAGGAGTATATAAACAAGGGGCATGTATAAATTCCACACTCTCAAAGGGAGGACATGTTAAAATGTCTTCACACCAAAGAAACAAAATTTAGTGGAATTATGTCTAACAAATAAGGAATATGTTAAAAAGTTACATAATCAAGACAAAGTAGAAAATAAGAAGTGTGGAATTTATAGGTTACCCTTTCAAGAGGAACTAAAATCATAAGGACCACACAAGAGGTTGCGTTCTTGCACAATATTGAGTTATCTAAAAATTAGGTCTACATATTGACACTTACCATCTGTGCCTACACTCACCAATAAGTTTGGGTTCACACATAAATTAAATATTGATCCACACCTATAAGGAGTTTCCAATGTATGCCCCATGTAAATATATTTCACCACATCAACATGGCATGCAAACCAAAGCATAGAGTCTCCCTGACTTTAAGCAGTGAAGGATAGACTAATGCATAGGGAGTAGTTCCAAATCTTAACGAGTGTGCTTAAGATCTCAAATATTATTAAATTATCTAATTAAAAGGCTTCTTCACACTCAAATGATGAATTCCTAAACCAAATAACATAGTTTCACATATGTGCCTTTATAGAATGCAAACGATGATCTTGGCTGTACAACATCTCCATAATTAGCCAACACAAGTTAGATGTAGGCATAGACTATGAAGACCATCAAAAAATACTAGGCACAAAAGGAGTTTGGTCCATTATGAATTTTTTTAGAGGATCGCCCTTAGTGCTCTTCATAAATACACAACCACACTATGCAACTAGCTCTCTGCACAATCTTTAGTGCACATCCTTTGTGAAGAATGCACTTAGCTATCTGTGCACAACTACATGTGAGAATACACAAAGAAGGGAGTGCACATGGGCTAGTGACATATGGTACCAAATGGGGACGCATGAAATAACTCTATTAATTTTGAAAGATGATGAGGCAGAAACTAAAGATACACCTACATAATATCACATCAACAAGATCGTCTAGGTGGATTAGCAGGAGACCACTATAAATGGGAATGGTAGTTTAGCTCAATTGGATATTAAAGGGACTAAATCAGAATAAAATTAAATACAAGGCTACTATTAGAGTGTCAGAACATGACCACATGCCATCCTTAGCTACTTAGATGCCATTCAATCTCAAATGCACACATGGATCCATGAATGACCTTCTAGCTACTTTCATGCTCAAATTATCAGACCTAGGTTGAATAAGCATGGATTATGGTAGTTATTGTAAGATATTGATGCTATTAATAAGTTTTATGCTCTAGATGCTGCTTGTAAATTCAATTTTCTACCTACTACCTCTAATGGTGAATTGATCACTCACAGATTTGCCCTACCTTATACAAACCTTAATTTTTATTATAAAATGGTTGACATTTATAGGCATTATACTGCTACAAAAAACTACCCTCCAAGATCCTTCTCCTAGTATAAAAAATCTATACACATTTGATTTTTTAATATTACCTTAGACCTTGAGATTAATAATAATTGATCTACTTTCTTCACGATCTACATTCTATGTGCATTCATGGATGTTTGTCCCTTTCATTGTCATCCTCCCTTCACACCTTTTCATAGAAACAAAAGTCTTTGCAAGTTGTATGCTATGTATACATGGGTCTGTGTAGGTTTTATCTATGGATCATTTGTTATTCCTCTTAACACTATGTTGTGTTCACTTACCTCCATGTGAAACACTTATGCAGTGCTCCTAGTTTGGAGGTTCATATTTAGTATGTTAGTTTTATTTTGTCATTAAATAGATGATGTGCTCACTATGTTCTTGGTGCATCACCTTTTAAGTTCTATCAACCTTATTACCTTTTCTCTCCTTTATTCCCTTTGTTGAGTTTAGATTTAGTGCTAGCTATATATTTCATTTTACTCTTTGTAGGTCTACATATTGGTCCTAAACTAGGTGCATATAGAATAAAAGGAATACCATCTAACCTAGAGGTTTATACCAAGTAACACAAGAGCCCCACACCTTGGGGGATGATTCCATTGTTACAATGAGACACCAAATCACTATCTAGCATGCATTTTCAAGGCCCTAGGCATGGAAGAGCTACCCAAAATCAAGCACGAGATCCATTCACATGCAAGTGTACATTTTGAGTGATAATAAGAGGTAAACTCAAGTAAGACATGTGAGAAGATGAATAAGTGAAATATAAGTAACTAACATAAACATATCATAGTAGTCCTTACATACATGTGTTAGAAAAATATCTTGTAGCATAACATATCTGGTACAATGTGTAAGATGTAAACATGAACATAGACAAGTGAAAGCATTAGTGTATATATGATCAACATGATAATTTAAAGTGATTATAAAACAATGTAATCTATATCAATTTGATCAACAAAAGCAGATGCTTGTAGCATAGTGTGTCACATAGGTAGAGGAAATGTCTAACATATTTATGCTCATGTATCATGGAACTAGTGTGTGCTTGTATCACACTCAAGTAATCATGAAACATATGTGTCTATAGGAAGGAAAATGATATGATATATAATAACATAAAGTACAAAAAATATGCAAAGACTAGTAAACATGTAAATGCTAAATATTTTTATATTTTTATTTATGTGAATTTTTTTTCTTGATTTCTTCACTTTATTTTTGAATTTTTGAATTTAGGAATGAGAAAGATAGATGATCATCCCATCTAATGGACACTCATATAATGATTTAGGCTTAGGATGAGGTACAAAAAACTAGTTATGATCCCAATGATCATGTATATGTGCCAAATATGGAATTAAAAAACCTGTAATACTCTAGTTGTGCCTCATATGACTCTATGGTCATGAAGAAGTCATAAAATCTATAATGGTTCATGGAATCCATTTTTAGTGATATATGACTTATTTGGTGTAATTTTAACTTTGGGTCTTTGTACTCTCTAAAACATTTTGATATTTTGATAACAACTAGCTGGGTCATGTAGGTATAAATGATGGCTCCATGGATTCGACTATGTATCTCCGATGCAATGATCTCTCTAAGATTAGTTTCCTAGGAAAGGCGATTGACTTTTTATTTCCATTTCAATCATGATTAACCTTAATATATTGTATACTTATCCATCTTGGAATGAAATTCTATTGTTGTAGTGGATGTTTATATTGAACCCCTAAAACTGTGATTACACTATTGACACGAATATCTTGAGACATATATACACTGTGGAGGGTACTATGTGGATATTATGAAACCAAGGTCATCTAATAACATATAAAAGGTTGTAATATGTGATATAACCTTAAATTTTGTGGTCACATTTGTTAGACCAACTTGTAAAGGCAAATCCATCTCACCAAAAACCACTTGTGCTTTCCCATTGAAAGATTGACTGTCTTGGTTGACAGGTTTAAATCATCATGTGTATATCAAAAATTTGTGAGTAATGTCATGGTACATATATTATCAATAAAATTATTATCAACAATAACATTATGTATAATTTTATGATCAATATGTACTATAATAAATAATGAGTGAAGATATGAATCATAATCCATAATTTTACTGTCATCAAATGTTATTTAAGTCCTTTGAACCATTTGAGGTATCTCACATGTAATTTTTCCAATAATCCCATATAGTGGGTTCCCCTAATGAGGTGAATAAGGATGTTAATTATATGCCATTTTAACTTGTAGTGATTCATTATAATGATATTATAATGGATTGTTGACTATATTTTGGTTTTGATGGTCACCATGTTGTGATCATGAATCCTTTGGTAAATCATCAAATGTGATCATTTAAATATCAATGAAGTCTTGTATCTTGTGATTAAACTAGTAAAATCTATTATTATAATGTCTAAAACATTGGTGACAATCAAAATAAGTATTTGCATTATATCTTTTTGGTAGAGGTTGACTCGTATCAACCTCTAAGGTAAGATGGAGAGATGTGATTTGACACTCCACTAGTTTCTTAAGGAGATAATATGGAGACTCAAGTAATTGTGTAAATTGTCTCTTAGGTGCATTAAATAATATGATTTGATTAGGTTATTATGACATCATATTTACTATTGTTTTTGATTCCTTTCTATCCTTTTTATGTCTGACCTTATAGCTTGGTTTAATATGAAAATTTGTAAAAATATTATCAGTGTGCTTGCTACATACTTAAGCTTGTTCAATTCAATAAGTTTAATTTATCGATCTTGGAAAATATGACACAAGCCACCAGAATATTTAGACTTACTAAAGACAATAGACTCGTGTAGTTGGGGTAAATAAAATTTGATTAAAAATATATTTAAGCTCCTTATCTTCCATTGGATTTTTCATTTTGGCCAACATTGTCTTGTACCTCAAAACATATTCATTGATGGGCTCATTGGTTCCTTGATTTCTCTTTAAAATTTATACATATGATATAGTTTTAGTAATTTTGATAGATAAATGTGTTAGGAATTGATCTAATATAGGTTTTAATGAATTTATTGATCATACTGGTAGATCATATAACCATCTTAAAGCATAATCCTTTAGTCTTATTTGAAAAAAATGGTCAAAAGTTGATCATTGGAAGCATAATCAAGGCATGCTACATATAAATATCGAAGATGTTGATCAGGGTTATTCTTGCCATCATAAAGTGTGAATTTGGGTGCTAAAAAATTCATTGGTAAAGGATGTAAATATATATTGAGTACAAAAGGATTATAAAATACATATTGTGAATCAATAACATGATTTTATTTTGAAGCATTTTTCTCAATAGTTTTAACCTTAACTTTCAAAGTTTGAATAGATTGGAGAAGAGTTTACATAATATACCCATTGGGATTAATATTTTATATTTTAGAATTCACCAAAAAGGATGTATACCACTTGAGTTGATGTAGGCATTAAAATTGGTAATTGAGTTGATGTATTTATTGTTCCTATGGATGATGTAGCAATACTTGTTTGGTCTTTAGGGAAAAATGGCTTGAAGACATATCTCATGCCCACACTATATGTAGGAATCAATGGTGTGATCAAGGGGAGGGATATTAGGATTGAATCGATAGTGTTACCATTTAAATATTTATCATTACTTGATGTGGATGCACTAGCTTTATCATGTTTACTGATTTCATCTCATGTAACATATAAAAATACATCAACTAATCATTGATTTGATTTAAGGTGATTAGTTAATGCCTCATATTTCATTTCAAAATGGTATTTGTTAATAACATTTTTCATTTGTCATTAATGAAAAATAAATAATCCAATAATAATTGAAAAATTTAGATCTGAAAAGTAATCACAATAATATGATATTCTAAAAGGTTGAAAACCCTAGAGCAAGATAAGGTTGTATAAGAATATTTAGAGGTTGAGTTCACCTGATGTTTAACCCATTTAATAAATATTTAAAAGGAACATATATCATAATCAACTAAGGATTGAAGTATTCTAAAAAGAAAGCCAATTAAATAATTTAGATTCAAATTTTTTTGATACAGTGTTAAATTATGCAAATATGTTAAATATAGAAAGTATAATGTCAAAAAGTAATTTGAGTGCTTAAACATGAATAAGAGATAAAAATTGTATTATTCACTGATTCAAAAGAATATTTTAATGATATGGGTATGGAAGAAGATAGGTTGATGCCCCACTATGATTTGTTAGATTCTATAAATTAATTCTCTATCCACCTATCCACTACTGTCAAAATCTAGACACTAATGTTAACAATTATATACATAAAGAATTATGTCCTTTTTTTAAATTTCATTTGAACATGTTATGTTTCACTATCACCTCTCATATTATTTGTTGTGATCATGAACACACGTTTTAGATATTAGTATGTAGCTCAAAACCCTAGGTCCTCTAATAACGTAAGCCACCATGCAAAATAGAGGTTAATGGGCTCAAGTGAAAATTTGATAACCTAAAATACCCCTATATCAATGGTTTTTTCCTACATATCAATATACTTTGAAACGGGCTTGAGATTGATGTAGTTACCCTTCTTATGTGGGCTTGTATGTGAACAATTATGAAATATACCTTATGTGAGTAGATGTAGTGATGTATCTTGTAACTTGAAAAATAATACACATGGGATACTCTTTAATTCTTCAAAATTGTAATAATATTGATCCTATGAATAAATTGGAAGTAGGGCAATTTTGTAAGCTTGAGAGGTGTTTTTTTCTTGGTATCTAATAAATTTGTGTTTGATTGGTAATTTATGATAATTTATGGTATTTTACTTGTACTTATACCACATATTTTGAAATTATCTCATGGGAGGGTTAAAATAATACCATAATTTAACCCATAAATGTTGAAATATTTTGAAATTTGACCATTTTTAAGGCTTAGACACTAGTGTCCCAGTTTGGATGGTACTGTCTAGAAGGATGGAAATATGTTAAATATATGTAACTAATAGAGTAGGATATTAATCATGTTTTATGTATACTTTGGGATATAGGTGATATTGGTAATCAAAATATTAGGGTCAGACTATAGGATAAACATTTAAGAACTACAAGATGGTGATTGTGATTCCTTCAAGAATATAAAAGGCCTAAGCTAAAGGGTTGATCCATGAGTGACATTTATCAAGTGTAAAAGACTAGTTTATCTTGTAAAATCATATTTTAGTATATAAATATATCGATTATATATATCAAAGGATCATGGGGTACAACACACTAAATGATAGTTTATATGAGTTTTATGTGCATTTATAAGCAATATTGAATATGATGGAAAATAGATAAATTAAAAGAACTAAAATATATAACTATATTAATATGTGTGCTATATATATGGTACACCCTTGAGAAATATGTATGAATGTGCTATCAAGATATTTATTTATAAGGAAAAAATATTATTTTTGCAATAGTGAAGGGAAAAATATGTCCCTCTTCTATTATGTGGGTAGGTTCCCTTTATTAAAAATATGAAAAAGTTTGAAATATAATATATAAAATATGTTTATGAAAATTATTATTTGATTTTTTTACATTTAAAATAAAAAATAAACGCTGAAGGAAGGGATTATGAAAGACTGGAATAGATGAATACATGTACACAGAAACAAACTTAACTTTTATTTTTTGCATGTAAGATAAAAAATCATAGAAATAATGATAGTTTAACATCACATTTATTAGTATTAAGAATTAAAAGAGAAAATGTGTATTAAACATAAGAATAATACAAATTCACACCAATAAAAAAGGATGCAAAGTTATATAAAAATGCCTTTGTATTTGTTGGGAAATAAATATCTCTTTTTATAAAAAAATACTTGAAGTGTCAAAAAAAACTTTTACCATCATCATCATCATCACTCCTATTTAAAATTCATATAAGGATAACTAATTCATAACCAACTTTCTATATTCTCCTATTTTTACATTCAATTTTCAATTTTTAATAAAACAACTTTTAACATAATAAAAATACATTATATATGTGAGATGTTACAAAAGTAAAATGACAAATGGAAAATGAAGATAAATATATTTTGATTAAGAATATTTTTCAAAGGAAAAGGTGCCACCCTTTGGGCCTGGGTCACTAGTAACTTGCATAACAACAACTTTATTATTCTCTTGCATCTTCTTCATTTTACCTGATTTGAATTTGATTGCAATATTGATTATGAGTTGTTTATTTGGAATCATTATATTATTACATCAAATCAACCAAATTTCTATAACCTTAATCATAGTATTATAGACATAATGGCATTCAAACAAAGTCTTATTAATTTCTCCAAAAGCATTATGAATCTCACTTAACATATTCATCATTGTGATATTGAAAACATTTGTTTTGAAAAACTATTATCTTATAGATTTATGAAACTAATATTTAAAATCAATGATTGAATGTTGTCTAATTCCATCACTTTTAAAATTCTCATGATGTATGGAATAAATTCTGGAATAAATCTAAGAGATTTTCTCATCATATAACTTTTTTAACTCATGGAGATTTGTCAAGATATCATTGAGTCCATCAATTATCCATTTGATACTTGTGTACTATTCATAAGAGTCATTGTCTTCCTTATTATTAAATATTTACTCAAATAAAATCAAATTCACAACAATAAGAAATATTTATTCTAAATCACCTTTCATACCTTCTCAGTTGACCAACTCCTTTTCCTGCCATGACAATTATTCATCCACTTTAGTGCACTTAATTTCAATCTTATCATGTGCCCTCAGGAATTCATCCATGTACTTCAATCCATCCACCAATCATTTTATAACACAAAACTTTAAAGTTTTTCCAAAATTATTGAGTTCACCTATTGCTATAGTAGATATTTATTGATGCCTAGGATCTAAAGTGAATCAAGAAAAGATGATGTTGGTGTGTATATTAGGCTAAGAAGTTATTTGACATAGTAATTGATTCCTCAATTATTCTCTTCAATTTGTTATCTATTTTCTTCTTCTTTCTTAACCCCTTTTTCCATCATATATATAACTTCCTTGAGATTATGAATATCACTCTTAAGAATTAATATTACCATAAGAATAATATAAATATTTTATTATACCAACATCATTTGTTCTTCATTTTTATCACCAATGGGTTTAACAATTTTAATCAACTATGCACCAAATAGATGAGAAACTAACCTGGATGTAGTCCTTACATTTTTGGGGGAGGGAACATGGAGAAGGTTGGCCACTAGACCAAAATCAAGCATTAAAGATTCGATCACTCTATTTTTATTCTTTATCAATCTTTTTACCCACTAAATATTTTTATCACTAGTAAAACCTAAAATCTAAGTCTCTGATCCTAAATAAGTCCTTGTAGGAGGATTGGTATGAGGTGGAAGTGGAAAATGAGGGTAATATTCTCCATGAGGTGAAATATGAAGAGGCATTAATTTAAAAAAAAAAAATATTGTGAAATAAAAAGATAGGTAGTTTGACTCTATCCTGATCAAAACGTATAAACTATTGTGTTGTGTTGGCAACCAAGACAAAAGTACCAACTATTTGGGAAGAAATGGATATATAAGTTTGAGAAATTGGATATATTAAATTTAAATAAAAAAAAAAAAAATCCCTCGACAAGTCTTATATGGAATATTACCTTGATTGGAATCCTCCCTATCTCCACCACTTCCTACAATAAATTTCACTTGAGAATTGGCATAAGGAGCATTAGAAGGCCATATAATTTTGACACATTTTTCATAGGTGTTATGTGAGGTTTTTATGACCTTGAACCTTTAGATCCACCTAAGATATTAAATTTTATCATTTTTTTATAAAACTAGTTCACACTTATATCAATGACTACTTTGGTGCTAACATCCAAGTTAACAACCTATTTAGTTGACTAGTCTATATGAGATTATTTTTTTGATATCAACTTATTCATATAGATAGGTTCCAAAATAGCATTTACATTATATACCATTCCTTGATGGACCCATGTTATCTTGAATGATGCAATACGTTCTATACTTATTATTTCATAATCTCTCTAATATACTTCATAGTCATTCAAAAAATCTTTCCAATAGTCTTCAATGGTTGACACATATGTGGAACTATATCCCATGTTACGTTCTATGAAACCATTGATGTCAAAAAATGTTCATTTTTTATTTTGGTATAATGTAAATTTGACCATAGATTTGTCATTATTTTTGGCATCAGTTGTATTCCTCCAAGTACAATGACTAAGTTTTAGTGGAAATTTCATTCCTTTTCGATGCCTTTTTTTTTAAAACTTTTTTGGGGAACATATGATAATTATCTACATAAATATATGAGTAATTTATTATTTATATAATTAGGAAGTTGATAAGGACTTAGTTAAATTCCTTAATTGTTATTCTTGAAATGTTTCTTACTTTTTTGAAAAGTGATTATAAAATCTAATCAATACATTAAATTTATATATTTTATTGAGTCCAATGAATGTTCTTAGGGATGAAATGGAATAAAAAAAATATAAAGTCATACAAAATCTCTTAGTTTTATCAATATATATATATATATATTAGTTTCTTACATAAAACATCATTGATTTCCATGGTCAATGAATTATTTTCCACTGTAGATGATGCTCATCATTATAAACATCCACAAGTGAAAGTCTCTTGTTGTTTTATTACCCATTACTGTATTAAGTAGAGTGATCATATTTTACAAGTATTATTTGAAATAAAATTTATATGATCTCATTGGTAGTTGATATAGACCCTTTCTCTTATGTTTTGAAAACCTGTGATTGATAGTAGTAAGGAAATATTTTGTGTTTTGAACCTAGTAGGCCATATCAATTTATTCATTAATGCACAAATAAGAGTCTTTAATTGGGAATCCAAAAACATCATATAATGAACTAATATAAAATATAATGATTAGTACACTATCAACCATCTAGACCTCTCATTTGTTTGGGTTATAATTATTGGAATAGGAAAGTAATACATATGTTCCATTACATAAAGTTTGGGGAACTGATGACTTAGGGAAGCCCACCATCATACATGATTTTGAAAATGCTTGACTAATTTTATGAACTCATTCTACTTCATAAATCCTCAAAATTGACATGGAGGATGATGAAGTCACCAATATTTGGAACATTAATTTCTAAAATTAAAACGGGGTTAATCCCCATGTACTTGAACTTCATATTGGTTTGTATAAAGGTTTGAAAGGCAAAATTTGTAAAATTTCAAATATGAAAATTATGAATGTAATTTTTTATGTAGCTATGAATATGAGGCCAAAGTGTTCATGAAAATGTAAGAATTTACATTCAACACCCTCCCATGAGTTTGCAATGGCCAGTCATAACTTTTGGTTGCTTGCGATACCACAAAACTTTGATTTTTTTTAGAGTTATGAATTTATGAAATATTTGAAAAATTATAGTTAAATAAAATTTGCATTAAAAGGGTGACTACTTATATAAATTTTATGACTAGAATTTTATTGGTGAGAAGTGAAATAGGTGTTAGATGATATGAAAGTTGAACTCATTATGAATCAACTATATGATTTTTTTATAAATTCAAAGTTCATAGTTATAAATAAACCCAAATATTAACCTCAAATACCTCCAAAGAAAGCACACCCTGTGTGTCATTTCTTTTTGCTACTAGTAATTTTGAGTGTAATGTGGTTGAGATTTAAATATACCACATTGAATATTTTTATAACTCCTTCTAGAAACCTTGATAATGGCAGGCAAGCTTACAATAAATATTATGAAATGGGAAGGGAATGAATAGATGAAAGCATAGAGGTAGTCAAGGTTGAAAAGGATGTTTTAAGAAATGGAATGAGGGGAAGTTTTATTAAATAGATGTGTATGGTTGAGGCTTTCACACATATGCCTTTAATGTCATGGTGTGTTGATTAGAAGATATACAATCACTTATAATTATCATATTTTGTACCTTGAACATACTTATGTCCCACAAGATCCTTTTAATAGCCTAAAAAAATGTCTTTCCTATGAATTATATGCAATTTCAATCACTCTTTTCATTCTTTTTAAATTTATCTTACCTATGTAATTATCTTAATAATTTTTATCATGCCCTAATAATGTAATTTTTCTATGGTTTATCTATATTCTTTGAGTGTTTCACACTTCTCATTCTTATCACACCCTCCAAGCACTTCCACCCATGTTATTAATCCATGATAGATGCGACTCTCATTTGAATTTTGGTTTTGGTCATGTATTCACTTCCATCATATCTCAACACCCCTTCCAATATGCCTCATAGGGCATGATTATTATTATTATTTTATCAATATTAATATAAAATATACCTAAGTTTATATTTTAAAAATTTGGAAAAAGGTGATCCTTGGGATGAGTATACACATGGAATCTAAAACTTATAAATTTAGATGAATTTAAATTTTTGGTACAATAATGGGGTTTGGCTAGAGACATAAACTGTGAGGGACATAAGGTGAACTAATTTTTTTATTAGTTTAGACTATTTATATAGTAATTTGGGCTATAAATTCATGAGGATTAATTTGAAAAAAAAATTACATGAAAAAACAAGGAAGGAAAAAAAAACACAAAAAATAAAGAAAGGAAAAAACTAAATAGAAAACTCATATGAGACTGGAAGGGAAAACACACACACCAAAATCCTAAAACACTTATGAACTTGGTAGGGGATAACCTATCTTTAGTACATGTAGTGATTTAGATATGTCCTATAGTATGGAAATGGGAAATATGTTACATATCTATATGTCAAATATTAAGTGTTGTCACTGTAGAAGTGATGAATCCTAAAAGATCCCATCCATAAGGAATAAATTTTTTTATGACTCCCTCTTGGCTCTCTACACTTGTCTTACATGAGGACTAGGTCTATAATTTTAAATTATCACTAACTTTCCCAGTGATCAAATATTTTATTTACCTTGGTTTGATGAAAAATGATTCTATCTACTATTGTATCTTTCTCTTCTTGTAATTTAGTCAGGGGCATGATCATTTTTTCAATAAAGTCCTTAAATATAGCATATTGTATTACTTAAACAAACTAAAGATAAAGTAATTACAATGAGATGGGAATTATAACATTAGTTTCATAAATCAACTAGAGTGGAGAAATAACTATAGCTTGTTTAGGAGCGGTATGGCCAAGCTAAAGAACATCATATAATTTTTTATACCAATTCCTCTAGTTTTCATCTACGATCTTGTAGATGATAGCTGTAGAGATCCCACAACCATTAAAAATGATGATATTGTAAGCAAATAAGTTGGAGTATTTATTACACATAATCTTTTACAGTACCCTAAATTAAACCAAGATGTTCTCTTTGATGAAGTTACACACTACTTAGGAAGTGGTTTGTCTTACTAGGATTACTTTAACCCACTTAATCAATTAATATATAGCTATTAATATGAGTATGCCATACACTTGAAATGGGATTAAATGTGCCAAATAAATTTAATATTCAATGTTTTAATTGTTCATTTATCATAATAGGTGTAAGTGTTAACACAATAAGCTTATGTCTACCAATAAATTGCTGATAAGCTTAACATTTTAAGATATATTCTTAAGAATATTTGAATAATGTAGGATAGTACTAATGTGTCTATAGGTTCTTAAAGGTTTTAAATAGGTATTAAAATTGACCCCAACATGTTTGATTATGACAAGATTCTAGTAACCTTTTTTGTTTCTCTTTATCCATACATCTTAGAAAAGTACCATTTATTACCTTATTAAAAAGAGTGCTATCCTAAATTTCAAACATAGACACATTGAGATTGATTAAAATTTTTTGTTTCATATTGAGGTTCTCTAGACACTCTCCATAATATAGGAAACATACAATATTAGATTACCATTCATCAACAGAGTTGGTAAATACTACTAATGGTATTTTTTTAGAATCTTCTTTGTCAATATTTATCTTTTTAGCTTTTCTCTAATCATAAAATAATTTTGAAATAGCTAAGATAGACCTCTACCTTTGAAAAAACTGAAAATATTTATTTATATGTCATATAATTTATATTTTTTCATGGTAGTTTAGACCATAACTCAAGAAATTAATTGGAGATCCAATTCCATCTTCATTATTCTATACTAATTTAGATAATAAGGTATGTTTTTAAGAATAAATATACATAATGAAATATTATAATTTAGGAAAATAATCATGGGAGGATTAGACATGGAATTTTTATTTTCATCAAAAAAATTATTTCCATCATTCTGAGCAAAGTGTCTAGTGAGTTCTGCAAAGTTTGGAACAAATGTTCTCACGAAGTTCACTTTGTCAAATAAATAATCTATTCCTAGTTTACTAGTTGGTATAAATATTATTTGAATTTTCTTTACTCTTTCATAATTTATCTCAATTCCTTATTTTGAAATTATGTGGCCAAATATATTCCCTTCACTAACCATAAAAAATGATTTATTTGGATTTAATAAGAAATTATGAACTCTACGCCTTTCAAAAACCATCTTGAGATGTTCATATTGATATTTTTATTTTTTTGAAAAGATTTTAAGATCCTCAATATAAACTACTATGATGTTATTATTCATCTCATTTAATGCTAGATATATCTCTCTTTGAAAAGTAACAACAACATTGATAAGACCGAATGACATTATCTTTTAGGTAAAGCTACCCCATAGTGTTGTGAATGAAATTTTGCATTGATATTTGGGTGTCACTTATAATTGAATGTATCTAGAGAATCTATTAAGAAAATACACCATTTTAGATCCAATCACTTGTACAATATAATCATTATTAGTAATGGATAATTTTTCTTGAGGAAGGCATGGTTTAGGTTATAAAAATCAACACAAATTATTATCTACCCACTCTTATTTATTTTAGGTACATTATTTTATACCCAAGTAGAGTGATAAATTGGGAAAATAGTCTTGACATATAACATATTTTTTAAATATTCATAGATTGTGCCAAATAAACTAGATTATAGTGCATTCATTTTTGCTTAAAAGGGTTAACTCTAGGATTGAGTGGAATGTTATGCTTTATTTATTTAGGTAAAAAAAATTTAGTTTTGCACAACACTAAGCAAAGATATCCTTGTAAAGCTTAAAAATATATTTGAATCTTCATATTTTTTATTTATAAAAATAATTAACAATGTTAACATATCAAGGATCCTCTTTAATACAATGTTTAGTTTTTCACATTCAAAAGATAATTTTGGGTCATATTTAATTTGATTTTAAATATACTTGTCATGTTTATTAAATAGTTCTTCCAATGAGACTAGATCCTTACAGATTTTACACTTTTAGTTGAATAATAACATCATATTTGTCTTCACTCTTATTTTTAGTTTGAGATTCATAATTTAATTCACCTTTATATATTTAATAGTTTTCTAGGAATGAGATTCTAGTAAAGCTAAATTTATCCCTTCAATGAACACGTTTATAAATTTTATTTTATTATTATGAAAGCAATGTTCTATTCAACATCATTGAAGACTTATTGATTTTTTGAATTGTCAGGCACACTTAGGAAATTAACTAGATCTATTATGTACATGTCTTTATTAATCTCAGTGTGAGGAATTAATAAAGAATCATATACATCTAATGCATTGTATTTGCTTTTTTATTCTCTTGGTAATTTAACAATACATAAATCCTTAAAGACTTAAATATAATCCCATACTTCAAGTCTTACTAGGATTACATCAATCTAATCAATGAATTAATATGCAGCTATTAATATATGAGTATGTCATACACTTGAAAGGGGATTAAATGTGTCAAATAAATCCAATATTCATTTTTGAAATGGTTCATTGATCATAATAGGCCAATGTGTTAATGCAACAAGCTTATGTTTGCCAATACATTACTAACAAGATTCACATTTTAAGATCCATTCTTAAGAATATTTGAACAACTTAGGATATTAGTAATGTGTTTTTAGGATCTTAAAGGTTGTAAATAGGGATTAAAAGTGACCCTCACATTCTTGATTATGATAGGATTCTAGCAACCTTTTTTTATTTCACTTTATCCATGCATCTTAGAAAAGTTTCATTTATTACCATGTTAAAAAGAGTATTATCCCAGATTACATACATAGCCACGTTGAGATTGATTACACTTTTTGTTTTCATATTAAGGTTCTCTTGACAATCTCCATAATATAGGAAACATACAATATTAGATTACCATTCATCGATAGAGTTGGAAAATACTACTAATGGTAAATTTTTATAATAATTTTTGTTAATATTTATTTTTTAAGATTTTTATCTTATCCTAGAATCATTTTCCAATCAACTAAGATAGACATCTACCTCTGATAAACTTGATATACTTTTTGTCTAAGTCATATAATTTATATTTTTCAGTCTATCAACCCCTTTTTGAATTGGGTTTTTTTCCGCATCTATATAGAATTGAAAACCATGTTTGGGACCATCACTATCATTTGAGAATTCAAGATATACAACCTGAAATTTTTCATAGATTTGACCACAACATATGCATGCTTTTAAATTTGGGAATACTAGAATTCATGGTATTTCAAACCATAACTCATGAAATCAATTGGAGATCCAATTCCATATTCATTATTTTATACTAATTTATCTAATAAGGTGTGATTTGAATAATAAATATACATAATGAAATATTATTAAAATTAAGGCACATAAGCATGGGTGAATTAGAAATGGAATTTTTATTTTCATCAAAATAGTTATTTCCATCATTTTTAGTAGATTGTCTAGTGAGTTGTACAAAGTTTGGAACAAACATTCTTAGGAAGTTCACTTTGTCAAAGAAATAATCTATTCCTAATTTACTAGCTGGTATAAATATCTATTTAATTTATTTTACTCTTTCATGATCTATCTCAATTCCTTAGTTTGAAATTATGTGGAAAAAAAGATTCCCATCAATAACCACAAAAAATGATTTATCTGGATTCAATAAGAAACACGAAATCTATCTTGAGATGTTCTTATTGATATTCTCATTTTTTTGAAAAGATTGTATGATCCTCAATATAAACCACTATGATGTTCTTCATCATCTTATTGAATGCTAGATCTATCACTCTTTGAAAAGTAACACCAACATCAATAAGATTGAATGACATTATCTTATAGGTAAAGGTTACCCCATACAGTTGTGAAGTAAATTTTGTATTGATATTTGGGTGTCACTTATACTTTATTGTATCTAGAGAAGCCATTAAGCAGAGGAATCATTTTAGATCCAATCACTTGTAAAATATAATTATTACTAGTAATGGATAATTCTCCTTGAGGGAGGCTTGGTTTAGGTTACAAAAATCAACAAAAAATATTATTTCCCCACTTTTATTGCTTTTAGGTACATTATTTTATACCCAAATAGAGTTATGAATTGAGAAAAACGTCTTGACATATAACATCTTTTATAATTATTCATAGATTATGTCAAAAAAATTAGATTATAGTGAATTTTTTTTTGCTTAAAAGGATTAGCTTGAGGATTGAGTGGAATGATATGCTTCATTCATTTAGGTCAAAAACATTTTAGGTTTGCATAACACTAAGCAAATTTATTCTTGTAAATCTTAAAAATATATTTGAGTCTTCATATTTCTTATTTATAAAAATAGTTACCAATGTTAACATATCAAGGATCCACTTTAGGACCAATGTTTAGTTTTTCATATTCAAAAGATCATTTTGGGTCATCTTGAATTTGATTCTAAATATACTTGTCATGTTTGTTAAAAAATTCTTAGTATGAGACTAGATCCTTAGGGGTTTTACTCACTTTTAGTTGAATAACCCCATCATCTTTGTCTTCACTCTTATTTTTTCTTTCAAATTAAACATTTGATTTACATTTATATATTTATTAGTTTTTTAGGAATGAGATTATGGTAAAGATGAATTTATCCCTTCAAAAAGCAAATTTATAAATTTTATTTTATTTTTATGAAAGTAATGTTCTATTCATCATCATTAAAGACTTACTAATTTTTTGAATTGTCAGGCACACTTAGAAAATAAACTAGATCTATTATGTACATGTATTTATTAATCTTAGTGTGAGGAATTAATAGATAATCATATACATATAATGCATTATATTTAGTTTTTTATTCTCTTGGTGCTTTAACAATATATAAAGCCTTAAAGAATTCAATACAATCCCATACTTCAAGTCTTACCAGGATTACTTTAATCCACATAATGAATTAATATGTATCTATTAATATATGAGTATGTCATACACTTGAAAGGGGATTAAATTTTCCAAATAAATCCAATACTCATTTTTGAAATGGTTCATTTATCATAATCGGCCTGAGTATTAATACAACAAGCTTACGTTTGCCAATTAATTACTGACAAGCTTTAGTTTAAGATCCATTCTTAAGAATATTTGAACAATGTAGGCTAGTATTAATGTGTCTATAGGATTTTAAAGGTTTTAACTATGGACTAACAATGACCCCCACATAATTGATTATGATAGGATTATAGTAACCTTTTTTTATTTCTCTTTATCTATGCATCTTAGAAAAGTACCATTTATTGCTTTATTAAAAGGAGTGTTTTCCCATATTACATACATAGCCATGTTGAGATTGATTACACATTTTTTTTTAATATTAAGGTTCTGTAGACACTCTCCATAATATATGAAACATACAATATGAGATTACCATTCATTAACAGAGTTGGTGAATACTACTAATGGTAAATTTTTAGAATCTTCTTTGTTGATATTTATTTTTTAGATTTTCTCTAATTATAAAATAATTTTGCAATCAACTAAGATATACCTCTACCTTTGACAAACTTGATAGTATTTATTTATAGGTTGCATAATTTAATGTTTTTAATCTATCAACCCCTTTTTGAACTGGGTTCTTTTTGCATCAATATAGACTTGAAAATCATGTTTGGGACCATCCCTATCATTTGAGAGTTCAAGATATATAACCTGAAAATTTTCATAGATTTGACCATAACATATGCATGCTTCTCAATTTGAGAATACTAGAATTGTGGTATTTCAAACCATAACTCATGAAATCAATTGGAGATCCAATTCCATCTTAATTATTCTATAAGAAATTATCTAAGGTGTGTTTTAAAGCATAGCTATACATAATGAAATATTATTAAAATTTAGGCACATAAGCATGGGAGCATTAGAAATGGAATTTTTATTTTTATCAAAAAAATTATTTCCATAATTTTGAGAAAAGTGTATAGTGAGTTCTACAAAGTCTGCAACAAATGTTCTAAAAAAGTTTACTTTATCAAAGAAAGAATCTATTTATAATGTACTAGTTGGTATAAATATTTATTGAATTTATTTTACTCTTTTCATGATATATATCAATTCATTATTTTAACATTATGTGGCCAAAGATATTCCCTTTACTAGCCACAAAAAAAATGATTTATTTGGATTCAGTAAGAAACTATGAGCTTTACACCTTTCAAAATCCATGTTGATATGTTCATAGTGATCTTCTAGTTTTTTTGAAAATACTGTAAGATCCTCAAGATAAACCACTATGATGTTATTCTTCATCTCACTGAATTATAGATCTATCACTCTTAAAAAAGTAATAAAAACATTGATAAGAGTGAATGACATTATCTTATAGGTAAAGGTACCCCATAAAGTTGTGAGGAAAATTTTATACTAATATTTGGGTCACTTATACTTGATTGTATCTAGAGAAGCCATTACGCAGAACATCATTTCAAATCCAATCACTTATAAAATATAATAATTATTAGTAATCAATTATTTTAGTTGAGGGAGGCTTGGTTTATGTTACAAAAATCAACAAAAATATTATTTCCCCACCCTTATTAATTTTAGCTACTTTTCTTTCTACCTAAGTAGAGTGATGAATTGGGAAAATAGTCATGACATATAACATATTTTTTAATTATTCATAGATTATAGCAAAAAAAAATTAGATTATTATGCATTTGTTTTTTCTTAAAATGGTTAACTCTAGGATTGAGTGGAATGCTATGCCTCATTTATTTAGGTTAAAAACATTTTAAGTTTGCATAAAACTAAGCGAAGATATCCTTGTAAAGTGTAAAAATATATTTGAATCTTCATATTTATTATTTATAAAAATAGTTACCAATGTTAACATATCAAGGATCCTCTTTAGGACCAATGTTTAGTTTTTTATATTCAGAAGATCATGTTGGGTCATCTTGAATTTGATTCTAAATATACTTTTCATGTTTTTTAAATAGTTCTTCTAATGAGACTAGACCCTTAGGGATTTTACTCACTTTTAGTTGAATAACCCCATCATATTTTTCTTCACTATTATTTTTGATTTTAGATTCATCTTTTGATTTAACTTTATATATTTATTAGTTTTTTAGGAATGATATTCTAATAAAGTTTAATTTATCCCTTCAAAGAACAAAATTATAAATTTTATTTTATTTATATGAAAGCAATGTTCTATTTACATCATTGAAGACTTACTAATTTTTTGAATTATTGGGAAAACTTAGTAAATAAAATATCTTTATTGTGTACATGTATTTATTAATCTTAGAGTGAGGAATTAATAGAGAATCATATACATCTAATGAATTATATTTAGTTCTTTATTCTCTTGGTACTTTAACAATACATAAGGCCTTGAAGACTTCATTACAATCCCATACTTCAAGTCTTACTAGGATTAATTCAACCCACTTAATGCATTAATATGTATCTATTAATATATGAGTATGTCATACACTTGAAAGGGGATTAAATGTACCAAACAAATCTAGTATTCATTATTGAAATGGTTCATTGATCATAATAGGCATAAGTGTTAACTCAAGAAGCTTATGTCTACCAATAAATTATTGAAAAGCTTCTCATTTTAAGATCCATTCTTAAGAATATTTGGAAAATGTTGGCTAGTATTAATCTATCTATATGATCTTAAAGGTTGTAACTAGGGATTAAAAGTGACCCCCACATGCTTGATTATGATAGGATTCTAGTAACCTTTCTTTGTTTCACTTTATCCATGCATCTTATAAAAGTATCATTTATTACCTTATTAAAAAGGGTGTGATCCTAGATTACATACATATCCATGTTGAGATTGATTAATTTTTTTGTTTCATATTATGGTTCTCTAGATACTCTCCATAACATATGAAACATACAAGTTTAGATTACCATTCATCGATAAAGTTGGTGAATACTACTAATGGTAACTTTTAAGAATATTCTTTGTTGATATATATATTTTTAGATTTTATATAATCATAAAATGATTTCTCAATCAACTAAAATAGACCTCTACTTCTAAAAAACTTGATAGTCTTTATAATTGAACGCTGAGCGTGAATGGAGAATTTGAATGCTGAGTGCACGCATGCGCGAGCGTGAAATCCAATCCTGAACCAGGTAGCTGTTGATCTGGCAGCTGGCATGGCCACAGCTTATGCTACGAAAGGGACTCCACCTATGAATGGAAAAAGGATCCTGATCATCCATTCTTCTGCAGAAGGGGGTTCTGTTCTAGTTACGAATATAATAAAAGGATCCCCTATTATTGGTTTGGTCCCTGGGTCAAAGGGAAGAACTTATGCGGATGTGGCTACTTTTGAAGCTGAAATACAGGATGCAAAACATCAAGCTTCTACTGGGAGTTTGTGCGTTTCACCAGTAAGTGCTTTAAATCCTGTTAGGGTTGATCTAGATCCTGATACAATTGAAGCAATCTTTAATTGGGTAGATTATTTTTCAAAGTATGTAGCTATTTTTTGATTTCATGGCTCATGGCCATCTCTTGTAGATCTACATGGCTAGATCTCCAATACCTAGCTACCACTGATTGATGGAAATGTTGAAATATACCCATGTGTTAAAGGTTTTTTTTTAGCTTTATTCCAAAACGCTAAGGATAGGAAGACTATTCTGTCCAATAGTAATTTTTTATGGCAGGGTAAATACCCTCTTATGGCCAAACGGTGGCATATGGATTTCAATCCTCTCACGAAAACCTTCAACAAGATCCCGGTCTGGGTTCGGCTCCCTAATTTGCCAATACATCTATGGCATGAATCGGTGTTTAAAACCATCAAAAATGCTATAGGGGAGTTTTTATTTGAGGATGATGAAACTAAGAGGTTTTATCGCTCAACCTGTGCACGCCTTATGGTTGAGGTGGATGTTTCTAAGGGCCTTCCTGAGGTGATTTGTTTGGACTCCCCTAGGGGTTCTTGGATGCAAATGTTAGATTTTGAAGGTTTACCTTTTTGATGCATAAAATGTCACCTAATGGGGCATGTTGCAGCCTGCTGTACTGCAGGGAAATCCAAATCCAGAAGATCACCTTCTTGGTGGTCTGAAGCTGATCATGAACATTATTTTTCTAAACAACCCGAGGAAGATTTGATTGATTCAGAGAATGAGAATGAAAAGAGTATCCATTCTGAATTGACGAATCAGGAGACTTCGCTAGAGACAGATCCTGTTGAAGGTAATGTGGAGATTGGATTATGTGATCTCTCTAAACTAATTTTTGAGGAGGTGGTGGTCCCTCCACCTGTTTTGAAGGATTCTCCTAGGAGCCAAAAGTTGGCTGGTTCTCGAATGGATTTTGCTGAGGTATTGATGCCCCTTGGACTTCATGGATCACGGCCTTCTGAGGATTGGGTTGCTGAGGCAGCTAAGGTAGAGGATGGTTGGACAACAGTTAAGAGGAAGAAGTCTAAGCCTTTGGTCCCCCCTCTAGATATGAAACTTTGGTCTTGTAAAAAAAATATTAATTGTTTGTCCAGCTCTTGACTGCTATTTTCAAATTCTTGGTTAATCTGGTCTTGCTTATGCAGGTTCTAGGCTTTTTTGTATCCTGGTTGTGCTTAAGGTTTATCTCTCTTCTGATGTATAGGGTTTCGGGGCCCCTTCAAAACCTATTTTTACCTTAATCTAAAACTTGATAGTCTTTATGTCTAGGTTGTATAAATTATTATTTTTAATCTATCAAACCCTTTTTGAATTAGGTTCTTTTTTGCATCAATATAGAATTGAAAACCATATTTCAGACCATCACTATCATTCGAGAGTTCAAGATATATAACCTAAAAAATTTCATAGATTTGACCACTATATATGCATGTTTTTCAATTTGGAAATACTAGAATTCATGTTATTTCAGATCGTAACTCATGAAATCAATCAGATATCCAATTCCATCTTCATTATTCTATATTAAATTAGATAATAAGGTGTGTTTTGAATAATAACTATACAAAATGAAATATTGTTAAAATTTAGGCACATAAGCATGGGAGCATTAGAAATGGAATTTTTATTTTCATCAAAAAAAATATTTCCATCATTTTGAGTAGTGTCTAGTGAGTTCTGCAAAGTCTAGAAGAAATATTCTTAGGAAGTTCACTTTGTCAAAGAAATAATCTATTCATAGTTTACTAGTTGGTATAAATATTTATTGAATTTATTTTAATCTTTAATGATTTATCTCAATTCCTTATTTTGACATTATTTGGCCAAAAAGATTCCCTTCACTAACCACAAAAAATGATTTATTTGGATAATACAAGAAACTATGGGCTCTACACCTTTTAAAATTCATATTTAAATAGTCATAATAATCTTCTCATTTTTTTGAAAATACTATAAGTTCCTCAAGATAAACCACTATGATGTTATTTTTCATCTCATTGAATGCTATATCTATTACTCTTTGAAAAGTAACACCAACATCAATAAGACTAAATGGCATTATCTTATAGGTAAAGGTACCCCATAGAGTTGTGAAGGAAATATTACATTGATATTTGGGTGTCACTTATACTTTATTGTATCTAGAGAAGCCATTAAGAAGAGATATCATTTCAGATACAATCACTTGTAAAATATAATCCTTATTAGTAATGGATAATTTTCCTTTAGGAAGGCTTGATTTGAATTAAAAAAATATAAACAAATTATTATTTCCCTACTCTTATTTATTTTAGGTGCATAATTTTATACCCAAGTAGAGTGATGAATTGGGAAAATAGTCTTGACATATAACATCTTTTTAATTATTCATAGATTATGATAAAAAAATTTAGATTATAGTGCATTGATTTTTACTTAAAAGTTAACTCTAGGATTGAGTGTATGTTATGCTTCATTTATTTAGGTCAAAAACATTTTAGGTTTGCATAACACTAAGTGAATATATCCATGTATATCTTAAAAATATATTTGAATCTTCATATTTCTTATTTATAAAAATAGTTACCAATGTTAACATATCAAGGATCCTCTTTAGTACCAATGTTTAGTTAATCATATTCAGAGATTCATTTTGGGTTATCTTGAATTTGATTCTAAATATAGTTATCATGTTTTTTAAATAGTTCTTCCAATGAGACTAGACCCTTCAATATTTTACTCACTTTTAGTTGAATAACGCCATCATCTTTGTCTTCACTCTTATTTTGATTTTAGATTCATCATTTGATTTACGTTTATATATTTATTAATTTTTAGGAATGAGGTTGTAGTAAAGCTGAATTTATGCCTTCAAAGAATCAATTTAATTTTTTTTAATGAAAGTAATGTTTTATTCATCATCATTGAAGACTTACTAATTTTTTGAATTATCGAGCAGACTTATAAAATAAACTAGCTCTATTGTGTACATATTTATTAATATCAGTGTGAGGAATTAATAGAGAACCATATACATCTAATGCATTATCTTTTATTTTTAATTCTCTTGGTACTTTAATGATATATAAAACCTTGAATACTTCAATACAATCCCATAGTTCAAGCATTACTAGAATTACTTCAACCCACTTAATGAATTAATATGTAGCTATTAATATATGAGTATGCCATACTCATGAAATGGGATTAAATATGTCAAATAAATCCAATAATCATTATTGAAATGGTTTATTAATCATAATATGCTTGAGTGTTAATGCAACAAGCTTATGTCTACCAATAAATTTCTAGCAAGCTTCACATTTTAAGATCAATTCTTAAGAATATTTGAACAATGTAGGCTAGTAGTAATGTGTTTGTAGGATCTTAAAGGTTATAACTAGGGTTTAAAAGTGACCCCCACATGCTTGATTATTACAATATTCTATTATTATTTTTTTAATTCTCTTTATCCATGCATTTTAGAAAAGTACCATTTATTACCATATTAAAAAGAATGTTATCCCAAATTACATATATAGCCATGTTGAGATTGATTACACTTTTTTTTTCATATTAAGGTTCTCTAGACACTCTCCATCAAATACGAAACATAAAATATTAGATTACCAATCCTTAAAAAAGTTGGTGAATGCTAATAATGGTAACCTTTTAGAATCTTCTTTGTTGATATTTATTTTTTTAGCTTTTCTCTAATCATAAAATCATTTTTCAATCAACTAATATAGACCTCTACCTCTAAAAAAATATATATATATTCTTTATGACTAGGTTGTTTTATTTATTTTCTTCAATCTATCGACCCCTTCTTAAACTGGGTTCTTTTTACATCAATATAGACTTGAAAAGCATGTTTGGGACCATAAATATCATTTGAGAGTTCAAGATATTTAACCTAAAAAATTTCATAGATTTAACCATAACATATGCATGCTTTTCAATTTGGGAATACTTCATAGTATTTCATGCCTTTACTCATGAATCAATTGGAGATACAATTCTATATTCATTATTATATACTAATTTAGTTAATAAGGTGTGTTTTGAATAATATCTATACACAATAAAATATTATTAAAATTTAGGCTCATAATCATGGGAGAATTAGAAATGGAATTTTTATTTTCATCAAAAAAATCATTTCCATCATTTTGAGCAAAGTGTCTATTGAGTTATGCAATGTCTAGAACTAACATTCTCAGGAAGTTCACTTTGTCAAAGAAAGAATATATTCCTTGTTTAATAGTTGGTATAAATATTTATTGAATTTATTTGAATCTTTCATGATCTATCTCAATTCCTTATTTTTCCATTATGTGGCCAAAGAGCTTCCCTTCACTAGCCAAAAAAAATGATTTATTTGGATTCAATAAGAAACTATGATATCTACACCTTTCAAAATGCATCTTGGGATGTTCATAATGATTTTCTCATTTTTTTGAAAAGACTGTAAGATCCTAAAGATAAACAACTATGATGTTATTCTTCATTTTATTTAATTTTAGATCTATTTCTCTTTGAAAAGTAACACCAACATCGATAAGACTGAATGACATTATCTTATAGGTACAAGTAACCCATAGAGTTGTGAAAGAAATTTTGTATTAATATTTGGGTATCACTTATACTTGATTATATCTAGAGAAGACATTAAATAAAGACATCATTTCAGGTCCAATCACTTTTAAAATTAATCATTATTAGTAATGGATAATTTTCCTTGAGGGAGGCTTGGTTTAGGTTACAAAAATCAACACAAATTATTATTTACCCACTCTTCTTACTTTTAGGTACATTATTTTCTACCCAAGTAGAGTGATGAATTTAAAAAATAGTCCTAACATATAACATATTTATTAATTAATCATAGATTATCCCAAAAAAAAAAAGATTATAGTGCATTTTTTTTTGCTTAAAAGTGTTAACTCCAATCTTGAATGGAATTCTATGGCTCATTTATTTAGGTAAAAAACAATTTAGATTTGGATAACACTAAGTGAATATATCCTTATAAAGCTTAAAAATAAATTTTAATCTTCATATTTATAAAAACAGTTACCATTGTTAACATATCAAGGATCCTCTTTAGGATCAATGTTTAGTTTTTCATATTCAGAAGATCATTTTGGGTCATCTTGAATTTGATTATAAATATACTTGTCATGTTTGCTAAATAAGTATTCCAATGAGACTAGACCCTTTTGGATTTTACACACTTTTTAGTTGAATAGCCCCATCATCTCTATCTTCACTCTTATTTTTTATTTTAGATTCATCATTTGATTTAACTTTATATATTTATTAGTTTTTTAGGAATGAGACTCTAGTAAAGCTGAATTTATCCCTTCAAAGAACAAATTTATAAATTAATTTTTATTTTTATGAAAGTGATGTTTTATTCATCATCAATGAAGACCTACTAATTATTTGAATTGTTAGGCACACTTAGAAAATACACTAGCTCTATTGTGTACATGTATTTATTAATCTTAGTGTGAGGAATTAATAGTGAATGATATAGATCTAATGCATTATATTTGGTTTTTAATTCTATTGGTACTTAAAAAATATATAAATCCTTGAAGACTTTAATACAATCCCATTCTCTATTTTAGTAATGTCTCAGCTGTTCATTTTTTACTTGATGTTCTTATTAAACCTATTTATCAATAAACTCAACATTACCCCATGCTCTTAGATTCCTTATTCCCATTTATTCTAAAAATTGTAATCCCAAGATCTAGGTTTCATAATTTTTGGTATTAATGGTACATTAAAACTATATTTTTTTATGAAATTCAAATTAATTAATCCTTCAAATAAATCAAAACCATTATAGCACCAAAACTTGAATAAGATTAGCTTTCATCAAAGTCCAACAACCATTTATAATTTATATCTCCTTCAATGAGTTTAGGGATATCTAGCTCTTCTTTTGAAATCATCATACATGTGATAGATCCTATTTATTCAAAATTAATTTCAAAGTATCTTATAAATTTTATACTATGTACTTAGATTTTGTTAAAGGTACTATCATTTTTTTGACTCCTTTAATAGGAACCAAAGTGTGAGACTAGTTGAGTTGAATTTCTCCTCTAAGATCTTAATATATAAACTTTAGCTTAGAAATAATCCATAACTAATAGGCATGTTTACTACAAGGATGGCCATTTTAGTTCTTTTTTTTTGGGAAATACTAGTAGGGCTACTTGATCATCATTAACTTATGTAATTAGGGGTATTTTTGTTTTCTCCATATAAATGAAGAAACCAAAGGTCTTAGTACACATCCACCAATGAGTGTGTGCTACCTTTGTGGGCATCACATTATCTGAAGGTCTAAAATATTTGATACAATTATGTAAGTAAAAACTTCCAATGAAGAGAGACACATAGAACATATTAATATATCAATGTTTTGGGTAAATTTGTCCAACTTATTATGTATGTTGAAGTATTAAAACTATTGAGGATTCATCTAGAAGATTTAGGCATACTAGGAATATTTCACCAAATAATTTATTTAATTTATCAAGTTGATATGGATTTTATTTAAGATATATATTTTTAAAAACTTGGATCTTGGGTTTGGTCATGTGGTCAATTATATAGAAAGAAAATGGATCAAATATTAAAACTTTAGGTAAGAGAGTAGTATAGAAAACATGTGGACCTAGATTATTTTCTAGCTACTTTGTCTTAGCTACTTGTCTTTAACTTAACTTGGTAGAGGCATACCTGTATTGAGGATGTACTTTCAAAGAGTTATTTTTGGGAAATCCTTATTCTTCACCTTATCTTTTTCTTTTTTTAATTATAATTGTTTCCTTTTTATACTACCTTTGAATTCTTCAGTTCTTATTTCTTGTTTTGAGATCTAGTAAATAATACATATGAGTGGTTATTCATATCTTCAATCACACCATCATTTTCATCTACTTATATGAAAAGTTAATTTTATTTAAGACAATACATAAGTAATCTAAGCAAGGATAGATACAATTCAATACATTTGTTTTTACATCTACTTATCACAATATGAAGGGTTAGGAGCATAATTTATTTATTTAAGTGAACCGATCATGACTCAATCTCTCCTTTAAAAAATGTTGATTTGAAAGAGGTTATTGTGGCTTGTAAGGATCACAAGGAAAGTTTAGTTATAGGATACAAGAATTATTCTATGTATCTAAGACCTCCAAATGACAAGTGTTACTACTCCAAGGAAAAAACATATGCAATGAAACCTTTAATTGATGGTATAAGCACATTTACGAGCTATAATGATGTTTAATTGAATGATACCACCTTTATAAATAAATTTGAGGGGGTATTTATATCCAAGGATTGACCTTAAACCCTCCCAAGAATTTAGCTAATAAGGTCAACCAGGCCGACCTTATTTGGTGGGAAATAGAGCTGTTAGGCTTCAAACTAAGTCGACTAGGCTAAAAGAGTTATGTAACATTTGTTAAGTCCCAACAAGGTTGATGACCATGTAGTAAGAAAATAAATAAAAAGGGGTATTAGGTAGGGGCTATTTTGGGTGGTGAATTGCTTAAGGAAGTGTATAAGTGTGTTCTTATTACTTATGGAATTCGATAAGATTAGCTTGTAGTTGTTTAGGTAATGGTATAGGGGATACAAATCCTAAAAGGCACTACAAATTTGTCAATCCCTTTCCTAGTGGACCTTTTAAGGCATGCATTCAAAGAGATTGAGATACGATGGGTTCCTGTAAAATAAAAAGCATTTATAACTAATAAAGTTTAAAAATATTGTGTGTATACATATACCTAACTCAAAACTCATCATGTGTTACATAGCTTTAACATGGGATGGTGCTTCAATAAAGAACATATCAACACACAAATCTGAGCTAATAAATTCTAGTAAAAAATATAAATTGAAATGACAATAAGGAAATAATTGAAATAACTAAAAGTATAATATACATACCTTGAATTACCTTTATCGGTGAATGGTTTCCTATTGTATTTGTAGTCTTGATTGTGGATGGAACATTATGTATTTTTCACAAACCCTAAATATAAAAAACTAAAGAGTCAAAATTTTTTTTATAGGGAAATCAAAACAAATTAACTTTGCATGAATGAATAAATCACTTGGATAATTGGTAAGCTAGGGTGATAAATGCTAAGTTAGAACCAAAATACAAAGATAAAATGGATAAAATGAGAGTAAATCAGGTAACTAAAAATCCAAGGATACTAAATGACCAAAAAACTCAAACAAATGTACCTTAAATAAGAAACGTAACAAACTAGATCAAACTAAGGTTACACGAAACTAAAAGAATGGATCCAACATTGATGTAAAGAAGTAACAAACCATACTTGAACAAAGATGAAAAAAAAACATCAAGTAAAAAAATATTGATGAGTGATAAGTAACAATCCAAACTCACTCAACAATGGAAAAAGTGAAAAACCAAACAAGATTATCCACAAAAAGAGTGACAAACTATTATTATTATTATTATTATTATTATTATTATTATTATTATTATTTAATGAAATAAAGGATATCTAAGAAGGATAAAGCAATGTACAAAGAAGTAATGCATAGTAAAAAAAAATACAATTTTTGCTCTTTAAGATAAATTAAAGAAAAAAAACTATTAGTAACATGTTTTTAAGAAGAGATGAAGAATAGGGACTATTAAAGTTGGGAAACAAATTTAGAAACAAATTTTGCCTATCAAGGGGGGAAATGTAGGTAATACCAAGGTAGAAAAGCTTTATCATAATTAAGATACTCAAATCAAGTTAGCAAAACAAGAAGCCTTTTGACATTAAGGAATCTATAGGACTTGTATTAGCCACAAAAATTTGGGTTATCTAGTGAAGTATAAATATCATCCCATGAAGGCTATATGCATGAAAATTAAATTGGACCTACCTGTTTCTATTCAAAATTCACTTTTCAGATTTAAGAGAAAGAAGAAACTAAAAAGTAATGGACAAGGCATGGGAAGTACTTGGACTAAAGATTGCACACCGTAAATCCAGACGTTTGTGGGCACTCCTCTTTGGCTGTGGAGGAATGACACCTGCAAGAAAAAAGGAAACTTGGACAAGAAAATGTTAGATGAATAGGCGGTGGGTTGCCAAGCAAAAGCTTGTTCCTGGAAGTGTAAAAACTTCCTTAAGGGAGGTCAACCCACTGTTTTGATAAGATAAGTGACTGATAAAAAGACAGAATGCCAGAATACAGAAGTGACAAAGAAATTAGAAAGGAAAGAAAAGACCAAAATGATTACCTGAAGGAGCTGTTGGGCTAAAGACAGTCATCGAGGTCAGAAATGTTGCCGGCGTCGGTTATCTGATCTGCCGGCGTCGGCTATCCTGCCGACGTCGATTGGGGTAGTGACCGGCGTCGATCGGGGTTATGGCCTGTAGTCAGGTCTGAGTTGCTTTCTGGACTGTGGATGGGTCTGGTTCGTGGACGGAGGTGAGACAGAGTTTAGGGACAAATTTAGATGGACTGGGGAGTGGTCTAGCTCTGGTCGGGTGCCTTATACAAGGTCTTTGTTAACAGGGGGATGGGGAAGAGGAAGAGACACAGAGGACATGACCTGAGAAGGCTTTGCAGCGTCTCAGGGGGAAGAACAGAGGGAGCAGAGGACAATAGATAGGATAGATTACTGAAAACTAAATAAATGAAATGAAAAAACCAGACTTTGCTTACCTTTTTGCTGACTAAAGAAAGGAGGTGCTGTTGTTGGAGCCACGGAAGACTTGTTGCAAGAAGAGAATACCTGATCCAGAGCCTTTTCACCTGTTGCTGCTGTTGCACGAGGTCAAGACAGAGGAGAGACGAAAGCTAAAGCACCAAGAGAAGTCTATTTTTGAGCTCAAGGGTCCAGGGGGGCTGCAACGGATGCAGAAAGGGGTAATGAAGGATGCCGACGCCGGCAGTTTCACCGACGTCGGCCGAAGGGTCGCCGACGTCAGCGGTCGCAGAATGGGGACAGAGGCTAAAAATAGCCTCTGCCCATTCTTTCACGCCGCCGAGTGAGGGGGGATGGGAAGAACGGTCACGAGGATGCCAAAATGGGCGTGAGGGGAAGATAAAGAAGAGATTTGGCCTAATAAATGCTAGGGGGAAGGTGGAGGGATTCAAGGGAGGATCGAAGGTGGCAAGGGTAGGGTGGAAAGGGGGCCAAGGTCAAGGGTTAGGACCAAGGTGCAGACACGTTTGCGGTGTCTACATTTGCCCCTTTTTGTCTTGTTGGTTGTTCTAGACGAACTGCAAGACAAAAACAGGAGTTGGTTGCCCCAGAAAAGGGATGAGGTGTTCCCCCCTCAAAGCGATAGTCGAGAGAAGGGAACCAAAGATCGAGTGTCGATTTGATAGAGAAATGGATGAGAAAGATGAAAAGTGAGTGAAAATGCTGCAAAAGTCGTGATTGCGCATATACCACATCACGGGATGGTCGGGTCAAATTGTCGCATGTCGAGGGTCAAGGAGTGCCAAAATTGAAGTAATCGAGCCCCAGCATTTAGTCGTCTGCTGATCGGGTCACTCAATTTAAGCTGAAGCTCCAAATGGTCATCGTGTTCCAAGTATCTAGGGCTCAGGAAGTGCTCCCAGAAACATGAAAAAGCCACAAGTAGTAGGGATCAACTGGCTCGCGATCCTATACTTGCGAAGGGTCAAAAATAGTCTGCGGACAATCCTGCTAACCAGCCGTGAGGTAGCACACACGCAAAAACAACCAAGGCAACATTGTCTTGGAAGTGGTCGAAGGTCGAAGGATGGTCGGACGAAGGGATGTGGCCGAGCTAACCTCAGAAGACCCCATGTCAACTGAGTGTTGCCTACATAGCCCCTATCGTAGGGGCCTCAGGCCGATGTAGTTCTCCCTAAAAGGGAGGGAGGGTCAGAGGGATTTATTGGTCTTGGTCAAAGAAAATGATTGGTCTTGGTCAAAGTCAAGGTCGTAGAAGAGAAGGTTTGTTCATCAAAGAGACGAACAAACGGGGGTGGTCGAGCTAACCTCAGAGGATGTGTTATCTGAGTGTTGCCTACATAGCCCTGGTCATAGGGCCTCAGACCAATGTAGTTCAGACAAATTGAGAAGATTGGTCAATGATGAGATTGGTCATGTGTTGAAATGACGAGGGTAAGATGAGGATAAAATGATGCTACAGATGGTGTATTCTGTAGAATTGGTCGAGAGTCTTTCATCCCTAGCAAGTTTCCATTGTCACGATGGATGTATGCTAAGAATGAATAGAAGTCGATTTATGCTTCAGCAAGTATTGGTTTATGCTTAACATAAATTGGGTCTAGTCGGTAGTTTCCATGTGTACTGGTGTCCATAGAAACTATGTGAAATGGTCTAGGATGATGTCAGCTGAAAATGATGAAAATGGCTGGGTTTGAGATGAGTCGCCGATTGATGTGGTTAAATGTGACTAAAGTGAAGAGAAAAGATGAAAGGCAAATCGCTCTTTCATTGACAAGGACTAGAAAGGAAGCATAGATTGGGGTTAGTAGAACCAAAGCCCCGTTCCTGCATTACGTCGTTGACCAGTGTTGAGTTAGAACGGTAATCGAATCATTTTGACATTAAAGTGAGCTCGAAGTCCCTTGAGCAGGTGATAGGAGGAGGATAAGGTAACCCAGTTTAAGAGCAGGAATAACCTTACCCCTTTTATAGGAGACCCTGAGACAACTACAAGCCAAGTCTGTGACTCGTTTTTTTTTTTTTTTTTAATTGCGCAGGCTGATCGATGCGGGAAGCCTACATAGAGATGTCTTTTGATGTAGTGGTCATGTTGCGAAGCTGATCAATGCGGGAAGCTTCTAAGAAAAGTGCTATTTGTAGCAAGATTTAGTCATAGCCATCCTTCGAGGGAGTGGTCTATATTTTTGCTTAATAATGTTTGATAATTTGGCCTAGCTGTCCTTCGAGGGATCAGTCTAGTAATACAACAATGATAGTATAGCTGTCCTTCGAGGGAGCAGTCTGTCTTTTTGATTTTGACTTGATTTTGTGACCATGGATATGTTTTGACACCTTGATATATATATATATATATATATATATATATATATATATATATATATATATATATATATTTAGAGTCATGGACAAGGCTGTAGAAGTTCAAGGACGCCCCTTTTATTAGGATAAAGCATCCATGCATCATAGAAGGGTCATAGAGGACTTGTTAAAGGGGAATAGGGTTGAAAGGGATGAGGATTAAGAGGACGAGGATTGCTCAAGAGACGAGCTCAAGTTACGTGTCAAGTAGACGAGTACTCGACTAGCAAAAGAATGGTCGAAGATGCAACGCATTAAGAGGCTCAGGTTCTAGCCGTCCGTCGAGGGAAGACAGACGATAAGTCCCTGACCCATACTTGTGCGTGATGATAAAAGGTCCAAGCCAATTGGGGGCAAACTTGCCTTGTTTACTTCGCTCCATATTGGTCACGTGCTGATTCTCTTTGAGGACGAGGTCTCCGATGTTGAAATCTCGTTCTCGCAGATTTTTGTCGTAGGCCCGCTTTATGCGACTTTGGTAGACATGGAGATGATTAAGGGCAGCAAGACGGTGCTCGTCGAGTAACTCAAGTTGAGCTAGGTGATCTTGACGAAAGTCATCGTTGGAGAGAATGTCATGCAGGGAGATGCGGAGAGACGAGATCTGTACTTTGAGAGGTAAGACAGTCTCTGTTCCGTACACGAGAGAAAAGGGAGTAGCACCCGTAGAGGTTCGGATGCTAGTGCGGTAGGCCCACAAAGCGAAGGGAATATGAATGTGCCAATCCCTACCTGTATCGTTGACCACCTTCATGAGAATTTTAGTGAGAATTTTGTTGGAAGCCTCTACCTGCCCATTTGCTTGTGGGTAGTAAGGCGAAGAAAAGCTAAGTTTGATGCCAAATGAGTCGCATAGTTTTTAGACAGTCTTATTTTTGAAGGACTTGCCATTGTCGGTAATGATTTTGTGAGGGACACCGAAACGATAGATGATGTGGCTGTTGATGAAGTCGGCAATTTTGTCAGCTTTTGTGGAGATAAGAGGAATGGCTTCCACCCACTTGGTGAAATACTCAGTGGCAGTGATGATGGACTGATGACGAAGAGACGAGTGAGGGTTGATCTCACCGATGAGATCCAAGCCCCACTGAGAGAAAGGCCAAAAATCCTGAGCGACTTGCAAGGCGTGGCTGGGGAGATGAAGCAGGTTAGAGTGCTGCTGACACTTGATGCAACGTCGAACATAGTCACTACAGTCTTGATGAAGGGTGGGCCAATAATAACCCAGGCAAAGGATGCGCTTGGCAACCGAGTTTCCACTGAAGTGTCCACCACAAATCCCGTCGTGGATTTGCTTTATGGCTTGAGGAGCTTTAGTGGAGGTTAGACAGCGAAGCAAGAGGCCGTCGAAGCCTCGTTTATAGAGAAGGCCCCCTAGCATGGTATAGCGAGCTGTGCGCTTGATGAAAGCTCACCGCGCATTGCTAGAGAGGTTGGGAGGAGTGACGGAAAGAGACAAGTAGTCTACAAGTTGCTTATACCAGTCATCTTGTGGGCTAGAATTGACAGTGTTGATATGGTCGATGTGAGGAGAGATGTATGAAGGCAAAGGTACACGATGCACTGTGACAAAAAGGCGAGATGATGATGATGAAGACGAGATATGCGAAGCAAGAGAAGCCATGGTGTCGGCAAACTTGTTCGTAGAGCGTGGAACAGTCTACAAGAGGTGATGGTCGAAAGATGCTAAAAGAAGGTCAACACGATTCCTATACCTCTGTAAAACTTCGTTTTTACAGAGATATGAACCGTTAACTTGATTAACGACAAGCTGCGAGTCGCCGAAGATGTTGATAGACTTGATGTGAAGAGAAAGAGCAGTCTGAAGTCCCAAAATTAAGGCCTCGTATTCGGCCATATTATTGGTACAATCGAAGTCAAGCTTGAAAGATAGAGGCATGGGCTCCCCTTCGAGTGGGATGAGGATGACCCCCGCACCCCCGCCGAGTTGACATTTGGAGCCATCAAAGAACATAGTCATTTGGTAGACGGTGTCATCGGTGGAAAGGGTAGCGATAGACTCGTCAGGGAACTTGCAGTGGGAAGGTTGGTTGTCGAGAAGAGGGGCATCTGCCAGTTGGTCAGCGATGGTTTGCCCCTTGATAGATTTCTGCTGGATGAATTCGAAGTCAAACTCAGCAAGCAGCATGAGCCATCGAGCCATACGTTGATTCTGATATGGCTTGGAGTGCATGTACTTGAGAGGGTCGGTGTGAGTGATGACAAAGGTTTTGTGGTTGAGAAGATAGTGGCGGAGCTTGGTGGCGGAAAAGACTAACGCCAAACAGAGTTTCTCGGTATGAGTATACCGAGTTTCATAGTCGACCAGTGTTCGACTGATGTAGTAAACCGCTTGCTCACGATGATGCTCGTCTCGGTGCGCGATCATGGCACCTAACGAATGGTTGGTAGCAGAGATATAAAGGTAGAAGGGTTGGTCGTCCTTAGGTGGAATGAGGACTAGTGGGGAGACCAGATAGCCTTTGAGGGCCTCAAAAGCCTCTTGACAGTCCTTATCCCATTTAAAGGAGACGTCTTTCTTAAGGAGGTGATGGAAAGGTTGGCAGCGGTCTGAAAGTTGCGAGATGAAATGGCGAATGGACTGGAGCTTCCCTTGTAGACTGCGAAGCTGCTTGAGATTGGTCGGGGGTGGCATTTCGAGGATAGCGCGGATCTTGGCGGGATCTATCTTGATACCACGGAAGGAAACGATGAAGCCGAGAAGTTTGCCTGAGAGGACCCCAAAGACACACTTCTTGGGGTTGAGGCGGACATTGTATTGAAGAAGGCGAGAGAAGATGATTGTGAGAATGGTCAAGTGGTCGCGGTGAAGTTTGGACTTGCCGAGAAGATCATCCACATAGTCCTCCATGATCTTGTGGAGGAGATCGTGGAAAATGTAGATCATGGCGCGCTGATAGGTGGCACCAGCATTTTTCAAGCCGAAAGGCATGACTCGATAGCAGAAAGTCCCCCATGGGGTGATAAAGGTAGTCTTGTGCTGATCTTCCGGTGCGATCAGGATTTGATTGTATCCTGAAAACCCGTCCATGAGAGATAGCATCTTGTGGCCGGCTGTGAGATCAACAAGCTGGTCAATGTTAGGAAGAGGAAAGTCGTCTTTGGGACAGGCTAGGTTAAGGTCGTGATAGTCTGTGCAGATCCGAATCCCCCCAGTTGCTTTAGTAACTGGGATGATGTTAGAGACCCACTGTGGATAATCGATGGGTTAGATGAAGGAGACAGAAAGAAGGCGTTGAAGCTCCTCTTTGACAAGGAGCGCAACGCGAGGATGCATCTTTCGAAGCTTCTGCCTAACAGGCTTAGCCTCTAGTTTGGTGACAATGTTATGGGTAGCAATGGTGGGGTCGATGCCAGGCATGTCGCTGTAAGTCCAGGCAAAGGCCTTGCTATGGTTGGAAAGGAACTGGGCATAGTCAAGCTGCTCCTGAGCGTCTAAAGATTGGCCAATCTTTAAGACGTGAGGAACATCAGAAGAAGAAGGGAGGTTGATGTCAATGGTGGATTCATTTAACATAACCTAGCTCTCGGAAGGGAGGAAACGCTGGATGAAAGAGTCATCGGCACCCATGTAGGAAAGGATGGCGTCATCGTCAACGCAGTGGACAGTGTGAATGGTTGCCGACTCATCTTCTACCATGCTAGGAAAAATGAGAGGGAGAGACCTGGACACCCCATTGAGCTGATAGGTCAGGGGTTCCAGGTGGATGGTGTTTATGGAAAAAAAAACTAGGAGGGATGGAAACCACCGACTCCGTAGGTGATGAAGGAGAAATGGGCGAGTCTGGAGGAGATTGGTCGATGGTTGGCTCGGGACAGAGGTCGGAAGGAGCCTAAGTGGGGTCATGATATCCCAGGCCATACCGTTTCTTGGCATCGTGATCATTGAGCAGCTCGATGGGCTGATGGGAGCCCTGCTCATAACGTCCAAAACCGAAACCCTTCCATGCACACCTGTGAAGGTAAGTGTGTGCAAAGGCGGGGTTGCCAAGAAACGAGAAATCAGATGTGAAAGGTTGGGGTGAAGAGAGGGAATTGCCATTGGTAGGAGCTTGATTAAGCCCCCCATAGACAAAGTTGGTTTGGAAGTGAGAAGGACCATAAGGTACGACCGTCCTGATCCGATGGTCGTAATTGGGACTGAGGTGAAGGCGTCCATACTCTTGCAGAGTTTGGAACATGTCGAGGGTCAACAAGCGATATTCCTCAAGTGATAATCGTTGGAAGATGTCTTCCATGGGGTCTTTGGTCGGCGCTTGAAGAGGAGGGGTGAGGGCAACCACTGATTGCGAACTGGTCGAAGCTTCTGCAGATGGAGGCGGTGCCGGAGTTGACAGTTTGATGGGAATGAGGACATCGTTGGGACGGTAGGTGGTGTTGCAAGTCTTGAAGGGTGAAGGGTCAGCGGGAATGGTATGGACTTGCCCGTCATGCTCAAACTTTACACAACAGTGCAGGGTGGAAGGAATACAGGCCATGGCACGGATCCAAGGTCGGCCTAGTAGAAGGTTGTATTGAAACTCTCCTTCGATGATATAGAAGAGCTCCGGGACTGTGCGTGGGCCAACGCAGATGTGAAGGATGACTGTGCCAATGGTCATGGTGGTGGTGTCATTGAAAGAGCATAAGATCGCGTCAGTTTTGGAGACGCAATTCTTGGGAAGAGACAGCTGATCAAAGGCGTGAGTAGAGATTATGTTGATGCTAGCGCCGCCGTCGATCATAACGCGTTTGATGAGTGTCCGATCGACATAGGCAGTGATGAAGAGGGTGGCGTCCTGATCTTCCGTGTTGGATGTGGGAATCTCAGAATCGCTGAATGTGATGGAGTTGACAGGAGATAAAGAATGGACGAGGGCAGCGAGTGGTTGGGGGTCCTCGGGTTGGACCTCCGCTGCTTGCAAGGCTTGGACAAGGGCTTGACGGTGCTAAGGCGAGGTTTGGATAAGGTCATAAAGAGACATCTTCACAGGTGTCTGATGAAGCTGCTTCAGCATGGAGTTGTGAATTGGCCCAAAAGAGGAGGACGAAGAAGGCTGGGATGCGCCAAGGATAGAAATTTTAGGCTTGGGCACAAGAGGTGGCTTGACGAAGGGATAGGTCCAAGGAATGGCAGCTTTTTCTTTTGCCTTGTCCTTCTGCGACCTAGTGGTTATACGGATAGCATTGATTTCGAAAATGGGAGGTGAAGAAGGGGTCATGCCTTGCTGGTGAGATGTTGACGTGTTTGAAGAGGAAGGAGTCAGGGTCTGGTCGAGAGTGTCCTCAAGGAGAAGAGTGTCTTTCTCCATATGGCGGCGGATGACGGCCTTGAGGGCACAGCAAGTCTCGGTGTCATGTCCTGGTGTACGATGATATAAACAAATTTTCGTATCGTCGAACCAGGAGGGCTTAGACCCGAGAGGTTGGAAAGGCTTGATGGGCGGAAGGGTTATGTCAAAAGTCTGGAGAAGTCGGCACAATATCAACGAGTATGAGCCCAATAGAGGGTCCGTGTTATTTGATATGCGCGAGGTTGGTGACTTTTGCTTAGGCGAGGTTAGAGGAGATTTCCATACCACCTTATGGGTTGATGGCGCGGTGACAGATGGAGATGGCTCTGGCCTGGTGATTGAGAACGCCTTTTTAAGAGAGGGACGACTGGAGATAGGCAGAGGAAGCAAAGGAGGAAACGAGTTTTGGTTGAAGGCCGAAGTGGGAAGGATGCTGGTCAAGGTCAAAGGATGGGGGCCCAAAATTGATGGCAATAGTGACGGAGAAGGAGGCGTTCATTTTTGAGGTCTGGCAGCCCTCTTTGACTTGGTTGGAAGAGTACTGCTGGTCGAGGTCTGGCCTAGGTCCACCTTCACTTGTGGGTGAGTGAGGGCGGAGACAGGACGCACGCCAAATGACTTGATGGGTTTAGACAAGGTAGATGCAGGTTTTGGTTTGGACGGGTTTGGTTGAGGTTTGAGAGTCTGGTCTTTGTCAAGAGTCTGACGAGATTTCGCCTTAGGAGGATTAGCGGCATGTGATGAGAGGGCGCGGGTATGTTGAAGGGCTTTAAGACGCTCCCACAACACCTGAGGCATCACTTTCCTTGGAGGGAGAAGCGCGATTTTCTCCACTAACTGGGAAAATGGCTGAGAAGAAGATGTTGATGGTTGCGAGGTTGAAGACGAGATGGGTGTAGTGGTCTTAGACGCCTGGTGTGGTGAAGTCATGACAGATTTAGATGAAGACAAAGGGGAGACAGGTTCCTCCCTGGGTGGAGAAGAATCTGAAAAGCGAGGCTCCCCGAGCAGGTAAAGGGCAGGGATGACAGTGCCCTCCACTTGCGGCTGAGGAGTAGGAAGGGTCGGGTCCTCCATAGGCAGTAGAATGGAGGATGGCGAGACCGGTGGTGCAGGTAAAGCCAAGGTGTCCTCCAAGATGAGAGAGGTCAGTGGAGAACTAACCGGGGAGAGAGGTTCGTCCACATGTGACGGACTGATTGATGGACTAACCTCTTGAGGTTGATTGGGGAAGAATGGAGAGACCGTATTGACTGTTCGAATGTTGTGCTCATGATTGTCGTCAATTAAGGTCTGGACGTTGTTCTGAGTTGGCGGATGATTGGGGAAAGGTTGTTTGAAGATGTCAATGGCCTGATTAGGGGGTGCATTTGGATTGTCTAAGATGAGATCCCCCTTTTCGAGCATGTCTTGGATTATGTTCTTAAAAGTTTTGCAGTTTTCCGTGTCATGGCCCTTAACACGGTGGAAGCTGCAGAAGTCATGCTCCCTATACCACGTGGGAATAGCGTGTGAGGGATCGAATTATGGAGGAGGTCAGGCTTGAGGGAGATTGAGGGCCCCCTGTTTGAGAAGCTTGTCCAGCACAGACGCATATGATTCTCCGAGAGGAGTATATCGCCGCTACACGTATCTTTGCTAGAACTGGCGAGTAGCGCTCTAAGATGTAGATGGCTCAGGCTGATTGGTTGAAGAGGATGAAGGTCTGACAACTATGGCATTAGCTGAAGCCTTGGATTTAGAATTGGATGATGATGGCTTGGCAGAGGAAGAGTCATTGGTCTTAGAGCTGGGATTTTTGCTCCGCAACTTGACTTTATTCTCCTCGATGGCACGCAACTCAAGTTTGCGAGCCATCGTGAAGGCTTCATCAAAAGTGCGGAAGGTTTGAACCCTCAGGGTGGAAGAGATATGTTCGGCGCAGGCTTGGGAAAAGAGTTCAATAAGCTCAGCCTGGGGTAAGGAAAAGGAGAGTTGATTGATAAGGCCTCTCCATCGAGCAACGAAGTCGGCTATGGACTCGTCCTCGAATTGCCGGATAGAATAGAGGTCCGTGATTGAGACCTTCTTGGTTATGTTGATGGAAAAGTGATCGAGGAAGAGCTGAGCCAATTGTGTGAATGAGAAGAGAGAATGGCTAGGAAGGGAGCTGTACCAGTCAAGTGCAGCACCCGAGAGAGACATAGGAAACGTGCGTAAGAGTAACGCATCGTCATGGCCAATGAGGTAGCAGGCATGTCTGAATGCCCGCAAGTGTTGTTGTGGGTCTTCCTTGTTTTGAAAGCGAGAAAACTTCGGAAGCTCCCACTGGCTAGGATATGGTCTGATTGGGACAGAAGGATGAATGGGCTCGTTACAGATCTGCTCGTATGAAAGAGTGTTGCGCGAGCCGAAAACAGAGATCTCAAGACTGGTCATCTTGTCCATCAGCATTTTGATGATGTCTGTCGACGGATTGACGGGTTGCGTGCCCCCTAAGTTGTAGGGCGCTTGGAAGAGGCTAGGGGAGGTATGCGACATAGTTGGTTGTACAATGTACAGATGACTAATCGCAGGGGCAGAGGTGGAGGCTAAAGGTGGTTGGGTGGAAGACATAGCTGGGCCCATTGTCGCCACAAGAGGTTGAACTGCGGTAACGGGGGCCAAGGGATAAGAAGCCACTCTGGTGTTGATAGGGGCCAGGGTAGGCGGAATAGAGACGATAAAGTTTTGAAAAGGAGTGGATAGCGGTTGAGGGGGTTGAGGTTGACAGGGGCTGGAACCCCGGTGGAAGTGGGCCCAGTGATAGAGGGAGAGGCCACACCTGGAGGATTGGTCAAAGTCTGGTTAGTGGTCAAAGCGATGGCTTGAGTGTCTGAAGGTTGAACTATGGATGCTGTCGATACAGCCGTAGTTGCGGCAAGGGAGGTTGGCATTCCATAGATTGGATTGCCCAAGGAGTCTCACATTCAGCTATGCGCGAGATAATGTTGCAAGGCCTTGACGAAGTCTTGGTCCCCTTCTTGGACAATGGGAGTCTGCGGCGGGGTTGGATGAATGGGAGTTTTTTCGGTATCCGAGTTGAACTCCATTGTAGGCTTGGTCGCGGACGGGGTGGACGGAAGTGGTTGACGGCTAGCGTGGTTGACAAGAGCCTTGGCTTGGCTACGAGTCAAAACCATGCAAGGCAAAGAAGGTTCAGGTCTCAGGAACTGTGTTGCTCAGTTCCAGAAAACCAGGATGGAGTCTTTGGCAGAGAAAGGACAGGTTTCAGGCTGCTGGTTTTGAAAAAAAGGACAGTGACAGAGACCGACGCCAGTTTAAAAACCGATGTCGGTAATAAATGTGGTCGACGTCAGTCAGACAACCGATGCCGGTAACAGATGAAGCTGACGTCGGTAGTAGAACCGGTGCCGGTGACAGGGGAAGCCGACGTCGGTGGCAGAACCGATGTCGGTGACTGTGTTTTCCAGAGAACCAAAAGGTTCTTGGAAACAATGAAGAAGGCGTCCTCACACACTCAAACAAATAGATGAGAAGAGGAAAAACAGAGAGAAACACACAAGCCTAAGCGATAAATCCTAGGAATTAACCTTAGAAATTGTGGCTTATGCCTTAGATGAATGTTTGGGGAGATTGGCTGAAAAATGGGTCCTAGAAGAAGGCGGTCTAAAGATGGTTTCAGGTGTTGTTTTAGGTGCTCAAAGATCTGTGTTAGGGTCTGGTACGTGGCCTGGTGCTAAGGAGCAAGCTCCCCTCACTTCACGATTCCAGTGGTTAGCTGGTCTCGCTTAGCCAAGATATACCTCGCCTAGAGTTTAGACTCCGCCAGAGAACGGAGTGGGCTTCCCCCTTGGTGATGAAATCCAAGTAGGGTCACCGGGACGGGTAAGGTATCCGCTGGGGGATGAAATCCCAGTCGGGCCTTGTCTCAAGTATGTTTTATGTTCGTTTAGTGCATGTGGTTCGGTAGTGTAACATCAAGTGTCTACGGTTCATTCAATATGCGTCTAAGTTACTAGATGTGGACTAATGCAAGCACAAGCAGAAATGAAAGTGCAATACGTTTTAATGCCCAAGTCGAAATGTGATGTTGTGATGAAGACAAGTTTTGAGAAAGGGTGTAGAGTGTGATGTTTAGACTAGTCTAGAAATGCAAGGAAGAAAGATTCATTTTAGTCCTGCTTATAGTGTCATTGAGAAGAAGCGAAAGAGGAGAAAAGGTAAGAACCTAATGCTCCTAAATGAATGAAGAAAAAGGAACCCAGGAGGAACCTAGGGTCCCACCGGGCGTGCCAGAATGTTTCTATTCAAAATTCGCTTTTCAGATTTAAGAGAAAGAAGAAACTAAAAAGTAATAGACAAGGCATGGGAAGTACCTGGACTAAATATTGCGCACCATAAATCCAGACGTTTGTGGGCACTCCTCTTTGGCTGTGGAGGAATGACACCTGCAAGAAAAAAGGAAACTTGGACAAGAAAATGTTAGATGAATAGGCGGTGGGTTGCCAAGCAAAAGCTTGTTCCCGGAAGTGTAAAAACTTCCTTAAGGGAGGTCAACCCACTGTTTTGATAAGATAAGTGACTGATAAAAAGACAGAATGCCAGAATACAGAAGTGATAAAGAAATTAGAAAGGAAAGAAAAGACCAAAATGATTACCTGAAGGAGTTGTTGGGCTGAAGACAGTCGCCGAGGTTGGAAATGTTGCCGGCGTCGGTTATCTGATCTGCCGGCGTCAGCTATCCTGCCGACGTCGGTTGGGGTAGTGACCGGCGTCGGTCGGGGTTATGGCCTGTAGTCGGGTCTGAGTTGCTTTCTGGACTGTGGATGGGTCTGGTTCGTGGACGGAGGTGAGACAGAGTTCAGGGACAAATTTAGATGGACTGGGGAGTGGTCTAGCTCTGGTCGGGTGCCTTATACAAGGTCTTTGTTGACAGGGGGATGGGGAAGAGGAAGAGACACAGAGGACAGGACCTGAGAAGGCTTTGCAGCGTCTCAGGGGGAAGAACAGAGGGAGCAGAGGACAATAGATAGGATAGATTACTAAAAACTAAATAAATGAAATGAAAAAACCAGACTTTGCTTACCTTTTTGCTGACTGAAGAAAGGAGGTGCTGTTGTTGGAGCCACGGAAGACTTGTTGCAAGAAGAGAATACCTGATCCAGAGCCTTTTCACCTGTTGCTACTGTTGCACGAGGTCAAGACAGAGGAGAGACGAAAGCTAAAGCGCCAAGAGAAGTCTGTTTTCGAGCTCAAGGGTCCAGGGGGGCTGCAACGGATGCAGAAAGGGGTAATGAAGGATGCCGACGCCGGCAGTTTCGTCGACGTCGACCGAAGGGTCGCCGACGTCGGCGGTCGTAGAATGGGGACAAAGGCTAAAAATAGCCTCTGCCCATTCTTGCACGCCGCCGAGCGAGGGGGGATGGGAAGAACGGTCACGAGGATGCCAAAATGGGCGTGGGGGGAAGATAAAGAAGAGATTTGGCCTAATAAATGCTAGGGGGAAGGTGGAGGGATTCAAGGGAGGATCCAAGGTGGCAAGGGTAGGGTGGAAAGGGGGCCAAGGTCAAGGGTTAGGACCAAGGTGCAGACACGTTTGCGGTGTCTACACTACCTTCCCACAATGTGTTCCCCATTCCTTAGGACCCCTTAAAGAGTCAATGGTCTACTGTAAAGATTGATTACTTGTGTGATAACACTATGAATAATTTTGAGACCTCCTATCCTAGTCTACTATCCTATTGCACCCCAATAGACCTTGACTCTATTATGAGGCCAACTATGGAGTTTTAGATTTAACTAGTATAGGAGATGTACTTGATAATCATGTCTTTTGGTGTGATTTTTAATTTTGATTTTATTGATGCCCTTTTATCATTGCCTTTTGTTTTAAATGATTTGGATTTTAAATTTTTTCATGGATTTTTCTATTCCTCCTCCATAAAAATTAAAAAAACTAAACATGGGTGTTAGTAATGATTATCACTAGAAAGCTTAGACTTGATAGCTAACGAAAAGCAAGGAACCTAGAGAGAATGGTGTCTCAGAGTCTTGTAATTGCATGTTAACTAAGAATGTTATCTTGAATAAAACCTTAGTATGTCCAAAGTGGAATGAAAAATAGGGGAGAACATGAGAGTGATAAAATGATTGAGTTACCTCAAATCATAAAAAAATGTGATATTGTGAATATGATACAATGGCAGGTGAGCATGACTCTATATCATAAGAAATGAATAAGTGTATGGAAACATGCAAAAATAGTTTGTTTAAAGTTGTTACCATAAAATAAAATAACTTATGTTTAGGGTGTGAAATCACAATCTTTAACCATTGCCTTAATTTCTAATAAAAATACTTAGTTTAAAGATAGTTTAAGAAAATTGTAATTTTTATGAGGAAAACCTAGTCCTATCTAAGGTCTTACACTAGAACTCATAAAATTTAAACCAAGGTAGGTGAAAATATGTAAATGTTTTTGAGTAAGGATTGGTGCCATCCAAGGTCTTATATTGTAACTTATAAAATAAAAAGCAAGTGAAAACTAGACTAAGTAATAAAATATGTTCATGAGAATGGTCAGGTCCTATATGTGGTCTTATGATGTAACTCACGAACTAAATGAAAATCATAAATATAGACCGAAGGACCCATGGTAGGAACTAAAGCTACTAAGAGTAATGTAAAGCTACATATTAGATATCTTTGTAGGAATCCTACAAGAAGTGTTAGTATGCACATGATATGGAAGGATGTGAGAAACAGTAAATGCTTTAAGAAAAAATATTTCTTTTAAAATTGAACATTAGAGGGTTATTTGAAACATGTCCCTCATTATTTTTTAATCTATAATTACTAGGAGCAAGGATGTATTTTAAAAGGTAAGGACCCCATCATTTTTTGGCATACCTACCTTATTTATCATGTGTATAATATCATTTGTGGACTAGGTCACCAATGTTGAATGTTCAAACTTTGACCCTTTTATTATTTTGTTTAGCATTTAGGACTTTGTATTGGCACTTATGTTGTAAAGTAGGCATACATCACCTATTAAGGAAATATAAAGCACAGAGATGGGATTCATGTAATTCTTAATCATGATTAATACCATGAATATAAATGTGTAAAGATGGTATCTCAAATTATAAGGGTAAAACTGATTCAAACACATATACTAATGAAAATGGCATTACCGCAGTAATAGTATATATGCTACTGCAATAAGCTAAAAGTGTAGGATAAATTTAGAGATGCCAATCAGTATGAGATTCTATAATATTTTATTTTAAGATTTTGTTCATAATTTTATTAGTGGATCCTAATTGGACATTTCATTGAGGATGATAAGGTGTTGAGAATTTATGCATAAGTTTTTAGTTTACACATAGTTGCTTCATATCTTTATTTTTGATTTTTTTGCCATTGTAAAAAATGATGGTATGAGGAACTCAAAAATGACAAATGATTTGATTGAGAATGAATTTGGAAATGGTAATAGTAGTAATGATGGCAAGAAGTATGGATTCCACCCACTTGGTAAAATATTTAATGATAGTGATACTAAACACATGACCATCTTATGATCTAGGTAACTTGGTAATGAAATCTAATCCTCACATAAAGAATGGCCAATGAGACTCTAAGGTTTGGAGTTTAGTCAGAGGGAAGTGGATGAGATCATCATGAAGTGGACAAGGATTAAACTTTTTATCAAAATTAATGGCATATTTTTCAAGAGTAGGCCAAAAGTAATCCATACATAAGCAAATACAAGATGTAGTGTAACCACTACAATGACCACTATAGATGGCCCCATGTGCTTATTCAAGGAGAGTAGGAACTTATTCTAACATTACATAGTGCAGTAAATTTCATTTTACATTATGATAATAGAGGGTGTTGTATCAAATTACATATTTGAATGATTGTTTAAAAATTTGAGTCTTTTCATGAGAATTTACTTCTAGAGGGTAAGTATGATGCTTAATGAATTGAATTATGTTTTTGTACCATGGGATATATTTAATAATAACATCTTATATGTGACAAATTATAAAATCATTTCTATTTTATAAATAGGAAGGTGATTTATCTATTTGACTAAGGAATTGACAATCATGAAATATTTGATGAGGGTGAAATAGAGATGCTGATGAATCAATAAAATCAACTATAATTATAACATTTTATTCTTGTGGGATAGGTTTGATAGTGAAATAAGTGATTTATTTAGAAAGTGTAGTGGTAATTTGATGATTTACATTGATAATATCCTCTAACTTTATGACATATGGGTTGTGAGTCACCTAAAGCATGTAGATATCAGACATCTAAATTGATTGCAGCTTGCATGCCTAATATTAGAGATTCATATTCAACCATATTGTTAGTGATATAAAAATTTAGTTGGAAGATGAGAGGTATGATTTTAACATGTGGGTTGTGTTGTTACCCAAAAAATATCACTTGTTTTTGGGACAACATTTGAACTATTTTGGTCTTACAGACCAAAATTGTCTCTTCCCTTTCCAAAATTTGTCCTGGGCATTAAAATTCCTCATTTTTCAAGCTTCTTAGAAATCTACGGAATCTATAGGCTTAAATCTATGGACTCTACAGGCTTGAATCTATGAACTCAGTAGGAAGAGAAAATCTACAGACTCAACAGGAAGAGAAAATCTATAGACTCTGCAGGCTAAGTTCAATGGTCTTTACAAGTTGATTTCTATAGACTTGATTTCTATGAACTCTGCAGGTAGGTTCATTTCTATAGGGTCAAAGGCTTCTGTAGGTGGGTTTAACCAAAAGAATCAGTTTCTAACACTTGGTCATTTTCAAGATTGGTTCAGTGCCTTAGTTCAATCAAAAATGTCTATGGTAAGCATTCAAGCAAAAGAGGCTTGAACCATTAAACTGTTGAACCACTTTGGTTCAAAGGTTCAACGAGTTCAAGGTTCAATCAGTTCAATGCTTTCAGTTCAATGATGGGTTCAATCAAAGGAATGGTTCAACATTTGGTTCAACCAAGTGGTTCAACGCTTTGTTTCACTCGGGTGGTTTGTCCACTTTGTTTCAACATTTTGGTTCATCTTTTGGTTCAATCAAATGGTTCGTCAATTAGTTCAAGGCTTTGTTTGAGCCGTCAAACCAAATCTTGGTTCAATGGTTGGTTCAAATAAATGGTTCAATGACTTAGTTCATCCACTTGGTTCAAAGGCTTGGCTAATTCAATTGAACCATCAGCTTGAACCATTTTGGTTTAAAGCTTGGTTCAATGTTTGGTTCAACCAAGTGTTTCATTACCGTGGTTCAATGAAGTGGTTCACTATGACGGTTCAAAGGAGTGGTCAAATGCAAAAGTTCAAAGAGCTTCCCAAAGGACAAGTGCCCTTGTGGAGGGCACTTGGTCAACAAAAATACCCTTTGGAAGGGTCATTTTAAAAGAAAGTCTAAGGCATAATTCTTTTGGACAAAAAGTCTGAAAGAATTCAAGAAGCGATTGCAAGAAGAAAACCCAAAGGAAATTCTCAAATTCAAATGGAACAAAATGAAAATTCGACAGAATTTTCATCTGCAATAAATTTCTACAGACTTTTTGCTGCAATAAAATACCTGCAGAGAAAGCCTGAGAGACAGTCTGCTAAGGACAAGGCCGCGAGAGACTTCTAAGGCAAAGGCTACCGAAGGACCCCAAAGGGTAGGTGCCCTTTCGGGGGACTCTCGACTGCCAAACTATAGGACACATCCCTAAAGTTGAAAGGTCATCTTCCCTAGGGGAAGATGTGAAACAAGAAATTTGAAGGAAGAACTTAGCTATCCACGAGAGAATGCCGAAACTCGAAGGCCATCCAAAGATCACCCAAAGAGAAGATACCCTTGAAGGGGGCTCTTCCCGACCCAAAGAGAATAATTTCTTAAGGCCTAAAAGGTCATATTATTTCTAGGAAAGTGCCAAATAGAAAAGCCAAAGAAGGATGAAGGGGTGATGCACCTGAAGATGTCAAATTCAACACAGTGAACTAGCCGTTGAAAACATAGTGATGGGTGCGTGAACATCAATTTTGAAGATCATAAAATAATCATTGATCCTTTAAATCTATAGACCTGAATGCATTCACAAAATTTAAGGCCAAGACTAGCAGAAAGTAAAGAAGGAACATAATAGCAAATTGAATCTAGGACCTAATTCAATTAACCAGAAAAGGAGGAACGATGAAGGTAAGATCATATCGCCAGGTGGACATTGAAAGTTGAAAACTTTCAATAGCATGACTTGTTTCTCTACATTGATAAAATAAAATGGGTAAATGCCCCTAAGTTCTAGCCTATCTTCTTAACAGATTTCAATGCAACATGATGTGTTACTATTCCTGAGTCCTTCTTGAAGAGGCTATATAAGGGACTCTCTTCTATTATAAACAGATCTCTTTTTTGACAATCAAAATGAAACTCTACCCAAATTGAAAGGCACTTTTGAGACTTTGAGCTCAGTTTGTTGATCATATTTTGTTATTGGAATAAGAAAGCAAGTGATTTTTTAGACTTTGTGTTGTGATATCTTTATTGTTGGGGAAATTGTTCTTATGTATTTTTCCTTAATATATCTTTTGTTCCTTTAATTCAATAAGCAAAATTAGTGACAACAGTCAGGAAGGTGTCCTGAAGAGTCAACTGTGGTGAGACTTTGTGCCCCCATAATTGCCTTTAGTGTGTTTTCTTTTTATTTATGTGTAAAGGACCTTGGGACGACTTTGTGCCCTAATTATCCTTCTTATCTTACTCTTGAGCAATCTAGGTGGAGACTTTGTGCTACATCTCGATTTGATGGTTATTACATCCTTTGCTACATTTTGCTATTAGTACCAGGAGTATTCTTGTGGTTTGCTAAATAGTACTTCTGGAAGAAGAGGAGTGCTGTCTGTCATTTCCCTTGAGTTTTTCCTTTGATTTACACACATCATCTCTAAAGAAAGAGGATGGATGGTTTGTCCTACCCTTGAGTATTATTTTCTATATATATATATAGCTTACCTATAGGGAACCTCCCCTTGATGAGAGGAGAGATCAGTCCCCTTCTGATGTGGTAAACCTACACATTTGAATGACTAATCTTCCTACTTTGTTTGATCAGACCTATTTTATTTATCAGTATGCTGATCGAAAAAATATTCAACCAATAATTTTTGGCAACTCTGCTCAGGATATAATATCCATTATCCATTTATAATCTATCCATTCACCTCCACACTAACTGGGAAAGAATGCACAGTTTAAAGCCTCAACCTGCAAACTGAAGCAAGGTCAATTCTTTTCCATTTTTGTTTCACAGTCTGGCAGATTCAAGGTATAGACGAAGCCAAAGGGCTAAAGGGATTGTTCACCCTGTATTCGAGTTGGCACAACAAAGTGATTTTGATTTGTTTCCTTCACCATCTCATCTCCAATGAACCAAGATCTTTCCTCCTACTAAAGTTAGATCTCCATTGCCAGACGAAGTATCTACTTCTGTTGTTGATAAATTTTTGCTAATAATTACCCCTTTGAGGTTTGTTATTCCTCCTTTTCATAATCCTACAATGGCAATTCAAGGCCCCTGGGGTAATGATTTTGGTCCTCTCAATCTTACTCCACCTCTACATGAGCATCCATGCAGTTCAAGGAAGAATTTCTCCAAATTCTATGGTGATGGAAAAGTTCATCCTAATGAACATATTTCAGCCTTCAACATAGCTTGTGGAGTAATCAGAGTAGAATTTGAAGATGTAACAGTCAAGATTTTTATGGAAATACTACAAGGTGCTGCTGTAGATTAGTTTTATCATCTACAGGCTCGGTCAGTGACTGATTGTAATACCCTCAAAGCTAAGTTTGAGGCCAGATTCAAACCTGTAGAAGATGCACATGCACTTCTGGCTCAAATTACATAGATGAAGAAAGAGCCTTATGAGCCTGTGAGAGACTTCATAGCCAAATTTGACAAATTAAGAAACAAAATTCTTGTAATAGCTCGACCTATAGCTAAGAATCTCAAATGTTTCTTCATTGATTCTTAGTTACCTGAAGTAAGTTTTCTCTTGAGACGTGCTGGTCAAATAGATCTTGTTGTAGCTCAACATTTGGCCACTAAAGTAGAAGATGATCCCATCTTAGCAGGGAAGATAAGAAGAGATCCAAATAGAAATAGAGCTTCATCATCTTTTGAATATGCATCTACAGGCACTACAGATCCAATGGTGTAGAAATTAACAAATGATTTACTTGCTCTTAAAAAGCAAATGGCTCAAGGAATGTCTCTTGTTCCTTCATACAGAAGGACATTCCCAAATCTGTCATATCAGGGTAATGTTGCCAGGAATCAAGGGCAATAGAATCACCTTCCTCCCCCACAAGGGAAACTTGCCCTGGAAGCTCCTCCAACTAAGTTAGCAATGGGATATCTTGAAGCAGAATCATAATTCTCTTTCCAGCCTGAATTGAATCAAAAAAATGACACTGACCTCCTTGAAGACAATAAAACAAATCAGTTGGTGACTCCTACATTGGTTTCCTGAACTATCAGGATGAACCCAGAAGCAAAGGAGAAGTTTTGATGGATCATATGCAGTGTTTACTAGGTCCAAGAACCAATCAATCCAGCAAGCTGATAAAGGGAAGACATAAGAGCAACCACAACCAGTAGTCAGGATTACTAAGTGTGGAACCATTCTACCTTTTTAGTAAAAGGATTTGGTAATCACCCAAAAGGGAAATACATCAATTTTGCCTTCCCCTTCTAATTCAAATTCACAAACCATCCCACCTCCCATCCCTCCTAAAACTTAGAAAGTTGAAGTACCTTTCTCTATACCTAGCTCAATTTAACCATTTGACATAATTGATCATGTCAAAAAGATAAAAATACAAATATTTGAGTTTGAATATTTGTAGTCCAATCCTGATCAATTGGATAAGTTGATCCAATATGTCAAGAACCAAACTATCCCTGCAAGACAAAAGGATAAAAAAGTAACTCCTGATTCTCCAAAGAACATGCCTATTCCAAATAATCTGGTCATTACTCCCCCAACTGTTCCTAAAAAAATAGAATCTTTCTATGTTTCCCTATTAATTAATGGACACAAGCTGAGTAACTGTATTATAGACTTAGGTGAATTTGATAATGTCATGCCAGCTAAAGTAGCTGAGTCTTTTGGTCTCACACTAACCAAGACATTTAGGAGATGTTTCTCCATGGAGAATAAGCAAGTACCATTGCTAGGGCAAATCAAAGATGCCCAATTTACATTTGCATCCTTTCCAAATAAGAGAATCAAGATGACTATCTTGGTGGCTGACATTCCAGCATCCTATGGCATCTTGCTTGGATGAGATTTTTTCAAGGACATGGGAGGAAAACTAAGTATGGATCTGTTTGAGGCAAGGAAACCTGTCCAAGGTGTAATGAAGAGGTTGCTCCTTGAAAAGGAAGCAAAATATGTGGTCACCCAGACATCAGCCCCTGAAGCTCAAATTATTTTTGAATCTACAGGTATGGGTAACTATTTTCTATCTACAAATGAAGTACATGAAAGACCTGATATAATTTTTGAAAGTGTCAACTCAAAAATCAGTTCAACAAGAAAAATAAAAAACTAGTAGGCTGCAATATAGACCAAAAGGATCCTCCATCTCTGATGAAGGAAAGTCTAAAGAAAAATCAGTATCAGATGAGATATGCCACTACCATAACTTGGTTTGGGATCAAATTCAAAGCTTTGATGCTTTTAACATTTCTTCTATACCTAGAGAGTCTAATGACAGAGTTGATGCACTTGCTGTTTCAAAAACTCTCACAGTTCCTCATTTAGATTTCAAAGAAGACAAGTATACTATTGAGCTAGTCTATAGACCAAGTGTTCCTGACAATGCTGATCATTAGCAAGTATTCAATGATGATCATCAAATCATTGCCTTCCTGGAATGAAAAGATAATTTTGAACAACTATGTTTTGAAGGCAGTGAATCTCAGAAGAATGAATCTATCTCTAAATCTAGTTTAGATATAAATGAATAATTCTTACAGCTGAAAGGAAAAAAATTTCTCAAAGGCCTGGTTTCTCTTGAAAAGCTGTTTAACAAGCATGATAGAATCATCAAACAACAACAAACAGACTCGAGTTTCTCTCAGGGATTCGATCAAGTGAATCTAACTACCGAAAAAAATCCCAAGATGGTCAATATTGGTAAGTGTTGCACCCCTGGAGAAAGATTCAAGTTCACCTCTTTACTCTGTCAATACATAGATGTTTTAGCATATTCTTATGAAGACTTGAAGTCTCTCAAACCAGATGAAATCTGCCATGAGATTCCTCTCAAGACTGACTCAATGCCCTACAAGAAAAAATCTAGACAGTATAATATGAATCAAGCATCTTTGAAGGATAATTATCCTTTTCCAATTATGGATTAAATGCTTCAAATAGTGACAAATTCAGAGATGTTATCAATGCTAGATGGCTTCTCAGGATATAATCAAGTTGAAGCTGGTGAAGTAGACCAACACAAGACTACATTCACCACACCTTGGGGTACATTTTCATATAGAAGAATTCCTTTTGGCTTAATAAATGCTGGTGCTACCTTTCAAAGAGCAATGGATCTGGATTTCAAAGATGAGATTGGTAAATTCATAGTGGTATACCTTGATGACTTGATTATTTTTTCAAAGTGTCGATATGATCACATGCACCACTTACAACAAGTGATGGAGTGCTGTCGTCAGAATGGTATTTCCTTAAATCCTAATAAGTTTATTTTTGGAATAACAGAGGGGAAACTCCTTGGACACATTGTGTCAAAAGAAGGCATAAATATTGACTCAAACAAAGTCAAGTCTATTCAATAACTTAATTTGCCTACAAGTAAGAACACTGTTCATTTTTTCTTCAGAAAGGTGAATTTATTACAGAGATTCATCCCCAATTTTTTTGAGAAGACTAGACACATTGTGAACATGATGAAAGGGAAGACCATCTTTAGCTAGATTAAAGAAGGCAAATTAGCATTTCAGGATATCAAGACCGCCATTGCTCATGCCCCTACCTTGGTTTGTCCAGATTACAACAAAGATTTCATCATATATAGCTATGCATCTGAACACACTCTTTCAGTAATTCTTGTTCAATAGGATAAGGAAGGTATGTAATCTCCTATCTCTTTTATGAGTTGTCCTCTTAAAACCCATGAGATGAAGTATTCAAATGTAGAGAAGCATGCTTATGCGTTGGTGAAAGTAGTCAAACATTTTCGCTTCTATATTCTAAATTCACACATCACTGCCTTAGTTCCTGACACTATAGTCAAGTCTATATTAACTCAGCAGGAGTTTGGCATGAAAAGAGGTAATTAGTTGCAAAGATCTGAGAGTTTGATCTAGACATCAAGCCGACAAAGCGGGTCAAGGGTAAAGGCCTATGCCAATTAATTGCTGACAATAAGCCAAAAAACACACAATGTGAAGAAACTAAAGTGGAAGAGACTCCAATAGTCCTTTTTATCTCCACTACCAATGAGTGGTATTTAGGTATCACTCATTTCCTTACTTATGGTGAATGTCCTACTCATTTGTTTTACAAATAAAGGAGGACTATCAAGTTGAAAGCTGCCAATTTTGTCCTTTGGAACAATGGCTTGTACAAGAGAAGCATAGATGGAGTATTCCTTCGCTATGTAGATAAAGAGAAACAAAGCCAGCTTTTGAAATCTTTCCATAATCTGGCCTGTAGAGGACATTTTTTTTCTCCTATGACTGCTCACAAGATTTTGTGAGCCAGGTATTACTGGCCAACTCTTTTCTAAGATGCACATAAGTGGGTGAGAAAATGTGAACTCTATCAACAATTTTTTGGAAGACCCAAGTTAGCTGCTATGCCTCTCAAGCCGGTGATTATAGAACAACCTTTCCAACAATGGGGGATTGATTTTATTGGGAAAATAAACCCATCTTCAAGTGCTAGACATGATTATGTCCTTACAACAACTGATTATTTCACCAAGTGGGTAGAAGCAATCCCAACTAAGCATGCTACTTCAGAAGTTGTATGCAACTTCCTCAAAGAGAATATCATTTTTAAGTTTGGACTTCTAATCAAAATTGTTACTTATAATGCAGCTTGTTTCACCTCTCAGGATATTACGCAATTATGTTTCCATTATGGAATTATACTCTCTCACTCTTCTAATTATTTTTCACAAGGGAATGGACAAGCTGAATCCAACAATAAGAACCTAGTAACTATTATCAAGAAGCTAGAAGATGATAATCAAAGGACATGGCACAAAGCATTGGTTGATTCTCTATGGGCAGACAGAATCGCAACAAAGAGGGCAATTGGTATGTCTCCTTTTCAACTTCTTTATGGTATCAATCCTGAGATACCAATCACCTTAGAATTGCCAGCCTTGAAATTGGCAAAGGCAATTAAAGATCAGACATATGAAAGTTCTCTTGATAAAAGAATCATGTGCCTGACTGAGCTGGAGAAATAGAGAACCATGGTGGTGGATAGAATTACTGCTCATCAAAGCCTGGTAAAGAAACTCTTTGACTAGAAGGCCATAAATTGTGATTTCCAGATTGGGGATCAAGCCCTACTATGGTACAAAAGGAGAGAACCAAAGGAGATGCATGGAAAGTTTGACTCTCTTTGGAGAGGCCCATTCATAATTTATCAGCACATTGGTGAAAATAGCTTTCTACTGAAATATCAAGATGGCACACTCTTTTCTCTGCCTCATAATGGGCAGCATCTAAAACACTTCAACTCTTGAACCATCAGATCATTGCATCTATATATATGTATATTTGTACAGTTTTTAATTCTATTTTGTTTTATTTATTTCCATTTTTGATGCCTTCATTTCTAGGTAGCATGACTCCGTAACCCAATGGTACACATGAAGACACTAGAGATTCTAGATTCTACTCCTTTCAATTCTTTTTGCAATTGACAAAAGTTCCCCAACTGGAGCCAGCTGTTGTTCCCCAAAAAATATCACTTATTTTTGGGACAACATTTGAACTATTTTGATCTTACAGACCAAAATTTTCTCTTCCCTTTCCAAAATTTGTCTTGGGCATTCAAATTCCTCATTTTTCAATCTTATAAGAAATCTACGGACTCTACAGGCTCAAATCTACAAACTCAGTAGGAAGAGAAAATCTACAGACTCAGTAGGAAGAGAAAATCTATAGACTCTATAGGCTAAGTTTAATGGGCTTTACAAGTTGATTTCTATAGACTTGATTTCTACGAACTTTACAGGCAGTTCATTTCTACAGGTTTAAAGGCTTCTGTAGGCAGGTTCAACCAAAAGAATTAGTTTCTAAAACTTGGTCATTTTTAGGATTGGTTCAGTTCCTTGGTTCAATCAAAAATGTCTATCAGCAAGCATTCAAGCAAAAGAGGCTTGAACCATTAAACCATTGAACCACTTTGGTTCAAAGGTTCAACGAGTTCAAGGTTTAATCGGTTCAATGCTTTCGGTTCAATGACAGGTTCAATCAAAGGAATGGTTCAACGTTTGGTTCAACCAAGTGGTTTAATGCTTTGTTTCACTTGGGTGGTTCATCTACTTTGTTTCAATGTTTTGGTTCATCTTTTGGTTCAATCAAACGGTTTGTCAATCAGTTCAAGGCTTTGTTTGAACCGTCAAACCAAAGCTTGGTTCAACGATTGGTTCAAACAAATGGTTTAACAACTTAGTTCATCTGCTTGGTTCATTCAATTGAACCATCATCTTGAACCATCAACTTGAACCATTTTGGTTCAAAGCTTGGTTCATCGGCTTGGTTCAACGTTTGGTTCAACTAAGCGGTTCATTTCCGAGGTTCAACGAAGTGGTTCACTGTGACGGTTCAAAGGAGCGGTTCAAATTCAAAAGTTCAAAGAGCTTCCAGAAGGACAAGTGCCCTTATAGAGGGCACTTGGTTGACAAAAATACCCTTTGGAAGGGTTATTTTTAAAGAAAGTCCAAGGTATAATTCTTTCAAACAAAAATTCCAAAAGAATTCAAGAAGTGACTGTGGGAAGAAAACCCAAAGGAAATTCTCAAAGGCAAATGGAACAAAATGGAAATTCTGTGGACTTTTTATCCTTGGAAAACTTTTGTGGACTTTTTGTGTATGGGAAAATACCTGCGGAGAAAGCCTGAGAGACAGTCTGCTAACGAAAAGGCCACGAGAGACTTCTAAGGTGAAGGCCGCCAAAGGACCCTGAAGGGCATGTGCCCTTACAGGGGACTCTTAGCTGCCAAACTGTAGGACACATCCCTAAAGCTAAAAGGTCATCTTTGGTAGGGGAAGACATGAAATAAGAAATCTGAAGGAAGAACTTAGCTATCTGTGAGAGAATGCCGAAACCCGAAGGCCATCCAAAGACCACCCAAAGAGTAGATACCCTTGTGGGGGGCTCTTCTCGACCCAAAGTGGATCATTTCTTAAGGCCTAAAAGGGCAGATTCTTTTCAAGAAAGTGCCAAATAGAAAAGCTGAAGAAGGATCAAGGGGTGATGCGCCCGAAGACGTCAAATTCAACACAATGAACTAGTCGTTGAAAACATAGTGACGGGCGTGCAAATGTCAATTTTAAAGCTCATAAAATAGCCATTGATCCTTTGAATCTATAGACCTGAATGCATTCACAGACTTTAAAGGCCAATACTAGCAGAAAGCAAGGAAGGAACAGAATAGCAAATTGAATCCAGGACCTAATTTAATTAACCAGAAAAGGAGGAATGATGAAGGTAAGATCAGATCACTAGGTGGACATTGAAAGTTGCAAACTTTCAATAGCGTGACTTGTTTCTCTACATTGATAAAATTAAATGGGTAAATGCCCCTATGTTCCAGCCTATCTTCTTAATAGATTTCAATGCAACATGATGTGTTACTATTCTCGAGTCCTTCTTGAAGAGGCTATATAAGGGACTCTCTTCTATTGTAAATAGATCTCTTTTTTGACAATTAGAACGAAACTCTGCCTAAATTGAAAGGCACTTCTGAGACTTTGAGCTTAGTTTGTTGATCATATTTTGTTATTAGAATAAGAAAGCAAGTGATTTTTCAAAATTTGTGTTGTGATATCTTTGTTGTTGGGGAAACTGTTCTTATGTCTTTTTCCTTAATATATCTTCTGTTCTTTTAATTCAACAAGTAAAATTAGTGACAACAGTCAGGAAGGTGTCCTGAAGAGTCAAGTGTGGAGAGACTTTGTGCCCCCATAATTGCCTTTAGTGTGTTTTCTTTTCATTTCTATGTAAAGGACTTTGGGACAACTTTGTGCCCTCATTATCCTTTGTATCTTACTCTTGAGCAATCTAGGTGGAGACTTTGTGCCGCATCTCGATTTGCTGGTTATTACATCCTTTGCTACATTTTTTTGTTACTACTAGGAGTATTCTTGTGGTTTGCTGAATAGTACTTCTGAAAGATGAGGAGTGCTGTCTGTCATTTCCCTTGAGTTTTTCCTTTGATTTGCACACATCATCTCTGAAGAAAGAGAGATGGATGGTTTGTCCTACCCTTGAGTATTATTTTCTGTTTATATATATATATATATATGTATATATATATATATATATAGCTTACCTATAGGGAACCTCCCCTTGATGAGAGGAGAGAATAGTCCCCTTCTGATGTGGTAAACCTACACATTTTGATGACTAATCTTCCTACTTTGGCTGATCAGACCTATTTTGTTTATCAGTACGCTGATCGACAAAATATTCAACCAACAAGTTAGTTAGGATAAAACTTACCCTAGATACTTGAAGGCATTTGGCACCATCAAAGTGAAGTGTCCAAGTGTCTTCATGTAAGTCAATTATAACTTCCAGTAATTCTTCAATGATTAGTTTAGATTTAGTGGTAGAAGTAGGAGGATGAGTTTATTATTGGTTAATACCTTCAATTAAAAAAAATTATTCATCAAGAATAGTATCTTAAAGGTGGTTAGTAGTTGGTAGGGAAGCCATCACAAGTTGGTCTATAATGACTTGTCCTTTGATAGTTTTTTGTGTAAAAATTGAAAATTCAAATTTCATTAATAAGACCATCAATTTCTTGATTCTATTACCAAGTAATATATCTTTGAAGAAGAATTGATGAAGTGGATCAGATTGGACAATTACATAAGTAGTTTGATAGAGCATCTAATGATAGAGTTTTTTAGCTATGAAGTAAATAGTGAGATAATCAGGTTTATATTTCTGTATATATTTTTTCATAATCGATCAAGCCTTGTTTGATTTAATATATGGTGTATTCCTTACAAGTATCATTTTTTGATCAAGCATTACCCAAACTAATGGATGGTCATTTGAAGGTGGATAAAGAGTGGGAGGATGAAGCAGCGATTATTTCATGTTGTTGAATGATTTTTCAAATGAATATGTCCATTTTAAAGCATTGAATTTTTATTAAGGGAATTAATGGAGTAAATACAATAAGCTATTTCTGGAACAAAAAAATTACCTCGAGTTTCCCAAGACATGTTTGTATATCTGGAATGGAGAAAGGAATAAACATGTTGATAATAGTGTTGATTTTAGTTGGATCAACACCAATTCCTCAGAGGGAGACTACAAATCCTAAAATATTACCATAGGTAACCCCAAATACACATTTAAAGGGATTGAGTCTAACTTTATATTTAATGAGTTGATAAGAAATGATAGCTAAATTATGAAGATGGGTTTTATTACTCTTAGATTTGGTATGAGATCATCCACATAGGTTTCAATGAATTTTTGAATAAGATCATGAAAAATATGGCTCATTACACGTTGATAAGTAGCTCCAAATTTTTTTATACTGAAAGGGATTTTAACATAACAATAGGTAACCCATTATGTGGTAAATGTTGATATTTAGGAGATATGTGAATTTGGTTCTATCTCAATAAACCATCATGTACCTAGCAGTAGAATCATTAATAAAATCTATTTAATCTAAAGGAAAATTATCTTTTGGCCATGCTAACTTTAGGTTACAAAAGTCAATGCATATACAAATAAACATCGTGAATTTTTTAAAAATAGGGACAATGTTTGAAACCCATTTGGAATAGTCCACACATTTAATGAAATTAGCATCCAAAAGTTTGATTATTTATTTATGACATAAGGTATATATATCAGGAGGGAATTTTATTTACTTTTGTCGAATGGGTTTAACATTTGGATAAGTGATGATGTTATGAAAAATGATGATAGGATCAATTCCTAGCATATATTCATATGACCCAGCAAATGTTCCATGATATTTGTCAAAGAAGAGGCTAAAAATATCATGTTCTTCAGGAGTGAGTTCTTTAGAGATGATAATAGGTCATGGATATGTAGGTGTACCATATTCTATTATTTGTAGTTTCTTAAATAAACATAGTATTTACATCTTGAAAATGGTAGGGAGCAGGAGGTAGGGAAGAAATAGGATGAATTTTGGTGTCCACACTAGAAATTAAATTATTTAAAAAAGGAACCTTTTGATTAAATTTTCCAAGTTTCTGTTGTTGGCATGAAAGTTGAGGCTATCTAGCATGGAAAATATCTAGTATAGATTTGTCACTAAGAAGCCTATGCAAAGGTCCATAATATTTGAAATCTACTTAAAGATCAATGATTTCATTACCTTTTATATCATATTCATAATGTATTTGTCTCACATCAGTGGATTTAGTGTCTAATGTAATTTTAGGTGAAGTATTGGATATTGATTTTGTGTTAGTGAAATTGAGTTGAGTTAAGTCAACCATATATAGTCATTGCACTATTTTATTCAATATTTGAAGTTGTCTTAATTGAGTTTAGTTGGATAGATCTATATGGTGTTAATTTAGATTGATCAGTGTAATCATAATAAGGTGAAATAATATCTGTAGTTGGTAAATTAGATTGTATTGAATTAGGCTGTGTAGAAGATTCAAAAGATGCCATAGTTAGGATTTTTTCAATTACCCATGGGGTGTGTAATAATGATGGATTAATAGGAGGTACATAACCTTCATGTTATGATTCAATATCAAATGAGATATGAATGAGATGGACATCATGATTGAAGGAATGTATTTTTTCTAATATCTTTTGATAATGTTGCACATAAAAATCTCATGATTGGGCTTGGACCATGATATAATTATCATCATAAGTGGGATAAATAGTGTATGTATTAGTTTACATAGCATAATCAATGGTTGAAACACCTATTTTATAAATTTATGAGGATAAATAGTTAAAGGATCTTTAAAATGTTTAGACACTTCATATTTATTACACATGAAATCATCTTATGTAAGAGGCTTCATATGCATTACATGGATGGGGAGTATTAGTAGTATCATTGATTAGAGTAATTGTATGATCATGTGGGAGTAAAGAAGTAGGGATCGACTCATCTATATAAAGAGGTAGCCCAATGGTATTGCAAGTGTTTTGTAATTAATTTGGTTCATCATCATTTGAATCGGCAATAGTGACATGTAAATCAAGTTTCATGTTAAAAAATTTAAGAAGAGGTGGAATATTGATGTGAGTAATAGTAGGAATATTATATTTAGATTTAGGATTTGGTAGCTGGATAATGCATGGATTGGGATCAACTTCATGTTTGTAGCAAATTCCATCTATATTAATTTCATACATTGACTAATTGAAGAGGCAATACCATGCATATGATGTGTCTATGGGAAACCAAGGAACATGATTTAAGATAAGGGGAGATCAAGATCCAAAATATTAATGCCAATTATCTTGGGTATAATATTAAGTGGTATCTAAATGTAACCAAATGGTTTTTGTTTGGTTTGATGAAATCCTCTACATGTGAGGTGTGTCTGTTTGAGATTTTCTTTGGTGTATTTGATTTGTTGAATTAACTAAAGAGAGGTAGCATTGATTATTTATCCTTCATCTAATATGAATTTTCAAATGAGGGTATTATTGATCATAATTTTAATAAATATGGGTAGATCATCTGCTTGAAAAATAATTTCATCATTAATCATATCCTCTTCAAGAAATTCTATGGATGGTTTTGAGGATTTGGAAATGGTTTCAATTGTATGTACTTCTATAAGTGGAAGATCATTGGAAGTAATTTTTAAATTATGAGATTGTGGTTATTCATTGTTTTTTAATATTTTCATAATAATTTATGATGATAGGGAGAAATTTTAACTAATTCAATAAGGGGAATTTATCAAGGCATTGAATTAAAATCTTCCAAAAAAATCCAATGGGATTTAGAGAATGAATAACTAGCATGAGGTTTATGAGATGACATTTTTCATTAGAATAGGATAACTAGGTTAGAGTTCCAGTTGTGGAAGTGGTTCATCATTTGGTTCATTTGGTTTGGAATATGTGAGTATAATAGTTATAGTGTATTTAAGTAGTTGTTCATTAGTAGAGTTTTTCTCAGGTTTAGTGACATGATATTTATGAGTAGTTTTTCATCTATACTTAACTTTTGTTGCATTTACATTTTTAGATTTGGTGTAATATTGATCATAGTCATAATTAATTCAAAAATATCATCATTTGAATGTTGATAGGATTAGAAGAGGATGTTTGAGTTTTAGAAGGCATGGTTTTAGTAACTTGTTTATTTTTAATAGCTTTGAGATAATCATGATGATGTAATTTTATCATAGAATTATGGTCAAATGTATACCCTAACATGAAGTAAATGGAAAACTTAACAAGCTTGTGACATGTTTCATGAAAATGACCCACATCAACATGAAACTAAAAAAATTATTAGGATCATACCATGAAGGGGGGGTGCTATTATAGGTGAAGGATTTAGATGGAGACAATAATTGCTTCATTTATTATTTTCTATTTTTACTATTCCTACTTTAATTTAAGGATTATCACTTGTAATTGCATTAGTTGAAGTTTAGAAATATTTCTTGGTGGAGCTATGGGTTGGCTCAAATTGTTTCATAAGGAAATCTTGTCTTTTATTTTGGTGAAAAGCTTCATTTAAGGTTTGTGTAGAATTTTTTTGAATCTTATATTAAAGGAAAGGTGTTAGAGCAATGATAAATAGAAAGAGATTATCATTAGTCATGTTGTGATCTGATTTATGTGTTAATTATTTCCATTATTTCATGAAAACATGAATTGATTCTAAGGGTGATAGCATAGCATTGATAAAATGATTTAAGGCAATTTTATGGAAGATCATTTTGTTGAATTTCCTTAACTAAAGCATTGACCAAATCTTATAATTATGAGATATAATCTTGAGTAAATTTATTATACTATTCTAAAACATCTCCTATGAACATTTTGACTAATATTTTGGTAGAAATAGAGGTATTTGTTTAGACCAATTCCTTGTATAGATTTCCAAATGCTTTAATAAAATATGCAGGGTATTTAGTTCCATCATATTTAGAATTGTAGATATGTTTCTAATATCAATGATATTATGAAAGGATTTAAGGGTTCACTTTGAATATTTTGAAGCATATTGTTATGTGTAAGAGGTTGAAGAATTATATTCCCATTGGAATCTCTAAGAGGAGGAGAGATAACATTTTAGTTATTTTGAGGCATGATAAGAGGAGGTTGATTAATAATTTATAATATATGATGTTGCATTTGAATAATTTGGTATTTTTTATTGTTTATATAATATTCATTTTTTGGATTATTTGAGCAAGAATTTAAATGATATTAATTGGTGTATTTTGGTTGCTAGTGTTATAAGGTGAAATTTTAGTGTCGGTAGGAGGAACATTCCCATTGTTATGAATGAGAGTGTTTCCTATAGGAGGATTACATGTGGGGGTATTTGTTAGGCTAGTATTTATTGCTCCAATGGTGTAATAACGAAGTTTATATAGGGTACTATCCTAAAAATTATGAAGTGGATTAAAGCCATCTAGATTATCATTTTGAGTGATTTTAAAAATATTTCAATCAATAGATTTAGATGAATGATGGGAATAAGTGCACCATTAGAGATTATCCTATTAGGTGGCTAGGTTGGGTAAGAAATAACAACATGTGTATCTTCTAAATGGGCTAAAGTTATCAAAAAAAAATTTAATAGGTGATTTAATGATGCTAAATAAGGTAAAATGAAAGCTAAAATTACGTAGGTTATATTTAGGAAAGAGTTTATAGGAATAAAATTAAATCACAAGGAACTAAATTAGATTGACCAAAGAGGTTTCAGGTTTGAAAAATAACTATGTCAGCTATCCAACACATAGTTGGGTAGGTCAATGTAGTTTGAATATGAAAAAGACTATACTAAGGATAAAATATGTCAGCCAATAGGTATGGAGTCAAGCAGGTATATGTAATTGATTACAAAACTATAAAATATTAGACAATCTAAAAAATAACTAAGTCATCCAATAGGTATGAAGTCAAAATATTCAACGTAAATAGGTAGGTAAGATAACAAAAAAAATCTAAAATTAGACTAGGTTGAGCTAGTCAAATGTATGCAATAAAAAATGCATTAGATCTAAAAATCAATCCTAGATCAAATAACTTAGATCCTACTTACACTTATAATTGGGGATAATTTACATGAGCAATATGGATCCATTAGACCCAATTAGGGGATCTCTTGCCACAATAAAATCACTAGGGAGGGTTCCAAAGCCTCCAGTCAAGAAAAAATATGTAGTAACCCTAAGTATTATGTTTTCATATTCACTATATTATGTAAGGAACCCATGATACCAATTCTCTTTGCTTTGTTAGTATAATAATTTCTATGGACACATATGCCTTGTAAGTCATCCTATGAACATTTTGTTTTATCCCACATTCATGAGAAGTAGTAGTTGCTCAGATTAGACTTAGTATTTAAGTGTTGAGGCCAATGAAGGCATCCATAAATTATTTGTATTGAGCTTACTCAAAGGAATTTCTCCCTCGAAGTGGCCTGTGATCAATATAATTCCTCCAGTGTTTTTGCTAATCATAGAAATTTGCTATTTCATACATTTTTAGTAAATTAATATACTATTTCATGCATTTTCATTAATTTATTAGAGGATCCTCTCATCTAGTATCAGATCACTTTACAATGCCAATTTTTTCCTTCAAAAAGTCTTAACTTTGTTCTACTTCATAATTCATTTAATTAATTTTGTAGAAAATCTTAAATATGTTCTACTACATAATTCATTTAAGTAATTTTTGTATCACAATTATCTATTTTGGCTTAGGATAAAAACCTTACCACATAACTATGGGAAGTGCTTGGGTGAAGGCCCTACAAATAATTATGAAGACCCTAGGAACCCCAAAGTAGCTGTCCCATTGAGAGGACCTACCAGTGAAATGGGTAATGACTCCTTCCTGATTGAGCAGTTCCCATCTATGAGGAAAACCAAGAGTTGTCACTTAGAGGTAAATCCATGGCCAATTTTTATTTGGAGAGTGGTACTTAATTAGATGACATTGGTGGCCAGAGTGATATCTTTAAACCCTTAGGCATCCATTGAAACTTAGGGCCCATTTCTATCAATTTTAGAATATTTTTTGGAGTATCAAAAAACTTGCTATATCAGATCTTTGCATATTATCACTAAAGTATCAACAAACTTGTCATGCTAGTTTCAACATATTACTAGCAGAGTATCATAAAAATACCATATAAGTTTTTAGTAGAATATCCATAGACTTGTCATACCAGTTTTAGCATATTACCAATAAAATATTAGAAAATGATCTTATCAGATCTGTAGACTTGTCATATCAGTTTCAACATATTCTTAGTAGACTTGCCATACAAAAAATAGTAACTAGAAAAAAAGTAATTTTTTTTCATTTTTTGGCCATATCTCTCCATTTGTAGCCCTCTTGATCCTCAAAATTTATCTAAACCCCTAAAATTCCACTCTTCATATTTTCTTCCTTGAGCTCCCATATCCTGATTCCACTCCTAATTTTCACAAATCTCAATTTTCCCTTTTTTTGAGTTTTGCCATAACTTCTATTTTTGTCCATTTGCCTTGAAGTTTTTCCATAGTGTTCATCTCCCTTTTCTTCTCCTTTGTCCCTCTTTGATAATTTTTTTAGTTTTTCCATTTTCACTCCTAAAATTACCCTCACCTTCATCAATCATACTCCCACTATGTAAAAATATTAGTAAAAGTATTTTTATCCCTTCCAAATTCACCCAAATCACAAACTTGCCTTACTAAACTTGTTTTAACTCTAGTTTTTCTACCCATTGCAAAAAAAATCTCTTATTTGGGTCATGGTAGTAACCCAAACAATAGAAAAAAACATGGAGGATGAAATTTTTGTCTTCAAGACACACGTCAAAGATCTTGATGAAAAAATTCTCGGCCTCAGTCTTCAACATACCACCTTCAACAACAAATGACATCCAGAGTCCTCTTTCAACACAATTTTTTCTTATTCCATTAACTTTCATGGGCTGAAGCTTGATTTTTCTCAATTCTATGGTGCAGATCCAACTATATGGATCTATCAGGTAGAAAAATATTTTAGGCTACATAATACATTTGATGCCACTAAGGTTTCACTTGCATCCTTTCACTTGGAACTTGAAGCCCTTTAATGGTATCATTGGTATACCAAGGCACATGATGAGCCAAGATGGAACAATTTTTACACCTTTAGCTTGTGATGGTTTGGCCCTAGTGCTTTTGATTACTTCACAAGAGCAGTCACTAAACTTTGCCAAATAGGAACCATGAGAGAATATCAAACATAATTTGACAAACTATCCAAACACATAGAGGGATTATTTGATGAATTCTTTAGAAGTTGCTTTGTCAATGGACTAAAAGATTTAATTTGATTTAAGGTCAAAATGTTCTAGCCCAACATGATGATGGAAGCTCTAGGGTTGTCTAAATTATCAATGGACTAGATCATAGCTCAACAATGATTCAAATCCAATTTTGATCCATTTCAAAATACAACTCCATAATGATCTCAAATAATGCAAGCCCCCAGAACCACTCTTATCAAGAATTTGATTGAAGTAGAGATGTGAGCCTATAGAGAAAAAGGACTATGTTATAATTATGATGAAAAATTCACTCAAGGACATCGATGTGTCAAGCAAAATCTCTACCTATTGTATGTTGACTCTCAACTCAAAATTAAAGATGGGAAAGATGTTTAGGATACCATAGATGATTTAGAAGAAGCTCTGTTGATTATGGAACTTTCCTCAAGAAAACCACCCAGAGATCTCTCTCCATGCCTTATTAGGAGTCACCACCCCACAAACCATGCGAGTCAAGGGTGTACTTCAAGAAGTTACCTCTCATAATACTCATTGATTTTGGTAGCAATCATAACTTCATTGACCCTTGGATCACGAAATATTATTATTGTTTTGTCTATCCTTACTCTAAATTTGAAGTCATGATTTCTAATGGGGGCACATTACCTTGCAAAGGGAAATGTCAAAATGTGCATATATTAATTAGAGATTATAACTTGCACTCCAACATGTTTTCCTTTCCCTTAGGTATATGTGATGTTATTTTAAGATCCCAATGTTATGCACACTTGGACACATCTTATGAGATTTTTCTAAACTTTGGATGTAATTTTAAAAGAATGGGCAAAAACACATATAAAAAGGCTTATAATCAGGGTCCCTCAGTATCATCAGTTCATATCACATACACAAGATTCTTAAAAATAATTCACATGGTGTCATTTCCCAGATCCGTTCCATTTAAATATGGCCATCAATGGTCTCCACTCCTCCTAATCTATAAACCATTTTGCATAGGTATGCACATGTTTTTACTGACCCAATGGTTTTACCACCTTCACAATAGAGGACCAATGTATTTAGGTCCTTCCTAGAAGTATTCCTCCCAACATCAAGCCTTATCATTACCCATTTTATCAAAATATTGAGATCGAGATGCTCATTCAAGACTTACTGAAGTAAGGCATTATTTACCTCAATACTAGCCCATATTCTTCCCTAATTTTCCTTATTTAAAAAAAAGATGGGTCATGACACCTTTACATTCAATTTCATACACTCAATCACATCACCATCAAGGGTAAGTTATTGATACCTATTATTTATGAGCTTCATGACACTCATGTTTTTTATAATTTGGATCTCTGCTCTAGATATCACTAGATCCATCTTCATGAGGACGATATCCCCAAGATAATTTTTTGAATGCATGATGGCCATTATGAGTTTTTGGTCATGCCATTTAGCCTCACTAATGTTCCTTAAATATTCTAGGCATTGATGAATAAAATATTCCGGCCCTACCTACAAAAATTCATTATGGTCTTCTTCGATGACATCCTCATCTATAGTAAAACATGGTTTGAGCATATCCAACATTTGGAGCTTATACTACAAATTCTCTTTGACCATCATCTTTGGGTAAAACAATATAAATTCACTTTTGGATAGGATGAAGTGGAGTATATAGGGCATAATTTTTAAGCTTGAGGGGTTTGGGTGGATATTAAAAAAATAGTTGCCATGAAAAATTGGCCTCATCCTCAGACACTCAAGAGCCTCCATAGTTTTTTGGAATTGACTAGATACTATCACAAGTTTGTCAAGGATTATGGGAATATTTTAGATATACTGATAGTTATATTGAAAAAGGATGATTTTACATGGATATAATCTATTGAGTGTGCATTTGAAAAATTGAAATAAGCTATGTGTACTACACCCATTCTAGCTATGCCAGATTTTTCCAAGACCCTCACTATTGAGAGTGATGATTATAGCAATAGACTTGGTGTTGTTCTCCTCCAATAAGGACATATCATTGCATTCACCAATAAATCCATTCCTAGGAATAATTTATCACTCTCTACTTATGAGAAGGAAATGATGGCCTTTTGGCATGTCATATAAAAGTGGTAGCCATATCTACTGGGGACTCATTTTTTCATCAAAATTGATCCCAAAGTCTAAAATATTTCCTATAAAAATGAGTCTTCACCCCTTCACAACATAAATTGGTTATGAAACTCATGGGTTATGATGATGAGATCGCTTACAAGAAGGGTAAGGACAATTTTGTGGTTGATGTTTTGTCTCACACATTTATGGACCAAGCTTCATTTTTAGCTATTTCCATGCCTATTCTAAATTTTTTAGATGTTGTAAAATAGGGGTATGTCAATGATTCCTTATTATCTCCAATCATTCAATAGTTGTCCACTAACCCCACTACTTTAATATATTATTCTTAGAATGGTGTTTTTATATGATACAAGGGTTGTCTAGTGCTTCCCTAGAGCACACATCTTCAATAGGTTATATTCTATGAAATCCATCCTTATCCATAAGTAGGGAGATTAGGGTTTCTCAAAATTTATGAATGGGCACAATGCAACTTATTTTAGAAGGGAATGGAAAAGGAAATTCAATAGATGGTGGCTGAATGTAATACCTGCCAATACAACAAGGGTGAAACCACACTCATCCTTAGGTTGATTTAATCCTTACCCATCCTTACCAAGATTTGGATATATATTTCTATGGATTTCATTAAGGGGATCATTAAATCTAGAGGGAAAATAGTGATCTTAGTTGTGGTTGATCACCTCTCTAAATTTATTTATTTTTGTGCCCTCAGCTAGCCCTATAATACCTTTATAGTCACACAAATTTTCTTGGACTAGATTTTCCATCTTCATGGCATTATTTCGTCCATTGTCTTAAATCATGATGCAACCTTTACTAGCCATTTTTTAATAGAACTATTTTGATGCATCAACACCTAAGTGAAGATGAGTTCTAGGTATCATCCACAAATAGATGGCCAAACTAAAAGTATCAACAAATGCTTAGAAACTTTCCTTTGTTGCTTCACCTTAGAACAACAACATCAGTGGGAAAAGTGACTCCCCCTCACTGAATGGTGGTACAATACCTCATACCACACCTCAACTAAAATGACTTCATATTAAGCAGTATATGGTCAATAACCACTAGTGATCATCCTATACACCCTCAGTAGTTAATCAATTCAAGCGATTGATATGATTCTGTAAACCTAGGATTAGATCCTCAGTACCCTATAAGATTATATTCATATGGCACAAAATCAAATGAAATAATAGGCTTATTAGCACCATTATAAGCACACTTTTCAAGTAGATGATATGGTTTTTATTTTCCTATAACCATATAAGAAATCCTCCCTAAAAATCAAAGCACATCATAAGCTGGCTCCCAAGTTATCTAGACCCTATAAGGTTCTTCAAAAGATTGGGTCGGTTGTTATAATTTGGAGCTCCCACCTTCTTCTCGAGTTCACCCAGTATTTCATGTCTCTTTTCTAAAAAAATTTCTTGGTATAAACATTAGAGTGAAAACTATTTTACCAAAGCTTGATAATGAGGGATCCATCCTTCTTGAGTCAGAGGTAATCCTAGATAGGTGTACATGGTAAATTCACTCCTGCTCCATCATAGAGATTTTAATTTAGTAGCATGTAATGTAACTAGAGGATACCACATGGGAACCACTATTTTAGATTCAACACCAATTCCTACATTTGAAGCTTGTAGGACAAATCTTTTTCTAAGAGGGAGAGGATGTAAGGAACCCGTACTACCACTTTTATTTACTTTGTTAGTGTAATAATTGTTATGGATGCATATGTTTTGTAAATCACGCTATGAGCATTTTGTTTTATCCCACATTCATGGGAAGTAGTAGTTTCTTAGATTTTAAGAAAGTGTTGAAGCCAATGAAGGCATCCATAAATTATTTGTATTGATCTTGTTTAAAAAAGGTTGCTTCCTCAAAGTGGCTTGAGATCAATAAATTTCGTTCAGTGTTTTTGATAATCATAGAAATATGTTATTTCATATATTTTCAATAATTTAATATGATTTTTTTTAATTTATATTAATTTTTTTGTAGAAGGATCCTCTCATATTTATAACAATTAAATCAAATAAATATAATCTAGTGCTCACCAAAGCTTGTGGCACAAAGTGGGGGTAATAAACAACAAAAGTAGACATGCATTGAAGACATATAATCATGTTAATGTATATGAAATATTAATTCATGGAGGAGAATTAAAAATACATATCTATATAATCTTACAAAGGAGGAAAAAAGTTAGGAATACTTTCCTTTGAAGATGAACCATCAATCCTCAATCTCTTCATTTGAAAAGGTGATTCGCAAGAGGTTATGGTATGTAAGGATGACAAGGATAAAATATATCTAGGATAAAAAACCTATCAATGCATCTAAAAGAATTTTACAGAAGACAAGATTCATAGCTCCAAATAATTTATAAAACCCTAAGCTTGATCCTCAAGTAGAATGGTGGATAAGTAGATGCGTAATAGCTCTTAATTCTTTTTCTCTTTTCTAAATAATAGAAAAATTATTTTGTATATATAATTATATTTAAACCTAATCCCTTACAGAAGTTTCAACCAATAGGTTTGACCTAGTCAACTTAGTATCATTATTGATAAAAACTCACTAGGTTAAATGGGTTAGGTCAACTCAGAGTTGACCAAGACCCTAAATGAGTTTTACCAATAAGAGTACAAAGTTGACCTACTAAGGGGTAGTGAAGGTGGTAAAACACTAGAGGAGTGTGAAAGAGAGAAAAAAATATTAGGGAAATGGTTTTTAGGAGACAAGTGTGTAGATAACAAGTGGAAAAAGGGATAAAAATCTTGTAAAGTACCAATAGTCTGCCCACCCCTTTCCTAGTGCACCACTTAAGGAATGCACTCAAAGAGATTGAGACTTGATGGGTTCTTTCAAAATAGAGAGTGTTAGTAATTGATAAATTTTTAAAATATTATGTGTATACATATTCCCACTCAAATATCATCATGTGTCATGTGATTTTAACAAAGGATGGTAATTCAGGAATAGAACATGATGACACATAATGTTGATGCTAAATAAAGTGTAGTAAATAGAGAATAAGATAAATGAAAGTATAGAATTGAAAAAACATACCTTTACATACCTTAATGTTGTAGATAAATAAGGAGATGTGAGATATGTGAAGGCATTCAATGTGAGGAACATTAGGCAACCCTATAGAGATTAGTGCAAAAAAAGTGATTTTTTTTTTACAATATAGGTATATAGTAGTGGAAAAGATTCTCTACAACTTCAAGATTTTAAAACTTTTAATGGTTTGAAAAATTAGTTATTAAAAATAAATATATGATCAAAACAAATAATTAGATGGTAAATATTTAAAGGGTAAATAATTGTGAATAGTAACTTTAAATAGGGTGAAAAAGAATTTATTTGACTATTTTGAGAGAAAAATAGAGATCTAAGAGATATAATAAAAGATGAGAGAACCAAGATGGTGAGGAAATGATAGTTGATATGAGGAGGACACCTGATGGCCATAATGAGTGTAACATAGGTGGCCAACCTATAGGGACATGTAATAAATGGTCAAAATTTTTAACTTGTGACACATAATACTAGTTGTATACTATTTGAGTGATTGTAGATAGATTTTGAGATATATCGGTGATCTAATATATATCTAGTTTGAATTTTGTAGATCCTACAGATGAAGAGGAGACCAAATGGGGATCCCTAGTGAAGAGATCACTCCATGATATTCTGGATGGGGTGTTAGTGCCATACAATCCCACCACATTGGATGATCCCATGGTACCATCTACCTTAGCTCAAGTGAGTTGGTTCAGACTGGTAGGGGAGGCCACATGATGGTTACATGAATGCAAAGATGGAATAAAACTATTGGTAGGGGTGGGAGCAAGAGAAGCACATTCACGGTAGGCCTTGGCTTAGGAGAGAGCCATACATTTGGATACACTATTTGGTTAGGATAGATACAGACCTAGGTGGCTAACCTATAAGAATGGGTGGTAGGTTTGAGATCTTGGACATCCTCTTTACAACATAATATTTAGAGGGGACTATCCAAGGAATCTATAAGCAACATAACTAGGACACGAGATAGACATGATGGGGCCTAGCCATAGAGCTAGAGTGATGTATTTTTGTACTTTGTATTAAAACACATGATATATAGAGGTATTCTATTTTAAAAATTGGATGTTGATCTTATGTGTTATATTTTGGTTTGTGGTTATGGATGCATGGATATATTTATTTATAGCACATGTATTTTTATTTTTTTGTATATGTTATAGGAAATATATGTGTGGTGTTTTATTTTCTAACATTATGTAGTACACATGGATGGTTAAAAAGAAATATGCAAAAAGATTTGTAAAAGTATAATTAATCAGAAACAAATACACTACACACTATATCATGATGGGAAATGAATAATAAAAAAGATGATTAAGTATAATAAACCAAAAAAATTTGGTAAACAAGAGGGAAAAAATTGTTTTTAAACCATAAAAAGGATTGGCACCAAATAAAAATAAGTAAAATCACACTAAATCACGTTGGGAGTATGAAAATAATGTAATAAAATGGAAAGCACGTGAAAGATAAATGGTATAAAAACAAATCAATTAAGTTAATCAATAATACTAAATCATGTTGGGAAGTATACAAGATAAACAATATTGGCAAAAATGGTCTTAAATTAATCACACTAATTCAAGTTGGGAAGTATGAAAAATGTAAAAAAAATGGTTGGATTCTTACATGTAATCGGAAAATAAGAAGGTAAAATTGAAATATTAATGAAGTAGGCATAAAACATAATAAATTAATATGGGAATCATTTCAATGATGTGTAACTCATAATCAATCACATATTATCTCATATTTGACACATGTAATTTCATTGTGACTTGGATATTGGAAAATTTTGTGAGGAAGGATAGGTCATATCCATGGTGTTACACTAAAACTCATAAAGGGAACACCAATGAGGTGGAAATAATGTTAAAATATGGTAAAATGGGATGTTTGGAATGCTAATTTTAAAATTTGATAATTTGTGAGGAATGTTAGGTCCCATCCATGGTCTTACAATGCAATCACAAATAGAATGCCTTGGGTACTGATTAGTGAACAAAATAATATTTCTCAACAGGAAATATCAAGATTGTAGGGAGTGAGAAAAGGAATATAAGAAGTTTAACATAGGTATATTATGAGAATAATTTAAAATATGAGTCACACTAAGGACATGAGAAGACACTGAGTGACTAGTGACCATCAATATATAGAGGATACCTATTCACTATAGACACAAAGCTATATAGGAAAATAAACATGATATTAAAATTAACTCATGTGGGTTATTTTGAACAAGAAAAGTAAAATGTATCTATCTTACCATGATGTTTTACACATTTATCAATACCCCTTATAGATCCATCAATCGACTACAAATATTGGGTACTTTCATGAGAAAGTAGGTAGCACTAAAATATTTTTTTCATTCTCCTTTTTTAATCTACTGGATTAATGCACCTTAGATCTATTGTCAGGCCAATTTTGGAGTTTTATCTTTGATTAAAAAAGGAGATGTACTTATAATCACATCTTTTAGTGTGATTTAACTTTTGAAATTTTTGAATGTTGCCTTTTAGATCATTGCCTTTTGTTAAATGATTTAGATTTTGAGTATTTTTATGGATTTTATGATTCTTCCTCTATAAGGAATTAAAATGACCAATAATGAGAGATAGAATGATACACATGAATGGCCTTTAGGCTTTGGCTAAAGGAAGCTAAATATCTAAAGACAAGATTGATAAACTATGAACCGACATGTTATCTCAAGTCTCAACCATGTGTATGATTAGTTTGTGAAATGAAATAAAGGGGAATCCAAATTGGATCAGTAAAAGGAGATTATGATGAGATGAATTGTTTGATAAATGATCATATGGTATAGAAGGAATGACTAAAGGGAGTAGGGTTTGTATAACTAAGTCACAATAACAATTATCCATGTTTATAGAGATAAGATAGCAAATAATCAGGAAGAAGAACAAGGGAGTCATAATAAAATGAACTCAAGAAGAAAAAAATGCAATGTTGAAATAAAAATCCATAAGATAACATAATGACATCATAAGTAACATGTAATATGAAAAAAATTCACCATGTAATATATATAAGAATTTGACACAATGTCAAATGATATAAAATAGAGAAATGTAAAGTTAAAGCACATGTCCAATCCAAATGAAAATGTAAGAACACCATGCATATGTTCATAAGTACTAATACATTTGTCCACACATATTATCCATAACATCTAATAAGTATCTATGTTTTTGAATGCAAACTGTAACTAATGTCTCATCAATCTTCAGTGATAGTTGAGAAAATATGTCACATCAAATCTCCTTAATGAAAAATGTAGGAATGATCAAAAGATCATGATGATGAGAGTTATCACTTAGGAGATGCTTAGGAGAATGAATGGGAGTGGTTTATATGGGATATAAAGGGGTCACCAGTGGGGAAGGATCCATGGGTAAGGTAAGGTCCATAGGTGAGGGGCTCATGGGTAGAGAAATAGTAGGTAGAGAAGGGACTATAGGAAGAGATGGAACCATAGGAGGTAGAATCATGGGGGAAGGAGTGGGAGCCTTCTTGCAAGAGTGACCTATGGGAGGAAGGGTATAAGGTATAGGAATGGTTGGGAGGAGATCCTTAAGATGCTATTGAAGGATGTGGAAATGATTAGTGTGATGTGTGCCACATTGGTTCCAAAGACAATATACCTCTCTATACTTAGGTATATACTCAGGTAATACTTTCAAGGGAGGTATAACCTTGTATAAGGGATGATGAGTAGTGAGACACAAGGTGTTGATATATTATTGTAATATTTGATAATGCATGGATGAATGGTTATTTATGATGTGGAAGCAACATATACACCTATAATTAATCTTGAGGTGTACTCACAAGAGGAGGTAAAAATATCAAACTATGGTAAGGGGAGTAGACCATCACCAAGAGAAGGTGGATTTAGTGGAGAAATTAGACAAAGATTTATTAAAATATCAATAGGATCTAAAATAGGACAAGACTTAGATATAGAGGGAGGGGATCCAAACTAGGTTCTACTGAGGGAGGGGTGGGGTCTACATAAGGTTGAAAGATAGTCACAAGAATCTCAAAGGTAAGTAAGATAGAGGGGTCATGGTATCTAAAAAAGTGGTAAGGACCAATCATACCATGATCCATAAACATACTCCTATGAGGTTCTTAAGAAACTAGAGGTGTGCATACCATCTCTGCCCTACAATGAAGAGGAAAAATGGTAAAATTAGGAAAAATATAGGATGTAATACTAGAAGATATACTAAAATACTAAAGTAAAGAGGAACAATAATGAATAATCTCAATGTCTCAGGCCTAAATTAGACCTCCTAAGAATGAATCATCTAAGCTATAAACATCATCATAATCAAGTGTATGAAGATCAATGACACAAATAGGGATTACCTTGTCATCCAATGTGGATTAATGAATGGAATGATGAGTCTTAGTTAAGATAATGGGGATGCCATCACAAGGTGGTTAATGAGAATGAGGTTAGAAATAAGTAAGAATATGAGATATGAGATTGGATGAAAGATCTAAAGTTTTAGCTTTGAGATTGATCTCATGAGGCTCATCATCATTAGAATCTAAGAGCTTAGGGGGTATATTCCTGATTAGTTTGGGGTGACCATTGTAACCTTGAGTGAAATTTATAGGAAAGTTAAACTATTGAGATTCACAAAATGGAGTTCTTGACAAAGGTTAAAGGGTAGGAATCTTGAATACACCACAGTCTTGAAATTATTCAAAATTCCAAGGATTAGTGTCACCCTAAATCCTATAAATTACTTCATTATAAGGAATTTGATGCATTGGCAAGTGGAAGAGGTAATTTCTCTCATGTAATGAGTCCGTAGGCTACCAAGAAAAATGTTATATAATATAGGAAAATTCACCTTCATTCAAATGGTGATAAGTGGGATGGTAATGGGGAGTCACACACAACCTAAAGGAGGAATTTGCCTTTAGTCATATATTTGACATGTGTTACATTTAGACTTAAGATTTCATTTAGCATATCTAAGGATTTTTGATAAAATCAAGAGAGGTAACACAAGTAATAGAACCCACTTAAATCAAGGCACACTTGAATTAGATATCACTAATTTGGACACTGATAAATAGAGGAGGATCATCCACATAAATTAGAATCTCATCAGGATCATAAAATAAATGGGTAATTTGAGGGAAAGATAAGCGTCCATTATTTCATCAACATGTATGGACATCTCTTCATACTATTGTAAAATGCTATCTTCTAATCCAAATAATGTAGCTTCATTTCCTAGTAGGGGAGGATGAGGGATGTTAATTTTAAATAAAAGATGTGTAATATGGTTATGATGATGTGGAGAGGTCCACATAAGTTTGAGAAATGGGATTTGATATGGGAGATTAGTAAGTTTTGTGATAGGATCCCACTCATCATAATCCATAAGAATATTATTAGAAAGAGGTGCATAGTGTTGAAGGGGGTCCTCAGAAGGAGGATCCAAAGTGCATGTGAATTTATGATGATAATAAGTAGAATTTTAAATTAGAGAATAAAATTATAGATTATGTTGAGAAAATGGAGCAATTGATGCAGGTGTGGTTTGAGAATTGTTAAAAAAAGTGTTTATAAAAGTTTGATTATAATTTGTGATAGGGAAAGAAGATGGAGGGATGGTGGAAATAGTATGGGAAGTGTTATCCAAGTGAGGTTTTGTAATTTGTTTATCGAAAGATATAAGTTCATCTTACCCCAACTCATTTAAGTGAGTTAGAGAAGAATCTTGGATAACAAAAAATATGCAAGAGAATGAAGGTGTGTAGATGGGTTGAAGATCAATGAAAGAAACCACCATTCACATATTAGTCATATTGACCACATTCTCTTCAGGTGTTGGGTCAAGAAGATAGTCAAAATTATTATTAGAATAGTTAGGATTGTCTTATTTGTCTTGGTAATTTGAATGAGGATATTTATAGATGGCCAAATGAGCATTAGCCTAATTCAAAGCTTGAGATTTAGTTTGTGTTTCATGGGATTTAAAAGTAATGTCATAGGCTTGTTGTCATTTATGAATTATAAAATCATGTTAAAAATTAGGACCAAGAAGGAAATCCATGGCTAAATTATAAATCTACCTATAGGTTTCATGATAATGACCCCAACTAGCATGAAACCAACAAAATTTATTGGGATCATACCAAGATTTCATAGGATGAGTGGGATCAAGTTCTCATGGAAGAGGCCTTGTTAGACATTTTTAAAATTCCAATAGGGATAAATGTTTGTTAATATTGATGTTTTTGGATGAAAATAAATTAGGATTGGTGATGTGGTTAGGAGGGGAAACTAGTTTTGAAGTTTGGTTGGGAACAACATCTTGAATAATGTGAACTGTATCATAAGAGTCGACAACACCATTATTGGTATCATTAAAATTATTATTATTTATTAAAATATGAATACCCATGGAATGTTGGGATGGATTGAATTGATGCATAATGAAATCTTGATGCTTTACTTGGTTAATAACCTCCTCCAAAGTACTTGGGGAGAGTCCATACTCGATATTGTAACTTGGGAAAGAAAGAATTGGTAAATAGATGGAAAAGTTTGTCATTTGATATATTATGTTCAAATTTATTCAAAAATGTCTTTTATCATTTAATGAAAGATTATGTATTTTCAATCTCAAGTTGATTATAATAGATGAAATGGGCCAAGGTATTCTCAAGGAGATCACTAGCTTGGAACTCTTTGTTTCTATTCAAATTTTGCTTTCAGATTTCAAAGGAGAGAAAATAAGAAACTTAAGAAGGAATGGTCAAGGCTTGATGTGTACCTGGATATAGTCTACGCACCATAATCCAGACGCTGTGGGTACTCCTCTTTGGCTATGGAGGAATGACACCTGCAAAGAAAGAAACTTGGACAAAAGAAGGCGTTAAATAGATAGATGGTGGGTTGTCAAGTGAAAGCTTGATCCCAGAAGTATGAAAACTTCCTTAAGGGATATAAACCCACTAATCAATAGAAGGAAATGTCTGATAAATAGCTGAATAATGAAGAACTGAAATGATAAAGAAATGGAATGAAAAAAGGAAGCAAAGACTTACTTGAAAGAAGCTATCGAACTGATCACAGTCGCCAGTGTCGGTAATCCTACCGGCGTCGGTTGGTCAAGATGTCGACGTCGATTAATGTGCCGACATCAGTTGGGGTAATGACCGGCGTCGGTCGGGGCAAATAGCTTGGACAGGGTCCAGGCAGGTCTGTGGTCTGAGTCTGGTCAGGGTTTTGGTCTGTGGACAAGGCCAAGGAAGGGTATGGGTTTGTTAACAGTTTTGAGACAAAGTTTTGGGCTTAGTTGAATGGTCTGGGGTCTGGGTCTGAGAGTCTGGTTGAATGGGCAGAGTGTATGGTCCGATAGAGGATAGAGGAAATAAGGAGGTGGATAAGTCGAGATTTGGGTCTGGGTTGGTTAACAGTCTGGTCTAGGGAGATATTGTTTGAAAGCAAATAATTGAAAAGAGAATAAAAACACAGACAATATACTTACCTGTGTCTTGTAGAAGGTGTGCAACTGATGATTCCCATACTTGCTGTTGATGTAGCCTGTGTGGAGAACCTATTACTGATGGAGAACTTGGAGCTGTTGCTGCACCTGAGGGAGAGAGTGAGAGGCTTGACTGAGAGATTTTGTAGATTCACAAATGGTTGAAGACTAAAGGTTCAAGGATTCATGTTTTTCTTCTAGAGATTAGCTAATTTTTGATTTGGGTTCCTCTAAGAGTCTAAAAAATTGGTTAAGTATAATCGACGTCAGCAGTTTCGTCAGCATTGGCCGACACTTGACCGATGTCGGCAGGGTTAAAACGAGAAAAAAGAGCCACCAAGCCCATTTTTCATCCGCCAAGTGCACTATCCATTGGAGAATGTCAAGGGTTGGGCTAAATACGCACGAGAGTTTATTAGGCGGCTAGAGAGAAGTAGGAATAGGTCTTGGGTGAGTCATAGGATGGGAATTAGTCCAAGGCAAGGTGTCCTAGGTGAGGTGTCATGGGTGATGTGTCTAAGGAGGGGGGTTAATTCAAAATAAGTTTAATTATTTTAAATTAGTAATTGTTAGGAATGGGTTAGGAATGGACCAAGGGAAAAGGTGACCAAGGGTTAGACACTATATAGGTGTCTACATTTGCCCCTTTTTGTCTTGTTGGTTGCTCTAAATGAATTACAAGACAAAAATAGGAGTCGGTTGCCCCAGGTATGGGATAAGGTTGATTTTGTCTTGTTGGTTGTTCAAGTGAATTGCAAGACAAAAATAGGTGAGGGTTAGTTGCCCCAATTATAGATGAGGTGTCCCCCCTCAAAGCAGGAGTTGAGAGAAGGGAACCTAGAATCGGGTGCTGATTTGACAGAGATTGGATGAAAAAAGTGAAGATAGAGGGAGAACGTTGCAAAAGTTGTGATTGCACGTACACTAGTTCATGAGGATGGTCAGGTCAAATTATCGCAAGTTGAAGGTCGAGGAGTGCCAAAATTGAAATAACTGGGCCCCAACATTAGTCATCTGTTGATTGGGTTATTTAATCTAAGCTGAAGCTCTAATGGTCATCGTGTTCCAGGTATCCCAGGCTTAGGAAGTGCTCTTAAAAACACAAAAAAATCACAAGTAGTGCGGATCAACTGGCTTGCGATCCTGTACTTGTGAAGGTCAAAAGTGTGCACGCAATTTTGCTAACCAATCATGAGGTAGCATACATGCAAAAACAACTAAGGCAAAATCATTTTGGAAGTAATCACAGTTTTAGGAGATGGGCATGATCTCCAATGTCTGGTGGTCGATGGATTGATGCAAAAGTGATCTAAGTGTGCCCCAAGGGGCCAAAATGACGTGGTTTGAAGGATTGACTGATGTTGGGCATGATTTTGGTCATTTTGAAGAGGGATGAAGTTTTAAGGCTGCTGACATCAGTTATAGAACCGATGTCGATGGCCAAAAGAGGCCGACATCGGCGGAAATTGGCCAACATCAGTGGATTAGGGCACGCCGATGCCGACATCGACGGCCTGCCAAATCTGACAAAACCAGATTGGTGACCCACCAAAAGTCATTTGTTATTTGTCCAAGTGAAAAAGTGAGCTCTGGAGTGGATTTAGTGAAAGTGACTCCAAGTTGATTGGTGCAATAGCGTGAGGTGGCAGAGAGGCATTCGTGGAGAGAAGGAGGCGATTGGACGCTGCAGGGACGCGTGTGAGCCAGCAGGAGCATGCAGAGGCATCAGCACGGAAGAGATGGCAGAGGGGAGTAGAGGACCCGTGGGAGGTCCACCACTAGTGGCACCCATCGTGCCACCACACCGGCGATGTCGGGATGAGGTAGGAGGATCTCTGAACCCTATTTTGATGCTTTTTGTTTTGAATTTAGTTTTTGGAATTTTTGTTGTTTGAGGTAGAAATCAAGGGGGAAGGTAGGTAGGAAGGTGGGTGGGTTGTCTAAGATAGCTTAAGAGTCTTTTTAGAGGGTTTTGGGGGGGTTTAGAGGTTAAAATGGGGAAGCCCTAATTTTTAGGGCTCGCATTATTCAGCCCTAGAGCTGAACCAGTCGCCGACATCGGTGGGTTTGCCAGCATCGGCTGACCAGCTAGCGATATCGATCGTTAACCTATCGACGTCGGTCAGGTGAGTGCCGTCGCTGGCATGATAACCAATGTCAGTGGCTGCTTGGTCAAAAAGAGTGGAAAAAAAGGTCAAGTGGAAAGGTCGAAGCTACGCCAAGGGCTTCCTAGGTGTCAGGTTAGGCATAGAGGGTCAGAATGATTGGTAAAATAGGAAAAGTAGCAACAATTTTAACATAAAATTAACTGTAGATGGATGCAGGTGAGACAAACCTTGATGTTGCAAGATCGCCTCCCGACTTTGCTGATGCGAATGCGCAGAGGCATGTCAGTCGAGGAGTGGGTGCAGATGAGCGCAGTTGGGCTAGGTGGTCTGAGACGCTACTGCAGAGTAGCGAGAGATGTGAGCCTTATGGTGGCATTGATCGAGCGGTGGGACCATGCCACCAACACCTTCCACCTACCTATGGGCAAGATGACGGTCACGGTCGAGGACGTGTACCAAATTTTGTGGCTACCGATACACAGAGCTGACGTCTATGCGTGCTCGAGAGAGGCGCATGATATCCATATGGTCACACTGTTTGGGGAGCACGTCACGGAGACGAGTTACCATTCAGCCAATTTTGCATATGAGCCTTTATATGTGGTGGATGAGGACGCACATTGGTTGGCAATTTTGATGATGATCGGCATCATAGTCTATGCATTGTCGAATGCGAAGGGAGGTAGGTTCCCGGTAGCCATGACTGGGGTTTTGATGGACATGCTGGAGTAGTAGACAGTGTTTGCCTGGGTGCCCATCTTTTTGGCCCAGGTATACAAAGAGTTATGGGGCATCAGGTGGTGGTGATGGTACAACTTGTGTGTAGGCCACCTTTTGCATTGTTTGACATACGAGCACATAGTGGTTACCTGACCTCTCGGCCTCCCAGTGGCAATCTAGGCTAGGTTTAGGGTCAAGTTCAGGTGATGGCATGAGGTGATGGCGTAGACGTGAGTGGATGGAGTGGTCATGGATATTGATCACTACCGAGGGGTATTAGAGGCCCTAATTCTAGCAGATATCATCTGGAGACCATACTTGGTGTATCCAACGTTCAGAGACCAAGGTGAGCAGATGGTTAGGACGCAGAGCAGGTGATGGGTCAGAGGTAGGTGAGCTGGCGAGCTTGAGAGGATCCCGATAGAGAGAGTGTGATGCCAGTACAGGCTGTTACAGGATGTACCTCCCACATTCCCATAGTACAGGCGGGATGACATAGAGGTGCTGCTCCCACTGCCAGAGGAGATAGAAGAGCCTGATTTTGAGGAGTTGCCGGCAGGACCTGGGATAGCCAACCCAAGATGTATAGAGGCCTACACAACATGGTGGGTAGGGCAGTATAGAGGGATACAGGTGGGTCCCTAGCTAGATCTACAAGCTGTCACGAGGGAGCAGGATACAACCTGTGAAGAGAGGGACACTACACGGCAAGAGAGAGATGCAACTCAGGCCCAGGTCTCAGTTTTGCAGGGACAGTTGGTAGGAGTTACAGGGCAGCTGGCAGAGATGACAGGTTGGGTGGCAGCATTGAAAAGATAGGTCACACTATTACAGGGATAGCTCGCTGCAGTCCATACATAGGCAGTGGCAGGGCAGAGCTTTGGAGGGTAGGGCCCATGGTAGCAGCGATCTCAGTAGCTAGCATTTTCACAGGGGGCAGGACCATTGGCATCAGTGCACCTAGGCCAGCCATAGCCATAGGGGTCTTTATAGGGCACAACAGCAGGGCAGATGGGTCCACCGCAGACTGTATCTATGGTTAGATACAATGATGCGTTGGACGAGATTGCATATTATGAGAGGGCCATCAGGGGGTTCCCTCAGATACAACAATACTCAAAGATGCGAGCAGAGCAGAGCTAACAGAGGTTGATGTCACGAGCGATGGCTTTTAGGTCTCACAGATGGCACAGATCAGAGGGAGGAGAGGATACAGCCTCTTCCCGGCCACCGCCACCACCACCACAGCCACAGCCTTGAGGGCAGACCTAGAGATGTATTTTTGATGTATATACCAGCCTGCGAGTCGTTGATGCGAGATGTATGAGAGAGAGATAGAGGCACAGATCGTGTCTTATTGTATAAAACTATTTGTGATATATATATGATGAGCATTTTGGATCATTGATGTGTTATGAATATTTAATGTTTAATGTATTGGACATTTTTGATTATGATGATGATGCATGTTTTGATATTATGTTTATGATTATAATGTTATGATGATTAAATGTGATGAGATAATGTTATGGCATTGAGTATAATGATGATGTTTAATATAATGATGCATTGTGATAATGTAAATAATGAGAATGGTTATGACTTTTAGATTAGATGATGATGCACAAGGATTATGTGATAGTGATATTTTATGTTATGACTTTATATGATGTGAATACTTAGTTGTGTGATGATGATAATGTGCTTGTGATTAATGATTATGATGTAAATGATGAAAATGATTATGCTAAAGATTATGAAAATATGTGATTGGTTGTGATGTGATTGGCAGGTGACGAGAGATGGAAAAAAGTGACGAAGAGAATGGCCGAGCTAACCCCAGATGAACCCATGTCAACTGAGTGCTGCCTACATAGCCCATGTCATTAGGGCCTCAGGCCAATGTAGTTATCCCAAGAAGGGAGGAAAAAGATTGAAGTGGTTGATTGTGGTCATGATAATGATATAGCATTTCCCACATGTCTGAGGGTACATGCTTGAAATGATAAGAATATGATGCTACAGCCTTTTCCAAATGGTGTATTCTGTAACATAAGTCAGGGTTTTTCATCCCTAGCAACTATCCATATTCATGATGGATGTTTGCTAAAAATGAATTGAGGTCTATTTATGCTTTAGCAAGTATTGGTTTATGCTTTGACATAATTTGTGTGGTTGATAGTTTCCATGTGTATTGGTATTCATAGAAACTATGTGAAATGGACTAGGATGATGACATAATGTTCTGTTGTTGGTCTGAAAATATTTTGGTTAAGTGTGACCAAAATGTGGAAGATAAGTTAAAGGCACATTTCTCTTTCATTGACAAGGACCAAAAAAACAACATAGATAGGGTTTGTTAGAACCAAGAGCCCCATTTATGCGTTGCATTATTGACCATAGTTATGTTAGAGCGGTAATCGAATCACTTTTGACATTAAAGTGAGCTCGAAGTCCCTTGAGTAGGTGATATGATAGGAGGAAAAGGGTAACCCATTTTAGAGTATGGATAACTTTGCCCCTTTTTATAAGAGACCCTAAGACAACTATTAGTCAAGTCCATGACCCATTTTTTTTTAAGAGAGCAGACTGACAAATGTGGGAAGTCCACATAAAGATGTCACTTGTTTGGTGGTCATTTGTGAAGCTGATCGATGCGGGAAGCTTCTAAAAAAGTGCTGTTTGTAGCAAGATTTAGTCATAGCCATCCTTCGAGGGAGTGGTCTATACTTTCCTTTATAAATTTTGAATAACTATCCTTCGAGGGAGCAGTCTATTAGTTACAACAATGATAGTGCAGCTGTCCTTCGAGGGAGCAGTCTATTTTTTGATTTGATTTTGTAACCTTGGATATTTTGACATCTTGATTTAGTTTTGATAGAACATTGAGTCATGGACAAGACTTATAGAATATCAAGGGCTCCCTTTTATTAGGACGAAGCATCCGTATGTCATAAAAGGGTTGTAGAGGATTTTGTTAAGGGAAAAAGGGTGAAATAGATTAAGGATTAAAAGAACAAGGATTGCTCAAGGGACGAGCTCAAGTTAAATGTCAAGTGGATGAGTACTCGACTAATAGTAGAATGGTCGTAGATGCAAAGCATTAAGAGGCTCAGGTTCTGGTCGGCCTTCAAGAGAAGACAGACGATAAGTCCCTGATCCATACTTGTGCGTTATGATATAAGGTCTGAGCTAATTAGGAGTGAATTTACCTCGTTTACTCCATTCCATATTGGTCACATGTTGGTTCTCTTTGAGGACGAGGTCTCTGATATTGAAATCTCATTCTCTTAGAGTTTTATTATAGGCGCGTTTGATGCAATTTTGATAGACATGGAGATGATTGAGGGCAGCAAGACGACATTCGTCAAGTAACTCAAGTTGAGCTAATCGATCTTGATGAAAGTCATCATTAGAAAGAATGTCATGGAGTGAAATGCGAAGGGACAGGATTTGTACTTCGAGAGGTAAGACAGCCTCTGATCTGTACACTAGAGAAAAGAGAGTAGCACCCGTAGAGGTTCGTATGCTAGTGTGGTAGGCCCACAAAGCGAAGGGTATTTGAACATGCCAATCCCTTCTAGTGTTGTTGACCACCTTCATAAGAATTTTAGTTATAATTTTGTTAGAAGCCTCAGCCTGCCCATTTGCTTGTGGGTAGTGAGGCGAAGAAAAGCTGAGTTTGATACCAAATGAGTCACAGAGTTTTTGGACGGTCTTGTTTTTAAAAGACTTGCCATTGTCGGTGATAATTTTGTGAGGTACACCGAAATGACAGATGATGTGGGTGTTGATGAAGTCGACAATTTTTTCAGCTTTTGTGGAGACAAGAGGAATAGCTTCCACCCATTTAGTGAAATACTCGGTGGTAGTGATGATGGACTGATGACGAAGAGATGAATGAGGGTTAATCTCATCGATGAGATCTAAGCCCCATTGTGAAAAAGGCCAAAAATCTTGAGCGACTTGTAAGGGGTGACTGGGGAGATGAAGCAAGTTAGCATGCTGCTGACACTTGATGCAATGCTGAACATAATTGCTATAGTCTTGATGAAGAGTGGGCCAATAATAACCCAGGTGAAGGATGCGCTTGGCAATCGAGTTACCACTAAAGTGTCCACCACAAATCCTGTCATGGGCTTGTTTAACAGCATAAGAAGCTTCAGTGGAGTTTAAACAGCGAAGAAGAAGGCCGTCAAAACCTCTTTTATAGAGAAGGCCCCCTAGCATGGTATAGCGAGAGGTGCGTTTAATGAAAGCCCGCCGTGCATTGCTAGAGAGGTTGGGAGGAATGAGAGAATGAGCCAAGTAGTCCTCAAGTTGTTTATACCATACATCTTGTGGACTAGAGTCTATGGCATGGACAAGATTGATGTCAGTGGAAATGTATGAAGGCAATGGCAGACGATGTACCATGACATAAATTCTTGATGAGGATGATGTTGAAGAAGGAATATGAGAGGCGAGGGAAGCCATGGTGTCAGCAAACTTATTCATCGATCGAGGAACAGTCTGCAATAAATGATGGTCGAAAGATGCTAGAAGAGTGTCAACACGGTGCTTGTACCTTTGTAAAATTTTATTTTTACAAAGATATGAACCATTGATTTGATTGACGACAAGTTGTGAGTCACCAAAGATGTTGATGGATTTGATGTTTAAAGAAAGGGCAGTTTGAAGTCCCAAAATTAAGGCTTCGTATTTAGCCATATTATTGGTACATTCAAAGTCAAGTTTGAAAGACAGGGGCATGGGTTCACCTTCATAGGGAATGAGGATGACCCCCGCACCCCCACCGAGTTGACATTTAGAGCCATCGAAGAACATCATCATTTGGTAGAATGTGTCATCAGTTGAGAGAGTGGCGATAGATTCATCGGCAAACTCGCATTGAGAAGGTTGATTGTTGGGAAGAGGGGCATCCGCTAGTTGGTCAATGATTGTTTGCCCTTTTATATATTTTTGCTGGACAAATTCTAAGTCAAATTCAGCAAGAAGCATAAGCCAACGAGCCATATGCTGGTTTTGATATGGTTTGGAATGCATGTATTTGAGGGGATCAGTGTGGGTGACAACAAAGGTTTTGTGATTGAGAAGATAATGACAGAGCTTGGTGGTGGCAAAGACAAATGCCAAAAAGAGTTTCTCAGTATGAGTATACCGAGTTTCATAGTCAACCAGTGTTCAGCTTATGTAATAGACTGCTTGCTCACGGTGTTGCTCGTCTCGATGCGTGATCATGGCACCTAACGAATGATTAGTTGCTGAAATGTAGAGATAGAAGGGTTGGTTGTCTTTTGGTGGAATAAGGACTGGTGGAGAAACCAAATAGTGTTTGAGGGCGTTAAAAGCCTCTTGGCAATCTTTATCCCATTTAAAGGAGACGTCCTTCTTGAGGAGGTGATGAAAGGGTTGACAACGGTCAGAAAGCTGCAAAATGAAGCAGCGGATGGATTGGAGCTTTCCTTGTAGACTGTGAAGTTACTTAAGATTAGTTGGAGGTGGCATTTCGAGGATAGTGTGGATTTTGGCAGGATCTATCTCGATGCCATGAAAAGAGACAATGAATCCCAAGAGCTTTCCTGAGAGGACCCCAAAGACACATTTCTTGGGGTTAAGACAGACCTGGTACTGAAAAAGGTGAGAGAAGATGATTTTGAGGATAGTCAAATGGTCACGACGCAGCTTAGACTTGCCAAGTAGGTCATCGACATAGTCCTCCATGATTTTATGGAGGAGATCATGAAAGATGTAAGTCATGGCACGTTGATATGTGGCACCTACATTTTTTAGACCAAAAGGCATGACTCGATAGCAAAAAGTTCCCCATGTTGTAATGAAGGTGGTTTTGTGCTGATCTTGTGGTGCAATCAAGATTTGGTTATATCCGAAAAATCCGTCCATGAGTGATAACATCTCATGTCCAGCCGTAAGATCAACAAGTTGGTCAATGTTTGGAAGAGGAAAGTCGTCTTTGGGACAAGCTAGGTTAAGGTCACGATAGTCTGTGCAGATCCGGATCCCCCCAGTTGCCTTGGTGATAGGAACAATGTTAGAGACCCATTGCGGATAATCGATGGGTTGGATGAAGGAGATTGAAAGAAGGCGTTGAAGCTCTTCTTTGACAAGAAGTACAACATGAGGATGCATTTTGCGAAGCTTTTGCCTAATAGGCTTAGCCTTTGGGTTTGTGACAATGTTATGAGTGGCAATGTTAGGGTCGATGTTAGGCATGTCGGCGTAGGTCCAGGCAAAGGCTTTGTGGTTGTCAGAGAGAAATGTGGTATAGTCGGCCTGCTCTTGAGTGTCTAAAGATTGACCAATCTTTAAGACTTGAGGAACATCAGAAGATGAAAGGTTAATGTCAATGGTTGATTCATTTAACATAACCTGTGTTTCAGAAGGGAGGGAGCGCTGAATAAAAGAATCAATAGCACCCATATAGGTAAGAATGGCGTCATCGTCTATGCAGTGGACTGTGTTAATGGTTGCCGATTCATTGTCTATCATGCTGGGATAAATGAGAGGGAGAGACTTGGGAACCCCATTGAGCTGATAGGTTAGGGGTTCCAAGCGGATGGTGTTTATGCAAAAAAAAAACTAGGAGGGATGGAAACCACCGACTCCATAGGTGAGGATGGAAGAATAGGCGAGTCTGGAAGATTTTGGTCGATGGTTGGTTCGAGGCAAAGGTTTGTGGAAGCCTCAGTGGGTTCTTGGAAACCCAGTCCATACCATTTCTTTGCATTATCATCATTGGGTGTTTCGATAGGCTGATGGGAGCCTTGTTCGTAACATCTAAAGCCAAAACCCTTCCATGCACACCTATAAAGGTAGGTATGTGCAAAGGTGGGGTTGCTAAGAAAGGAAAAATCAGATGTGAATATTTGAGGCGAGGAGGAAGGATTTGATTCAGTAGGAGCTTGATCCAGCCCCCCATAGACGAGATTGGTTTGAAGGCTAAGAGGACCATAAGGAATGACCATTCCGATCCGACAGTCATAGCTTGAGTTTTGATGAAGCTGTCCATACTCTTGAGGAGTTTGGAAAATGTCTAGAGTAAGGAGGCGATATTCCCCTAGTGAAAGCCTTTAGAAGATATCGTCAATGGGGTCCTTGGTTGTTAATTGAGAAGATGATGTGGTGGCAACCGCTATTTGTGTACTAGTTGACGCTTCTACAGATGGAGATGATGTTTAGGTTGATGCCTTAAGTGGGATAAGAATGTCGTTTGGGCTATAGGTCGTGTTACAAGTCTTAAAAGGGGATGGGTCAGCGGGAATGACATGGACTTGTTTGTCGTGTTCAAATTTAACACAACAGTGAAGTGTTGAAGGGACACAAGCCATGGCGTGGATCCAAGGTTGCCCTAATAGCATGTTATATTGGAATTCTCCCTCAATGATGTAGAAGAGCTCTGGGATTGTGTGTGGACCAACATGGATATGAAGGACAACAATGCCAATAGTGTTAGCGGTGGTGTCATTAAAGGATCTAAGGATTGCGTCAGTTTTCGATACGTAATTCTTGGGAAGGGCCAATTGATCAAAGGCATGGGAGGAAATGATATTAATGCTAGCGCCCCCATCGATCATAACTCATTTAATATGGGTTTGATCAACGTAGGCTGTGATGAAAAGGGCGGCGTCCTGATCTTCCAAGGTAGAGGTTGGAATCTCAAAATTACTGAAAGTGATGGAGGCGACGGGGGATAAAGAATGGACTAAGGCAGCAAGTGGTTGAGGGTCTTCAGGTTGGACCTCAGCTACCTGTAGGGCTTTGATTAGAGCCTGGTGATGTTGGGGGGAGCTTTGGATGAGGTCATATAGGGTCATCTTCACAGGCGTTTGATGAAGTTGTTTTATCATAGATTCTATGATTGCCTCTGAAGAAGTGGGTTGGGAGGCACCTAAGATGGAAATCTTGGGTTTCAATGGTTGAGGTGCCTGGATAAAAGGATAGGTCTAAGGAATAACAGCTTTTTCTTTTGCTTTGTCCTTTTGTGACCTAGTGGTTATATGGATAACATTGATTTCAAATATAGTAGGTGAAGAAGGGGTTATGGTCTGTTGGTGAGATGTTGATGCGGTTGAAGCGGTTGGATGGGAAGGTGTCGAGGGTTGGTCAAGAGTGTCCTCAAGGAGAAGAGTGTCTTTCTCCATATAACGGTGAACGACTGCCTTGAGGGCATAGCAAGTCTCGGTATCGTGTCCTGGTGTGCGATGGTATAAACAAATCTTTGTATCATCGAACCAAGAAGGTTTTGACTCGAGGGGTTGGAATGGCTTGATGGAAGGAAGGGTAATGCTAGAAGTCTACAAAATTTGGCATAATATCAAAGCATATGAACCTACTAAGGGGTCCATGCTTGTTGATGCATGATGCACTGGTGACTTTTGCTTGGGGGATGCTAAAGAAGGTTTTCATACCACCTTTTGGTTTGGTGGTGTGGTGACAGGTGAAGACAACACTTTCTTTGTGAGAGGTGCTAAATTTCTGAGAGGGGGTTGACTTGTGGTTGGCAAAGGAAGTAATGGAGGTAATTTGTGTTGGTTAAGGGTCAGAGTAGGAAGCACGCTGATTAGGGTAGAAGGATGAGGACCTAAGATGGAGGGTAATGTTGATGGTGGAGAAGGGGTTTGCTTCTGTGGTTTGGCAGTCTTTTTTGACTTGGTTGGAAGACTAATTTTGGTCGAGGTTTGGTCTAAGTCCACCGTCACTTGCGGGTGAGTGAGGGTAGAGAGAGGGCGAATGCCAAGTGACTTGATCAGTTTAGATTGGGTAGATACAGGTTTAGAAGTGGGGATTTGGTCTTTGTTTGGAGTCTTGGGCAATTTTGCCTTGGGAGGATTGACAGCATGAGACGAGAGGGCACGGGAATGTTGAAGAACTTTGAGATGTTCCCACAATCCCCGATGCTCCACTTTCCTTGCAGGGAGAAGTTCTAATTTCTCCACTAGTCGAAAAAATGGTTGGGTGGATGTTGGATGAGGTTGGGATTCTTGAGAAGACGTGTTAGGTGTGGCAGAAGTCTCGGACCCAAGGTGTGTGGGAGTTATAACTGGATTGTCGTTGATTGAAGAAGATGGAGAGTCAGGTTCTTCTCTTGGTGGAGAAGGAACTGGAGAGTGTGACTCCTCAAGTGGGTAAAGGGCAGGGATTATGGTGCCCTCCACTTGCGGTCGAGGAGTAGGTAAGGTCAGGTCCTCCATAGGCAGAAGAAAGGAGGATGGTGAGATCGGTGGTGCCGGTAAGTTTGAGGCGTCCTCCAAGATGAGAGAGGTTGATGGAGAACTAACTAGGAAAAGAGGTTCATCCACACGTGATGGACTGGTAGATGTGTTAACCTCTTGAGAATGGTTGGGGATGAAGGGTGAGACCGTATTGACCGTTCGAATGTCATGTTCGTGCATGTTGTCAATCAAGGTCTGGACATTATTTTGGGTTGGTGGATGATTGGGGAATGGTTGTTTGAAAATATCGATGCCCTGATTTGGAGGTGCATTAGGATTATCTAGAATGAGCTCTCCCTTTTCAAGCATGTCCTGGATTATGTTTTTAAAAGTTTTACAGTTTCCTGTGTCATAACCTTTGACACGATGGAAATTGTAGAAGTCATTTTCCCTATACCACACAGGGATGGCGCGTGAGGGATCAAATTATGGCGGTGGTCGAATCTGGGGGAGGTTGATAATCCCCTATTTAACAAGTTTTTCCAGTATAGATGCATAAGATTCTCCAAGAGGAGTATACTATCTTTGAACGTATCTCTGTTGGAATTGACGGGTGGCGCTCTGAGATGTGGATGGCTCAGGTTGATTGGACGAAGAGGACGAAGGTCTAACGACCACAGCGTTAGCTGAAGCTTTAGACTTAGGATTTGATGATGAAGGTTTAGAAGAAGAAGAGTCATTAGTCTTAGAGTTGGGGTTCTTGCTCTACAACTTGACTTTATTCTCCTCGATGGCACGTAATTCAAGTTTACGGGCCATCGTGAAGGCTTCATCGAAGGTACAGAAGGTTTGAACCCTTAAAGTGGAAGAAATATGTTTGGCGCAAGCTCAGGAGAATAGTTTAATAAGTTCAGTTTGAGGTAAGGAAAAGGAGAGTTGATTGATGAGACCTCTCCAGCGAGCAACGAAGTTAGCTACTGATTCATCCTTGAATTGACGGATAGTGTAAAGGTCTGTGATCGAGACCTTCTTGGTGATGTTAATGGAGAAGTGATCAAGAAAAAGCTGGGCCAGTTGTGTAAATGTGAAGAGGGAATGGCTGGCAATAGAGTTGTACCAATCAAGCACAGCGCCAGAGAGGGACATAGGAAATGTGCACAAGAGCAATGTGTCATCATGGGCAATAAGGTAACAGGCATGTCTAAATGCCCGTAAGTGTTGCTGTGGGTCTTCCTTGCTTTGAAAGCAAGAAAATTTGGGAAGCTCCCACTGGTTGGGGTATGGTCTAATTGGAATAGAAGGATGAATAGGCTCATTGCAAATTTGCTCATATGAGAGAGCATTGCGTGAGTCATAAATGGAAGTCTCTAAGCTAAACATCTTATCCATCAGCATTTTGATGATATCTGCTGATGGATTGGTGGGTGGAGCGCCCCCTAGATTATAAGGCACTTGAAAGATATTGGGAGGGGTGTATGATGTGGTTGGTTGCGTAGACGCAACATATCGGTAGCTGGTTATGGGAGAAAAAGTTGGGGCCAAGGGTACTTGTGTTATAGGGTTGGTTGGCACAAGTTGGATAAGGGCCGTCAAGGATGGTTGAGGAGTGGATACGCTTGTTGACGAGTAAATGGTTACTCTTGTGTTAATAGGTGCAAGAGTAGGGGGAATAGAAACTAGTAGGTTTTGGAAAGGTGTGGGGTTTAGTTGAGTGACTTGAGGTTGAGGGAGTATCGAAACCCCCGTGGAGGTAGGTTTAGATGGAGAGGTTACGTTTTGAAGGTAAGACACAGTTGGGTTATTGGTGGAGGTATTGTCTAGTGGCTGAATTGTAGGTGCGGTTGATGTGATTCTTGTGTCAACTAAGGAAGTCGACATCCCATAAATTGGGTTTCCTAGGGAGTCTCGCATTTGGCTTTTTGCAAGATAGTGTTGTAAGGCTTTAACGTTAAGGTCCAAGAATCGTGCGAAATCTTGGTCCCCTTCTGGGATGATAGGAGTTTGAGGCGGGGTTGGGCGAGTAGGAGTTCTTTCAGTCTCTGAGTTGAACTCCATTATAGGACTGGTTATAGATGGTGAAGGTGGAAGTGGTTGTTGGATAGCGTGGTCAAGAAGGGCCCTGGTTTGACTGCGTGTTAAAACCATTCAAGGCGAGAAAGGATCAAGTTTTAGAAAACTGTGTTCTATCAGTCTCAGAAAACTAGAATAGATGTTTAGACAGGCAGAAAGTTGGATTTTAAGCTTGCTATTTTTGGAAAAAAGAAAATAGATAGAGACCGATGTCGGTATAAAAACCGATGTCGGTGAAGAAGGCTGCCGATGTCGGTCAGATGACCGATGCCGGTATAGAAAAGTTGCCGACGTCGGTTACAGAACCGATGTTGGTTACTGTGTTTTCCAGAAACTCAGAAAAAATGTTTTTGGAAATAAAGAAGATGTCCTTACCAACTCAAAAAAGACAAATAAAAATAGAAAATATAATGATGACAGACAGATCCTAGCGTTAAATCCCTAGAAACAATTTTATTAAGATCATGTGGCTTATGCCTTAATGTGATGTTTGAGGAAGTTGGCTGTAAGAAGGGTCCTAGAATAGGTAATCTAAAGATAGTTTCAGGTATGTTAAGGCACTCAAAAGTCTGTATTAGCTTCCGTACAGGCCTGGTGCTAAGGAGCAAGCTCCCCTCACTTCATGATTCCAGTGGTTAGTTGGTTTCGCTTAGCCAAAATATACTTTCACTATAGTTTAGACTCTGCTAGAGAACAAAGTTGGCTTTCCCCTTGGTGGTGAAATCCAAGTAGGATTGCCGGGATGGGTAAGGTATCCGCTGGGTGATGAAATCCCAGTCGGGCCTTGTCTCAAGTGAGTTTTATGTTTTATTGAGTGCACGTGGTCTGGTTGTGTAACATCAGGTGATCTACGATTTATTCAATATGCGTTTTACTGATTACTAAGTGTGGACTAAAAAGATGCAAGAAAGCAAGAAATGGAATGCAGTAAGTTTTAAAGTCCCAAATTGAAATATTAAATTGGAATGAAGACAAGTTGGAGAAAGGGTTGAAGAAAATGATTTTCTTACTAGTCTAGAAATGCAAGAAAAAGTTCTTTTTATTTCCTGCTTATGATTTTTTTTTTTAGAAAAGAAGAATTAGATGAAGAGGAAGAAGCCTAATGCACCTAAATGAACAAAGAAGAAAGGGAACCCAAGAAAGACCCTAAAGGGGTCCCACCGGGCATGCCAGAATGTTTCTATTCAAATTTTGCTTTCAGATTTCAAAGGAGAGAAAATAAGAAACTTAAGAAGGAATGGTCAAGGCTTGATGTGTACTTGGATATAGTCTGCGCACTGTAATCCAGATGCTATGGGTACTCCTCTTTGGCTGTGGAGGAATGACACCTGCAAAGAAAGAAACTTGGACAAAAGAAGGCATTAAATAGACAGATGGTGGGTTGTCAAGCGAAAGCTTGATCCCAAAAGTATGAAAACTTCCTTAAGGGATATAAACCCACTAATCAATAGAAGGAAATGTCTGATAAATAGCTGAATAATGAAGAACTGAAATGATAAAGAAATGGAATGAAAAAGGGAAGTAAAGACTTACTTGAAAGAAGCTGTTGAACTGATCACAGTCACTGGCGTCGGTAATCCTACCGGCGTCGGTTGGTCAAGATGCCGACGTCAGTTAGTGTGCCGATGTCGGTTGGGGTAATGACCGGCGTCAGTCAGGGAAAATAGCTTAGACGGGGTCCATGATCTGAGTCTGGTCAGGGTTTTGGTCTGTGGACAAGGCCAAGGAAGGGTCTGGGTTTGTTAACAATTTTGAGACAAAGTTTTGGGCTTGGTTGAATGGTCTGGGGTCTGGGTCTGAGAGTCTGGTTGAATGGGCAGAGTGTATGGTCCGATAGAGGATGGAGGAAACAGGGAGGTGGATAAGTCGAGATTCAGGTCTGGGTTGGTTAACAGTCTGGTCTAGGGAGATATTGTTTGAAAGCAAATAATTGAAAAGAGAATAAAAACACAGATAGTATACTTACCTGTGTCTTGTAGAAGGTGTGCTACTGATGATTCCCATACCTGCTATTGATGTAGCCTGTGTGGAGAACCTGTTGCTGATGGAGAACTTGGAGCTATTGCTGCACCTGAGGGAGAGAGTGAGAGGCTTGACTGAGAGATTTTGCAGATTCATGAATGGTCAAAGACTGAAGGTTTAAGGATTCATGTTTTGCTTCTAGAGATTAGCTGATTTCTGATTCGGGTTCCTCCAAGAGTCTAAAAAATTGGTTAAGTATAATCGACGTCAGTGATTCTGCTGGCGTCGGCCGACACTTGACCGACGTCGGTGGGGTTAGAACGGGAAAAAAGAGCCACCAAGCCCGTTTTTCATCCGCCAAGTACACTATCCGTTGGAGAATGTCGAGGGTTGGGCTAAATACGCATGAGAGTTTGTTAGGCATTTAGAGAGAAGTAGTAATAGGTCTTGGGTGAGTCATAGGATGGGAATTAGTCCAAGGCGAGGTGTCCTAGGTGAGGTGTCATGGGTGATGTGTCCAAGGAGGGGGGTTAATTCAAAATAAGTTTAATTATTTTAAATTAGTAATTGTTAGGAATAGGTTAGGAATGGACCAAGGGAAAAGGTGACCAAGGGTTAGACACTATTTAGGTGTCTACACTCTTGGACTAGATCATTGACTAAATCTTCTAAACTAGTAATGGAATGAGATTTAAGCTAGTTTTACCAATCAAAATCATCAATTTTGAGAGTTTTTTTATAATATTTTGGTGGTGGCAAAGGTAATTATTTTGACCTTATCTTTATATAGATTTCAAAATGATTTTAAGTGAAGTGTAGGATCAATTAACCCATTGTAAGAAATGGTAGGGGTGACAACTCCTATATTAATATTAGAAATTTGAGATGTAAGAGGCTCATTTTAGAGATGTTGATTGTATTATTAACAATATGAGGTTGAGGGATAAGATTTCCATGGGAATCCTGAAGAGGAGGTGGCAGAAAATTTTGATTAGGTGTACCCCATGGAATTTGTTGAGGGTGGGTTTGAATATGGAAAAGATGATTTTGCATTTGCATCATTTAATTTGCATTGTTAGCTTGAAAATAAATCATTTGATTTAGAGTTTATAATAGGAGTTGATGGGTTTGAGTTGCATTATTAGCATTGTTTGAAGTATTATAATTGGTAGTCGTGGCTTGGGTACCACTATGAGTGTTAGTAGGAGTTTGAGAAGAACTATTAGGAAGTGAGGCAGTAGTGGCACAATTTGATTATGTGGTAAAATATGGAATAGTAGAGGGATGAAAATAAGTGGCACTAGAGGAATGATTAACATGGGTATAAAATGATGCACTAGTGGAAAAACTGAGAAGAGTAGGTCTTGGAAGAGGCCTACTAGATATAAAACCTTCCATGTTAGTAGAGATAATAGGCATATAGGTAGAGGGAATTAAAGAGGAAGACATTATGGTATAAGAAGGGGTAAAAATAGAGGGAAGAGGCTAGAAAACAAAGAATCTAGTATCCCCAAATCCATGTGAGAACATGGGAAAAGGTGAATGAGGCTCTTCAACTTGACCACTTATCATGAGATGGTAAATAGTACAAGGGTTTTTTCCTTGATGTTGAAGAAACTCATTGATGAAGAAGATAAGTTATGGTGTATACTCTAATTATTGTTTATCTTCAAGTGAGAAGAGAGGATTATAAAGTGAAGAGGAACGAAGAGGGGTCCCATAGTTTATAATGTGAGTGTGGCTATATGAACATTACTTTCATCTAGAATAGGATCCATAATCTACTTATGGAAAAACCTATTAGGGTTGGAAAGACTCATTATATCCATTGAATTTAACTCAGTTTTTTATTCAAACAAGAGGTTCATAATTAGAGAGATTAGGTGAGGCAAATTTAATGCAAAAGCAAGGAAATAAGAAGGGACATATAACAGTACATAGTCGATGGGGTCAACCTAGTATTAAAAATAGGGTATGAAAAATGAGATAACAAGGATACAAAGTCAACAAGGTTGAATTATTAATATAACTTGAGATAGAGAACTACCTGATAAGGATATAGAGTTAGCAAGGTTGACTTAGTACTATAACCTAAGATGAATAAATGAGTATTGGGTTGACCAAGTTGACTCAGTACTATAGGTAGGGAAAAAGATAGTCTATAAGAGATTGTGTCGAATATAAAAATAATGTATTAAAATAATTAAGAATTTTTTTATTCAATGTAATTTAAATAAAGAAATGAAATCACACACACAAGAAATTGGGTCAATGAGAATGATCTAATTGCGACACACAACACAAAAAATTACACCAATGTTGGCCAATGCAATTTCTTGTAATACAACATACAATGAGGAAAGAGAAAATAGTCAACTAAAAAGTAAACTCTAACTATTTGGTCATAATAAATGTTGTTATATGATTATAAATCTTTATTTTGAGTGTGATAGGGAAGTTGGCTAAAAGTATGGAACTAGAAGGTAATCTATAGATGGTTTCAGGATGTTTAGGTTGAAAGGGATATATGTTGGCAATGGTATTGGCTTGGTATTGGGGCCTACCCCCTCATTTCATAATATTTTAATGATAAGGGTGTTAGGTGATTTTCCAATATATACCATTAACCATGTGTTTTACTTGGCTAGATAACCAAGTCAGATTCCCCCTTGGTGATGAAATCCAATTAGATAGGCCTTGGTAAGAAAATGTTTAAATGTGTTTTGAAATAATGTGATTTGGTAGTATGTGAAAGAAATATCAAAATAGTGAAATTAAATGGTATATTGAAAAACCACCTAATTAGACAATGTGATATAATTTAAGCATGCAAATAACTGAAAGTGAAAGTGTGAAGTAGTTACTAGCATATAGTTGTTAATTCCTAATTTTAAACATAATACAAAGTTAGTCTAGATGATAATGTATGAAAACATTATAGAACAAAGTTGATAGGGTCACTGATGTACTAAAAAATCAGGAGTCCTTAAGAACTAAGTTGACCAAGTTGACCTAGTCTTTTATACATAATACATAATATAGAACTAGATCAACTAGGTTGACTTAGTTTTGCTATATGATTGCAATTTTGAAGATTGCAAACTTTGAAAAATAGAACTATAAGAAAGAATTGAATTGAAAGAGAGATAAAGAAAGGATCTTTGGTGGGTTGGAAGATTCTAAGGAATGTGAGAATTCTATTAAAGTACCTTAAATAATACTTGTATATTTTACCAAATGTGTTGACTGCATCAACCTTGTTCTCCAATTCCCTATTTATTGAAGTCTGTTAAGATGACTATACCATCTTGGTCGACATGGTTTGTTATATGGAAGCTGATTTTGATACTAAGTCAACATGTTTGACCTAGTTTGTTATTCTGGAGCTGGATAAGAGATTAACTCAACCCATTTGACATAGTCTACTATTTGGAAGTGAATAAGAGTAGTATGTCTATCTAGTTGATCTAGTAACATGTATCTAATGAAGACCTACATAGAAAGAACATATTCATTTTGATGTGAGTATGTGTTAAACTTGTGTACATAAGTTAGAAACTATACTAACCTGGTTGACCTAGTATCCCATATATATAAAAATACTAAATAATATTTTAGAAATGCATCATATTTACAAATCAACTCTAGCTCAGAGAAGATAGATCTTACTTATAGTTCTAATTGGAGACACATTAAATAATCAATAACATGACTAATATGGATTTGTTAGACCCAATTAGGGGATATCTTACCACAATAATATCACTAGGGAGGGTTTCAAAGCCTCCAATAAAGAAAAACTTTGCAATAATCCTAAGTCTTATGTTTTCATATTCACTATACTAGTAACAAGTAGAGCAAATAAATCTAATCTAGTGCTCACCAAAGATTGTGGCACAAAGTGGGGGTAATAAACAATAAAAGTAAACATGCATAAAAGACGTATACTCATGTCAATGTATATAGAATCCTAATGCATGGAAGAGAATTACAAATGCATATCTATATATTATTAAAAAGGAGGAAAAAATTTAGGAATACTTAACTTTGAAGATGAACCCACTGAGCCTCAATCTCTCCCTTGTCTAAGGTGCCTCAGAAGAGGTTATTGTGGTATGTAAGGATGATAAGGATAAATCAGCTCTAGGATACACAACCTATCAATGCATATAAAAGACTTATTCATAAGAGAATATTTGTATATCCAAAGAAAGTCTGAAACCATAAAATTGTTCCTCAAGTAGAATAGTGCATAAGTAGATGCACAATAACTCTTACTTATCTTTTCTAAATAATGGCAAAATGATTGTGTATATATTGGTAGATTTAACCTAAACCCTTATGAAAGTTTTAATCGATAGGGTCAACTTAGTCGACCTAGTATCATTAGTGAAAAAACTCACTAGGTCATGGGCTAGGTCAGCCAAGAGCCAACTTATACCATAAATAAGTTTTACCAATAAGAGTATAAGGTTGACCTAGTCGACCTAGTAATTTAAATTATTAAAAGTGGTTTTAGGTTAGGAAAAGGGGTATTGAAGGTGGTAAAATATTGTAGGAGTGTGAAATAGAGAATACAAATCTTAGGGGAATGGTTTTAAGGAGATAAGTGTGTAGATAAAAAGTGGAAAAAAGTGACAACAATCATGTGAAGCATAAATGGTCTGCCCACCCCTTTCTTGGTATACCCCTTAAGGAATACACTTAGAGAGATTGAGACTCAATAGGTTCTTGCAAGATAGAGAGCATAAATAGCTGATAAAAGTTTGAAAATATTATGTGTATGCACAATCTAGTTGGATAAATTGGAAATAAAACATTCTTTAATAAACCAGGTCAAACTAGTTAAATGAGTTTAGTAGACATGAAAATAAAATGGTCTATAATAGACTAGGTCGAGCTAATTGATTGAGTTAAATAAATCAATAAATATAATAGTCTATAATATATTTGATCGAGTTGATTGATGAAATTATATAATTTTAGAGAATTTTTAAATGGTATAAATCTAGATGATTTAGTTTTAAATACAAAAAATAAAGCTAAGCACATAGTCAACTAGGTCGAGTTGGTTGATCTAGTCGTAGCACACCAAAAAACTTGTATCAATGTTAGCTAATATAATTTTAAAATATAACATATAACAAAAAAATAACAAAAATGAAATTTAGAAGCTAATTAAGTTTTTTAAAATAAGATTAATAATTTGTACTAAAGGTTTTGATTGAAAATGTAGGCTTTCAAATATACTTCTTTGTTTGTTGGATAATATTAGTCGAATGTTTTAGAACACTGACTATGAAGGAAGTATCATTACTATAACCCACTAAACCCAATTTCAAGGGTAAGTTGGAATTATATTCTCAATGCTAAATGCTAACCAATGCACCACATAATCAAATGGATGGATGAATTTCTAAGGTTTAATAAAAAGGGAAATCTTAGGCTTTCATAAATACCATGAGGTATGTGGAAACAAAAGACCATGTTTAGATATATATTATGGATATGAGTATTAGGGAAAACCCATCATACCATGATATCTATAAACAATAGACAAGGACTGAAAATAGAGTATCGAGTAGCCATTCATGATAATAGCTAAGTAGTTTTAAATTTATAGATACACAATTTCTAGGGAAAGCCAAACAAAGTGAAAAATGAAAGTGAAAATTAATATTTTGAAAGTTAAATTGATATTTTTATAAATTAAATATTATCCAACTAAAAAATTAAAGTGATATTAATTACTATCCAATTTATGTTAATTTACTTCTCTTGAATTAGAATTTAAAAATAACATAACAAGATCGAACATGTAATTTAAGCTAAGTAAATAGAATAAAACAAAGTTGAGCTAGTCAACTCAGTATGTTAAAAAAATAAGTCAAAATAAACATAGTTAAGTAGGTTGATTTAGTCTTTTGGGTAGAAAATAGAAACAAAACTAGGTCGAGATGATCGACCTAGTTAACTGTGTAGGTATAGTTTTAAACAACTAAAAAAGTGGTAAAAATAATACTAAATTTAAATTCCTATTATAAGGTGGGAAAATAAAATTTCTTAAAAATTAAAAAAATGAAAATAATGAGTTGGTTAGAGTGAACCTAGAAGATAAAACTAAGTCAGCTAGGTCGATGTAGTAGTTTTTCTTGAAGATGTTTAATTGTTGTTTTAAACTGGGTTGTGCAAGAGAATATTTGAACCTGCAAAGGCAAAAACCATTATTATAAAACAAAGTCAAACTAATAAATCCATTATAAATAAAATTGATAAATGATTAAAAAAAATAAAGTTATGTTGATTAGATTGATGTAGATAGATAAAAATAAGATGTAGAAGAGAAAAGAATCAAGCAGGGCAATTTAGTTTTATGTAAAAGGAAGAAAAAGGAACAAGTTCAATTGGTTTGATCTAGTTAGCTGACACTAAATATCCTAAGAGTATAAGACAAAAATAAGTTTAAAATCAAGATTAAGTTTGAAAACTGGCGTAAAGACTACAAAACTAGGTTAACAAGATCGACTAATTTGAAAAACTTATAAATAGAGAGCCGAGATAGGTTGATAGGCATGAAAAAGTTAAAAAACCTACACAAAGAGTGTTAAACTAGGTCGACAAACTTGATCCAATTGAATATAAATAAAAACTAAAATTATATAAGAGCTAGATTAACATTGGGTTCACCAAAATATATGCAAACAAAATAATATTGATATACAACTTATCCTATTTAGTAATATCCAAGCTCAAAGAAGGTAATCATCTAATAATCTTTAGCAATACTTTGTTATATCAGGTTCATGACCAATGATGGATCCACTAAACCTAAACTAAGGGATATCTTACCATATAATGACAAATGATATATTTCCAAGGCCTATTGTCAAATTCCATCATATTATAACCCTAGTTCGGTCTTATGATTGTAATAAAAGTAAACAAGCTAATCTACTAAATAAAATTGTCAGTTAATATAGTAAATGAATATGCAAACTAATCTAGTTCTCACCAAAGTTTGTGAATCAAATGGGGAAGATAATAAATAAGCAAAGATAACTATATTAAATAAAATATAGAAGTAATGTAATCAAGGAGATATACAATTCAATCTATTGATTTCTACAACATTTAATTATAAAAATATGAAGGGCTAGGAGTATACATACCTTATTGAAGTTAACCCATCATGCCTCAATGTCTCCATTTTCCAAGGGTGGTTTTTAATAGGCTATTGTGGCATGTAAGGATCATAATGATAGATCAAATATATTATATAAGACTTCTCCTCCCCATCTAAGACCTTTACAAGACAAGTGCTACTACTCCAAGGCAAAAACCTAATAAATGAAACCTCTAATTGATTGTATAAGCATATTTGTGAGATATAATTATGTGAAATTTAATGATCCTCCATTTATAAATATATTTTATGGGGTATTTATAGAAAAGGATTGAACATAAATCCTCCCAAGAATTTAATCGATAAGGTCGATTGGGTCAACCTTGTTTGGAGGGAAATAGAATCACTAGGCCTCAAACTAGGTTGGATGGGATGATGGAATTCTCTAACATATGCTAAGTCCCAATAATTTTGACTAGGCTAATGTAGTATACAAATGAATAAAAAAAGTGTTACTTAGGTAGGGGTTAATTTTGGGTAGTGAATTACTTAGGGACATGTATAATCAGGTTTTTATTTCTCAAGGAATTGGATAAGATTAGCTTGTAGTGATTTTAGGTAATGGTATAGGGGTCAATAATACAAAGAAGAACAAAATCTATGTCAAACCCTTTCCCAGTACACCCTTTAAGGCATACACTCAAATAGATTGAAATTTAATAGGTTCCTATAAGAGATAAAACATCAATAACTAATAAAGTTTAAAAATAGTATGTGTATACAATATGTTCTTCCATAAGAATAAAATTGTATGGAAAACATTTTTTCATTAAAAATGATTCATTTTTGATACCATGGATTTGGCATGGACTTTTGAGAAATTGCATTTATCAACTTGTTCAATCTAGTAAAAAATTATCTCATGGGTTAATTGGCTTATTTTTCATGAATGTATGTTGTTATAGAATTATATGGTCATCTTTATCTAGTATAAATTTATTTTCAAATGCTTTTTTCATGATTTTCCAACCTATGATGTAGCCATTAGGAATATGGTGAAACCATGTAGCAGCTCCCTTAAGTAGAATTTATACAAATAGCCTAACTACAACATCTACTTCTTATATACCTAAGATTTTAAATACAAGAAAAAAGTGTGAAATATGTTCATTGAGATGTTGCTTTCCATCACCATTAAACTTTAGAAAATTATTTCTCGGTCCATTTTATAAATCATTGAGTTGGATCCTAAACACAATGATATAACCTGTACACTTGAGTGAACAACCACCATGATTTTAAAATTAATGGTTCTTCGAACAACAGTTCCTCATAGTGACAAATATATACTTATCACTAATCCACTTATTTATTTTTATGTATTTAGACCTAATGGAAGACTTTATAGTCTTATTTTACTCTTTTTCTTAAGGCTCATTTTGAATTTGGACTTAACTTACATGTTTAAAAACAGATATGAGATCCCACTATATTTATTGTTTGATTTGGATCTTTTCTTATCAAGGCTTATGAATAAGTTTAATAAATTCAAACAAAAATGAATTTGAGGGATCTATGAACTCTTATTTAATCTCCAAGCACCACTTGACTTGGGTTTATTCACGTAACAAGAGAAATAATTGTTTGTGCAAGATCAACTCTTTCCTCATTTTTGTTTAACACTATAACAACTCTTTGATATTGAGTATCACTTAATACTTTTTCTCATGCATGGGATCAAATATCAACATGAAAATATTATTTGATGTGTTTAAACCAGTCAAGATTTGGCTACAAAATAGGTTCTTAATTCTTGGTGATGGTCATCCATAGATTGAGTAATGTACTTTGGGTAGAATGGAATCTTAGAATCATTCACCATGGTGTGTTCCAAAAACTTTTGGAAAAATAGTTTGCACTAAGAAAAAATGGGTAAATTTACAAGAACGAGGGGGTAAAACTCAATTTTCTATTATGCAGGGGGTTGGTTACCTTTATTGAAAATAGGAAATTCATAAAATATAATACATGGAAAATTGTTTTTGTCCTTTTATAATGTTAACCTAAAAATAAAAGTGGAAGAAAGATATTATGAAAGAACATTATAAACAAGTACATGCACAAATAAGAAAACTTAGATTTTATTTTTCTCATGTAATAAAATAACTCATGGATTTAATGACAGTTTAACATCACTTTACCTAGAATTAACATATATAAGAGAAAATATGTATTAAAAATAATAACACATATTCACACAATGAGACAACTAGACATAAAATTATAAAAATTATATTTGTATTTCTTAGGGGAAAAATATAAAATATTTTCCTTTGTCTCTTTCTAAAAAAAATAATAATGAAAATTTGCAATTTTCATTTATCATCACCATCACTCTATTCATAGTTCATAGTATGATGTAACTAACTCATAATCATCTTCCCATAGCCTCTCTTCTATTTTTGCGTTCAATTTTCACATTTTAATAAAGTGGATTTCAAATATTAAAAAACATTATATATTTGAGATATCACAAAATAAGAATGAAAAATAGAAAAATAAGAATACTATAGTCTGATTAGTAATATTATACAAGGGAAAGGTCACTACCCAACTGGCCATGCCACTAGTAACTTGCACAATAACAAATTTTTCATTTTATATGTTTTTAAACTTGTTCATAATATTTATTATGAGTTTTTCATTTGGAATAAAATTATTCTTAAAATGAACCAAACATATTTCTATAACCTTCATCATAGTATCATAGACTTTATGGATGTTAAACAAAGTTATATTAAGATCTCTAAGAACATTGTTAATCCCACTTAACTTATTCATTGATGTGATATTGAAAACATTTGATTTGAAAATATATTCTCTTATTTAAACTCAATGGCTAATTTTTTTTGGGTACCATCATTTCATGCCAAAAAACTAACACAATTGGAACACACATAAATATAGGCCATTTTTTATAGATTTTATTATGCACATCCTACATAGTTGTATTGACCATTGGATAGAAAAAAACATGGTAAGAGACACACAATTCATCCAAATAAACTTGTATGCTTAAAAAACATGGATGATAATGTGCAAGTGGTCACATGGTCATTACATAACCATGCTAGTCCCACTTTCTCTAATCAATCTATAAGCTATGAATCAAGTCTAAAATTATCTAAGTTTTACTATCAAGCCATAAAACCATAAATTCAAAAAGTAACATTTGATTAATGTGAGATAGGCTCGATAAAAAATAGGCTTGAACTATACTATGTAACTATTTGTGGTGTTGAAAAGCATCAATCTAACCAATCATAGAGCCTAGCTCACACTTAAGTCACAATCAAAAATAAAATTTAGACTTAATTCAAATTTAAGGAAATATGTCAAATAAATGTCGTATAGTCCTCATACAAACTCTAAAGGGGTCTAAAATATCCCAATTAAGCCCCTTGAGGATGGAGCACTCCATCCCAACAACTAGATTGATTCAATCTTGACCACCAGATTTGGTCAAAGGTGAGAATCCATAGAAATATGTATGGAAGTAAATAAAGGATTAAAAATAGACATTAAGTCATGAATTCAGATTTTATAATGGAGGGAGCAGGTGTTGGAGGGTTACTTTTCCATAGTGATTTCTCCTCTCCTTCCTCAGCCTTGGATGACTGCCATTAATGGAGTCTCCAATATTTTGATCCTTTTCCCAATTATTATTTTTAAATTATATTTTGATACATGTATACATGATTTTATTTTACAGGTACCCATATTTCATAAAGGTTTTAGGAGGTCTCAATCTCCCACAATTTCTGAAAAGGTCTTTAAGAGCTTCAAGCTTCACTTTAGCAATTAATGGCCATCAACAAGGTTAATTAGGAGATTACTTTCTATTTTTATATTATTTTTTAATGTTGTAGAAGTAAGAGAATAAATATGGGTCCCCTTTAGGTTTGACTTGTCTTGAGGTTTCTAGGATCTCACAACTAATAAATATGTCTAAACTGACCTCCTAAAGACAAAACCTACATATCTTGAACATCATGAAATTTTAAAGCCTAAAATTATTTCACACAAAAGGGAATAAAAAATTGAGGGGTTTTTCATTTTGGTATCTCCTATATTTGGGTGTTTAGGTGGTTGTAATTGTACAAAAAATATGCATACTCACCTGAAAAGGGTCTAAAATCATGTATGTAGAAAATAGACAATACTAGAAAAAATATGTTGTTCTAGGTATTAAAAGTCACATCATGTAGAACAATGAAAAAATAGAGGGGGTTAATTTTGGGGAAAACCTAATATTTAGTCTTTGAATCACTCAATTTAGTTATGCAAAACTGATAACTAGGTTTGAATAAGGTTTTTGGTTTAATTTAAATCTTAATTGTTGATTCAAACTTTTAAAAATATAAAATTTTAACTCTAATCATATTAAAGGATTTTTCATATGTTTAAAGGATTTAGTTAAATTATCTAACCATAAGGTTATATAGATGGTGGTCAACATAGGTTGACCACCACCTTAAAAGAAATTAAAATGGGGTGGGGCCAATGCATGGTTTAAGCTACATGGTTTCCCACCCCAAACCGGTAACCATAACCCCAAACTAACTATTGCATGCGAGAATGATTAATCTAAGACATTAAGCCACCTAACTGAATCACTAGCCTCATATAGGACTATAACCATTTTTGTGTGGTCACATTGATGACTATTGATGAAATTGATAACTGTCCTATAAAAGGGTACAATGCCCTTCACAAAGGCCTACATTTTTTGAAAATACCCTAAAAAGAGATTAACTTCAAAAATTCATTCCGACAAAAATAGGAGTCCAAAAATAATGACACCAACAACCTTGGGTCCCATTTTTTAATTAATTTATTATAAAACTATTTTGAGCACTTGATTCCCTCATTTTTCATACATAGAAATTCCATGAAATAGTATCATTTTAATGGGTGTAGCTTAAAAATTCATAAATTTGAAATGGTAACACATAAATATACTTCTTAAACCACTAAAAAATATTAAGAAATCCTAAATTATAGTAAAATTTAGTAAGGTAAATTTAGGTAGGTTTAAAATTTCAGCTTTCCACAAAGTTTTCTTCTCATTTGGTTGATGGTACACTCTACAAGAAATTAGTGGGAAGTAATTTATCCATGAGTCATAATCATCTTGATATTTTATTTGTTATGAGATTGGTACCATGATATTGTCAAGACCCCCATTAAATCCATTAGAAATATGCAAAGCGAATTATAATGTATCTTCATATTACTATTAACTATGGGATCAACTACAAGTCAAGAGGAAAAGCCTCAATTAATGGTTGCAATTTTGTTTGGAACACACAAATTATTGGATACATAAATAGTGATTGGGTAGTGTTGGTGCATTGTTTAGACACATTATTTATAGGTGGAGGGGAGATATGAAATGAGGTCCTCTCCACCTCTCCTAATAGAGAGTTTTGATCTTTACCCAAGGTTAATTTATAGCTAGTCTTGACACACTAATTTCACTGAATAGGTCATTTTGGACTATTCCAATTTAAGGGGCCTATGCTAATTTTAACTTGAACAGTTATGAAATAAACTTATACTACTTAAAATAATTAGCTCATTCAAATTTAACAATAAATTTCTAGCTGATCAATTCTTTCCATTTATCAATCAGATTCAATATTACATAAATGATGATAAATAAGGAACATGAAATATAGATAAACCTTGAAAGTGATAATTATAATTCATATTACTCTAAAACTACTGTAAAAATAACTATAAAAAAAGATCAAAAGATAAATGGTGGGGAGAAAGAAAAGATGAGCCTTATTTATAGAGGAAATAGATATAATTTTGTTAAGTAGACACATACTATGAAAATACCAATCTCTATGTAGCCAACATAGCATAATTAGATGACAGAGATGGTGCAAAGTTAAAGACAAAGTTAGAAATGAAAATAGAGGGAAACTAGCCACTGTATACATGTGGAGACTATAAATATCAACTGACAAAGATTTCAAACATAAGATGATTCATGAAGTGTTAACTAGGATTCATCACATACTCTAGTGAAATAAAAATATGTGTTCAAATAACTTCGACTGATACAAAGTAAAAAGATAACTAATAAATCAGGTAAAACACAAGAAAAATGGGAAATACCACTTTATCATCTAAATATCTATTTCTATTCTATCATGTGATCAAATAACTAGCAATTTTACATTATAGAACTAGTCTTATACATGTAATTTAGTCCATAGAGTCATTACTCAATGTAAAGTTTGGTGGTTTCAAGAATTAAATGAGACAAATCCACTTGAGATCAAATTTGAGTTGGATCCTACTCAATCCCAAGTTCATAAATATTAGAGGCCATACTAATTGAATTCAAATTAAATCATTGGTGGGTGAATGTCATTGAGATATTCTCAAGATAGTCAGTTAGCCATGTTCTATGTAGTACATACCATGGCTCATTTAAGTTAATATTTATATTTTATGTTCTCTTCATTTGATCTTAATGTGCAAAAAATTACTTAATTTAATGCCACCATCTGATTCACATATAAGTATGCACTTTTCAATCATTCTACCACTAAGAAATTAGTCATAATTCAATTGTGCAGGTTAAATTGCACATACCATCAGTTCTAAGGCTTTGATAGTTTTGATGGGTGAAACAACCATCAAATTTAAGTTTTGTATATGTTGACAAAGATGTCAACATGTCCTTCATTGGTAGGGTTGTGACACGTGGTTACTCCTTAATAGGTCATTTATATACTAGGGGTTAGTATATGTTGAATATTATGTAGTTGTGATGTAGTGAGATCTCACCACATGACATGATCTTGCTCATCTGGGAGCTCTCAGGCCTTGTCTTGATGCAAAATATGTAATAATTACCTTGGGGATTTGAGATTCTGACAAGCGGCATCATCCTAGGCATATGAAGATTTTTTGGTTGATCACTACATATTGACCACCTTGGGAATATAGTGAAGTGGGATTTCACCATGTGGTTTCATCCCATTCACTTGAAAGTTCTTCAGTGGGTTCAATATTCTAAGCACTTCAAGGAAGTGGAAGGGTGAGATTTGGACATTTGGTAGAATATTACATATCCATGAGCTCACTGGACCCTTAAAAAATGACTAAGTCATAAATATTTTATGAAAGTCAATGAGTGACAAGTGGTTGCATCTTGTTTATTTGGGAGGTTCACAAATTAGGAATAATTTACTAAGTCTTTAAGCCTGCATGTGACTACCACATGGATAATTGAAATAGAAGGGAACCTATGGAAAAAAAGAAGTGTCTGTTATCCCATTGAATCTAAATGAAAATAGATAAGTAAAAATATGTAAAATTAAAAAAAAATGTAGACAAATTAAGTGAATAAAGAGGTCTATTTTTCTAAATTCGTAGATAATTTGGTCTAAAATTCAATAAAGTGACCGAGTCTAAAAGTGAAATGATATAAAACATTATCCACTTTAACTTGAAATGAAGCAAATTAAGTAAAGGGGATTAAAAAAATCTTATAAAACATAGTTAGATAATTTTCCTAAGTCTAATCCAAATTGGTCTAAAAGGGAAATTTTCATACATTTCCAAACTAGTTTCAAAACAACCAAGAATATTTAGACTTATGCAAATTCAATTTTTTTTTTCAAAGAAGTCTTATATGTGATTTTTAGGCCAAGAGAATATAATTAAAAATTCATGTTCAAACTTGGTAAAAATAATGAAGTAAACTTATAATTTAGACTTCACATCTGAGGACTTTCTCTTGAAAGGGTCAACAACTTAAATAGGCCTAGGTCACAAACTCCTCTAAAAAAATACCATACTCTAGATCAATATGATCTTCCACTATTTCAAAATGAAATTAAGGCATGTTGTGAAAGCAAAACAAGTAGGAGGTCTAGATGATCACAAGTCACCCACATAATACATATATCATCATGGGGAAAATATTTCATCTTAGTATTGTAATAAGTAGAATTATATTTCCTTTTTTACTATGGAATATGAGTATAGTGGAGATATTGATTCTAGTTGTGAGTTCATTTATATTTGATGCTTACTTTCAAAATTTATATTCCCATAGACCCAACCAATACCAGTTTGGTTTGATAATCAACATGCTATCCATATTTAGCACAACCCAATGGAGCACCAACACACAGAACATAAATATCCACATGATTTATAATAAAAAATTGATATAGCAAAAGGTCAATGATCTAAAGGTTTTTTGAATAGATTTATAATTTTTTAGACATCTTCACATAAACCTTTCTCGAGGCTCAATTTGTTTAACTTGGGGAATTTTTGGGAGTGAGGGAAGGTGTTGTCAATGGGATATAATTAAATTATTCCTCTATCCTTCCCTTCATTGAAGTACATTTTAAGGGGGTAATGTTGGTGCATTTAATTAATCATACACCATTTTATATTCTAAATATATAATATTTATTTGTAATTTGTGGGTAGGCACTAATTAGTGCATACGCATCCAAAACCTATTATTAGAGAAAATTATCAATTAAGTAAATAATTAATTGAGTTATACTAATAATATTTTTGATCTAATTATTTTTGTAACTACTCACCAAATCCCTAACCCTATCCCTATCCCACTCTTATTCGTATAAAAACAAAAAGGACTAATGGGTGAGACATATCATGTATGAGAATTAATGTTATACTGGGAAAAGTAAGATAATGCTCTTAATAAAAAGAGGTAGCTATGATAATTTGATAAATATGAGTTATATTTTTTTAATTTTTCATATATTTATTTATGCATGTATTGTAGGTGTTTTTATTATGGTATCTAACTCATTTTCAGACCTTATCTAGATAAATTGATATATGGGGACTCCTACAGAGAAGATATCAAGAAATTAGAATTATACAATATTTCCAAGATATTAGCCCACATTAATCCATGATAAATTATACATTATATTTATAAAATTAATTTTTTTAGGACATCACATCTCACTTAGAGTGATATAATTGGATGCAACTTAGTAGAAGTTATCAAAAAAATTACCACTCCACATAAACAAAAAAGGTGTTAGAATTTTTTTTTGGACATGATTGTTATGAAAAATTATTTATTAAATATTTTAGTGATATTTGATATCCTTTTTTTTTTGTTTTTAAACTTAAGATGCCAAATTTTACTATACTAATGCTTGCTATTAATATTTATAGGCTTTGAAAGATACCTTAGTATAAACACTTGCACTAAGAGGACTTGAGTTGAAATTTTATTTCCATAGCCACATTGATGTATCTAATGCAACATTAGGAGTTGTCCTCTATTAGAATGATGGACATATAAAACATGTTATAAATTTTATCAATAATTTTATTTAGGAGTATAATCAAACTACATGGTAACAATTTTTTTTGTTGTACTCTATGCTATTAATAAATAACATCATTACATCATTGGTTACCCTATTTTCACTAAAATTGATCATTTTTAAATTAAACATATAATGAACATCTAGTAATGAATAGATAAATTATGACATACTAATTGTTACTCCAAGGTTTTGATATTACTATTTTAGACAAACCAAGAAAATATAATTTCATGTAGATACGAAAACTCAATATTTATAGAATCTCAGTCTTGGGCATTTGACAAATACTAGTTAACATTCAACCCTTCAATTCTGGACATTCTCATTTCTAAAAGGCTTGTATTCACCATTTCATTATGCTAAAATGATTATATTACAATCAAACCCTTATCATTATGATGACATAGATAACCTGTACACTATTGAAAGCTTAAAACTTGATGTATATCCTTCATTGTTAGTTACAAATTAATACCAATTTTCTAGCCTTCTAGACACTATCAACCACATAAGGACACTAGCATAGATGGTACTATCTAAATCCTTATCTAGTGTCTATTCCTAAAAATGCATCCAAATTTAAAATTATTTGAAACCTATGGGTTGACATAGTTGTCTTCTTAAACCCTACTATGAGATATTTTCAAAAGGTGTGGTATAAGTAAAAGCCTAATCCTTCTCATTATAGATCTATAAAATACCAAGAAATTACCTACTAAACTTCATTCAATCAATCACAAAACTAAGTTATTCTTCTCTATTCATCCCTATTTATTTATCAATCATTATAAGTAATCATATAAAAGATTTGGATCATCCAAATAATATCCATGAGTGGTATTTGTCAAGTTTCAGCCTATATCATTGCATGCATCTACATATAGCATATTACACCATTGTTTACATACATTCCCACACATAAAAGAGAATACATAAGTCTAAGGCCCTCTTAAGAGTATTGGTTATGTAGGAAATGCTCATTGATAGAGGGGTCTTTAAGGTAAGCTCAACCTATGATCTCACTAACCCATTTTTGGAAAACACATCCCAAGTGTGAAAACATCATCAAAAAGGTGATATAAAACCTATAAAAATGAAGTTTATCACATTGTAATCTAACACATATTCTATACTAGATAATAACATCATAAAATGCACAATAGATTCTATGGTAGTGTCCCAAGGTTGATAGTAGTGTTTATGGCTCTAGAAACATCATTTCCATAATCTAATGATTATCTTAGAATATTGATCTTGTATACTAATTCTCATGTAAAAATTAGATCTACCTGCATATTATAAATCTATCTAATATCATTTTTCCTTGGCATTGAAATCAATTGAACATATTTTAAATTTGATACTTTATATATTTAGCACATCTCAGTATTTTAATTTAGAATATTAATTTATCCAATTTTATAATTAATTAGCATGTGTTTCACTAAATTCTGAATCTATTTTATGTTTAAGGAGAGATAGAGATGAAGGGTATGGATTAGAGATTAGAGATAACATAGATTTGTTTTGCCCCATATTCAGATGATGTTGAACACTCTTCTTTGGCTAGGGAGGACTAAATGAGAATAATAAATCACTACTACTAAAAATATTTGTTAGTAGATATATGAGTGGGCTTCCAAGCTATGCACTTGTTCTTGAAAGTGTCAAACATACTTATGGATGATAGTCCACTTTTTGAAACAAAATAGTAATGAATAAAAAAATGTAAGAGAGAGATATTCATACCATTCTTGTAGTCTAAGTGCAACAGAGAGTGACACAGTATAGGTTATGTGAGATATTTGTGTTTTGTGAGGTTGTTTAGGTAGGCTTAGGGAAGTTGGTGGAAATACATAGTCATGAACATTGGTTAAGGCTACTGATGTCGGTAAGGAGATATGACTAATGTTGATAGGGGAAATAGGTTCTCAGAAGGTTGTAGGATACTTTTTTGAGCTAGGAGGTACATATTGGTCAAGTTTGTGAGGTTAGGAGGAGTTGTAAGGGAGCAGGTAAGACTTAGGTGGGTCTAGATAGAGGGTTTGTATATTTGAACTACATGGAAATAGGTGAAGGAGTTTTAAAACTCCTTCATAGGGAGAGTCAAGACATTCTTAAAATGATAAATAGTATAACATAAAGTAATTGTAAAATGACTATTTAAAGGAATTATAAAACATAGAGATATACTTAACTGGTGAAATGGATGAACCATGAGTGCCAACTAGATGGATTTGATGAGATATGTTGAAGTAATATGTGAACAAAAAAGACAATCATATGCTACTGGTTCAAAAGATTCCAAGTGCTGTGTAGTATATCAATTCCTAATCTAGATTGATTTATGTAGAGTAATGGTAAGCCTAGATGTAGAAAGTTGAATACCAAATCCTATATGTGAATGATTGATTTGTTTGACTTTTGTTCACCTGAATATTAGCTTGGAATTTGTATTAATTAATCATTGCAAGTGATCCTACTAACATTGATTGAGGATTGACCAACATTGATGGCATGAGAATAGGTAAAAGGGATATTTTTAGCCTATTTTATGTTCCTTCTCTTTCCAAGGGTGGTGTCCATTAAAAAATGCTAGAAATGTTAGGTTAAGAAGAATGTAGTTAGTTATAAATTTATGTTAGGGGTGAGAGAAATTCATGGATAGTTAAGATTAGGGGTCTAAGTCTTGAGGTGACTAAAAGTGTAAGAATTAGTATTAGGATGAGATGGCCAGGTAAGGTGGCATAAGTAGTTTTTAATTAACTTAATTAAACATTTTTAAATTAATTAAATGTGTGAAGAGTGAAAACATGGGTTAAGAAGGCTAATTATTAAAAGGGGATTGAGGGGGGTTTCATTTCAACACATGGAATTATGCATGTGTGTGATGTAATTTTAGTGTCTAAATTTATCCCTTTTTGTCTTATAATTTGTATTGACAAGTTGCAAGACAAAAAAAAGAGTTGGATACTCTAGGTATGGGATGATGTATCCCCCCTCAAAACAAGATCCAATGGAGGAGAATATAGAATTAGGTACTAGTTGGATAAAGAGTTAATTGGGTGGGTGGATGTTGAGTGAGAATGTGGTAGCATCACTTCTTACACATATACTACTATGAGTTATAGTTGACATAATCAATAATAGGTAAAGGCAAGGAGGACTCAAATAGAAATAACTAAATCATAGCTTGTAAGTGATAGCTGATAAGGTTGAAATGATCAAAGTTGTAGCTCTAATGGTCCATGTGTTTTAGGTATCTAAGGTAAGAAGTGATCCTAGTAAACACAAAAGTTTGTAGGTGATAGGACTGTCTTAGTCATGATCCAAAACTCTTGATATACATGTGTGTGTACTATAGCCAACTGTAACAAGATAGTATAAGTAGTCAAGATAAGGAATGCAAGGTTGGTTCAAAGGGTTAATAGTCAAGGACATATTCATGATCTCTGATCAAAGTCCTAGTGGGTGGAGATTTAAGTAATATCCAAGATTGGTTGTCATTGTTAGGGAGATATATGTGATCTTACAGGTTTATTTTCATGGTCAGAAAGACATACATGATCTTCAAGTTGCCCCAAACTTAGGATGTAGTCTAAAGGGTGGTGGTTGGGGTTGAAAAATATAATTTTAAGGTTGTTGACATCATTTATGTCACCAATGTTGGTAATAAGTATTACCAACATCAATATCTTAAGTCAAGACTATCAATGTCAGTGGGTGACCAAATATAATAAAAAGGGGTTTGACAACCCACCAAAATGAATTTATGATAGTTGATTGGTGAAAAGATTTATGAGTGTTGTGGGGCAAGGGACATCCTTATCCTGTTTGTTTGTGGTGAGTTGGTGACAGATAAGTGGTTGAGAAGAGTCTGTGACAGTGAGGGTGTGATTGAGTGCTTAGTGGGCCATGGTGTGACTGAGAGAGTTTTGGTATGGGTAAAGATGGTAGAGGTAGGAGAGGAACCAACTGGAGGCATGCCACCATAAGTGCCAGCCATTCTAGCCTAGAGGAGATAGAGAGATGAGGTAGGGTGCTCTTTGAGTTGAATTTTAATTTAAGGTAGTTAATTTATTATTTAGGATAAATTTGAATGTTTAGGGGGAGAGAGTGAAATTAGAGGGGTAGTAAATTGGGTAAGGGTAGGATTTGGTGAATTTGGGAGGGGTTGGGGGTAGTTTCTAAGAAGAAACCTAGATTTTGGAGGTGGGTTATTCAGCCCTAGGGCCAAACTAGTTACTGATATTGATGGAGCTCATCGACATCGATCAATAATTGATGTTGATTTTGACTGATACCTGACACTAATATCAGCATATAGGATCGACATTAGTCATATGAAAAACCCCAAATAGGAAAAAATGCAAATTTTAGATCCCTAGTTGAGTTAGTCAATGAGCCTAATGGCCAAGCTAACCTTAGAAGACCCCATGTCGATTGAGTACTACATACATAGCCTAAGTGAGGGCCTCAAGCCAATGTAGTTCTCCTAGTGCATAGGGAAAAAGGGTGAGTTATGGTTTAATTTTTTCAAGGTAAGTGGTTAGGAAAAGGTAGGTTGAAATAGGTCATGGGACCTAGGGCTTAAAAGATAGGTCATGGGGTCGAGGGTGTGAGATATAGGATATGGGTCATAAAGTTTAAGATATAGGTCTTGGGGCTTAGATTTGAAAGATAGGTAGTTGGGCCTAGGTTTTAAAGGTAGGTAATTGGGCCTAGGGTTTAGAGATAGGTAATTGGGTATAGGGTTTAGGTGGGTTAATAGGTTAGATAGTTAGGTGGGTATATGGCTGAGATAACCTCAAAATACCCCATGTTGATTGAGTGATTCCTACATAGCCCAAATGAGGGACTCAAGCCAATGTATTTCTCCCAAAATGAAGGGAAAAAGGGTGGTGGTTTATATTAGAAAGTATGTGACTTGAGGTTTGTGTGTGTGGATGCAGGCTAGGTAGGAGTTGACATTACAAGAATGACTACCTGCGCTACTGACGAGGATGAGGATGGATGTCACCATTAATGAGTGGGAGCACATGGTAGTTATAGGGTTATGAGGAGTGTGATGATCTTACCAAGTTGTACGTGATGTTATCTTGATGATAGCTTTGATAGAGAGGTGGGATCACACCACCAACACTTTTCATTTGTCTACTGGGGTGTTGACTATGACCTTGGAGGATGTTTACAAGATTTTACGATTGTCACTCTAGGGTGAGGAGCTCTTATCATGTTCAAGAGAAGAACATGATATTCATATGGTGACATTATTCAGAGAACATGTTAGCAAGGTGACCTATCACTCAATGAGCTTTGCTTATAAGCCACTATAAACTACTGATGAGGAGCCACACCAATTGAGTATCCTAATGATGATATGGATTATAGTATATGCACTACCAGATGTAGATGGGGGGAGATTTCCTATTGCATTGATAGGTGTTTTGGCATAGATGGTTGAGTAGTGGATAATGTATACATGGGAACTAGCTTTTTGGACATAGTTATATAGAGAGTTATGCGGTTTGAGGATACAATAATGGTATAATTTATGTGTCAAGAATTTACTTCATTATTGGGCATATGAGCACATTGTGGTGACATGGCCATTGGGGATACCCATCATGATTGCCACCAATTTTAGGGTCAAGTTTAGATGATAGAGAGAGTATGGCCTAGACATGAGTAGATGGCATAGTGCATGATATTGATTATTATATGCATATGATAGATGGATTTATTCCTATAGATATTGTTTGGAATCCCTACTTAACATACCTTACATTCAGAGGATAGGCAGAGCAACTTATCAGCTTACAGAGCATGTTATGGGTTAGAGGGAGATGAGCTGGAGAGTAAGAGATGATACCTATGGTATGGGTCAGGAGATAGTTTGGCTTGTTACAAGATGTTCCTCTTGCTTTTCCTATATATAGGAGGGATGATATAGAGGCACCCATAACTTTTCCCTCGGAGATAAATGGGCTAGTTTTTGAGGAATTACTAGTAGGCTTGGGTGTGGTCGATCCTAGATGCACAGTGGCTTATCTTACATAGTGGACATGTTTGCATCTTATGGTTTAGGTTAGGAGGCCACCACAAAATTTTCAAGGAGTGATGAGAGAGATGAAATTGTATAGGCCTGGGATGTAACCATATAGGCCTGAGATGTAACACAAGCATAGGTTTTGGTCTTACAGGGGCATGCTATAACATTATAGGGATAGGTGATTACATTGATGGGATAGGTCAGGGAATTATAGGGCTAGGTTAAGGTACTAATAATAGAGAGAGATATTTTGAGAGCATTAGGATAGGCTACTCCTCCTCCACCACCACATGGACTAGTATAGGGTCCTATAGTAGGTTTGATGGGTCCACCATAGACTATATCTCTAGCAAGGTACAACACTACTTTAGATGAGATTACATACTATGAGAGAGACATCAGAGAGTTTTCATAGATTTAGAGGTATTCTAAGGCTATAGAGTAGGAGAGATCAATGACATGTGCCACAGCTTCTAGCTTAGACAGATGTAGACAGGTAGAGGGTGGTGATGATACTGATACTTCATGACCATGACTATAGCCTTGATTATTATGAGGGCTATATGATATTTTTGATGTTGTTATATATGTTGTATACAAACTAGCCTATGAGCCAAAGATGAGAGATGTACTTTTTGAGAGAGAGATGATACTGATATGATTCCTGGATGTATATTCATATTCAATGTGTGTGTGTGTGTGTGTGTATATATATATATATATATATATATATATATATATATATATATATATATATATATATATATATATATATATATATATAAAGAGAGGTTGTTATTTTGAGATGTGTTTATGTGATGGTGATGATTTTGAAGTCATTATAATGATGTGGATGTTATGTTATGTTAATGTTGAGCATGTTAGTTGAGTTGGACTAGCATTTTCCATATGTGTGATGGTATATGCATAGTTGATTGGTTAGCTTCATCTTAGCATTTTTCCATATTTGTGATGGTGTATGATTAAAATGAATGGATTGGGTATGTTTTTTCATTTCATCATTTTTCCATATTTGTGATGGTGTATGCTTAAAATAAATGGCATAGGCTTGATAGTTTTCCTATTTATTGTTGTTTAGAAAAACTATGGTTGCATGTTTGGTGTATTTCACATGAGATTATATGAAATGGATTAATGGGCAATGGTTTGTTAGTTTTAGTATGGTTTTGGGTATTTATTTGAGTATCTTTGCTTGAGATGGATATGTGAGTTATAATATTTGTTAAACACATAACTCTAAGAATCAAGAAAGATTGGTAGAAAGGCGAGAAGGTGATTGAATCTTGTTGTGACATGTGATCTCAAAAAATAAATCGACATGTGATTGGGATGGGAAAGAAAGAGGCATGATGCTCACGTATTGGCTAAGACCATAATCACAACATAAATAAGCTTAGTATTATGAGCCTCTTTCATGCTTTGCATCATTTGACCATTTGTTTTTTAGAGAAGCATCGTACTCACCTTGTGTCAAGTGAGTTCAAATTCGCTTGAAAGAGTATGAGGGGAAAAAGGTAAAATGAATGAGAGTGTTTGGGTAGCATAACCTTCTTAGCGAGGATGGTATGCCCCTTCTATGGGTGACCCAATAGATATTATGGGCAAGTTTATGACCTAATTTTTTTTTTTGTGTAAGCTGATCAATGTGGGAAGCCTATAATGGGATTTTGTTTGTGTTGAGGTTATATGAATCTGATCAATATGAGAAGCTGTTGAATCATTATTTCCCTTGATAACAAATCTTGGCTTAGCCATTCTTCAAGGGAGTGGTCTAATCTTTTATTTTTTATTTTTAATAATTGTCCTTTAAGGGAGTAGTGTATTTATAGTATCAATGAGACGTTACGTAGATATCCTTCAAGGGAGAAATCTACATTGAGAATCATGACCTGAGAGATTATAAATTGTCTATGTATCCCATTTTTTTAAACTTTAGTCATGGACCCTACTATAGAGGCTTAGAGGTTTTCCACTTTGAGGGCAAAACCATAACACTTTGTAGGTTAACTAAGTGTGTAGGAATAAGGATTAAGAGGAAGGGAGATGAATATAATAGGGTTGCTCAAGTGACGAGCTCAAGTTAAACATGAGGTGAAACATCACTTGATTAACAAAATAATGATTACAGGTGCAAATCATTTAAAGGCTCAGGTTTTGGCCTTCCTTCGAGAGAAGATAATTGATAAGTTCCTAAGCCATACTTGTGAGTTATGATGTAGGGTCCAAGCTAATTAGGAGTAAGCTTACCCCATTTTATTTTCTCCATATTCATCACATGTTTATTTTCCTTTAAGACAAGATATTTGATATTAAAATTTTTATCCTTGAGGTTTTTGTTGTAAGTACATTTGATACGCTCTTGATAGATTTGGAGGTGGTTGAGGGCTATAAGACAATGTTCATTAACTTAAGTTTAGCCAAATTTTCTTGGAAAAAGTCATCGTTAGTAAGTATGTCTTGTAGAGAGATGTGAAGAGAAGGAATTTAAAACTCAAGAGGCAAAATAGCTTCCATCTCATAGACCAAAGAAAAGGTGTAGCACTTATAGGGGTTTGAATGCTAGTGCATTAATTCATTAAAGCAAAGGGAATGTGCGTGTGCCAATCCTTTCCAATATTATTGACTACCTTCATGAGGATTTTGGTTAGGATTTTTTTAGAAGCTTCTACCTATCTATTTTCTTGTGGATAGTATGGTGATGAGAAGCTTAATTTGATTCCAAAAGTGTCAAAAAGCTTTTGGACAATCTTATTTTTGAAAGATTTGCCATTGTCTATTATGATTTTATAACAGACACCAAAATGATAGATGATGTGATGATTGATAAAGTCAACAATTTTATCATCCTTAATGGAGATGAGAGGAATGGCCTTAACCTACTTGGTGAAGTATTCAGTAGCAGTTATGATGGAATAGTGATAGAGAGATGAATGAGGGTTAATCTCACTGATTAGATCCAAAACCCATTGGGAGAAGGGATAGAAGTATCTGGTGACTTGTAAGGCATGGATTGGAACATGAAGGAGTTTAGCGTGTTGTTGGAATTTGACACAATTATGAACATAATCACTATAGTCTCTATGGAGTGTTGGCCAATAGTAGATGAGTCAAAGGATACATTTGGTAACTACGCAGCCATTGAAATGTCGACCACAAATCCCATCATGGACTTCCTTAATGGCAAAGGGGATCTTAGTAGTAGTGATGCATCTAAGGAGGATACCATAAAAACCTTTCTTATAGAGAATTACCCATAACATAGTGTAATGAGTGGTACATTTTATGAAGGCACATCTCCCATTATTGTAGAGGTGAGAAGGGAGGAGAGGTAATTCATGAGTTACTTGTACCATAACTCATGTGGGTTGTGTGTTACATTGCCTATAAAAATGATGTTAGTTAATGCATAGGAGGGAAATGAAAAGTGATGTACAGTGACAAAGATTTTCAAGGAAGAGGGTGAAGAGGGTATGTATGAAGCAAGATAAGTTATTGTGTCAACAAAGTTATTTGTAGATCAAATAATAGTTTTTAAGAGGTAGGAGTTGAATGATTCCAGTAACGTATCTACATGATGTTTATATCATTGTAAAATTTTGTTTTTACATAGGTAGAAACCATTAACTTGATTAACCATGAGCTGGGAGTCACCAAAAATGGTTATTTATTTGACACCTAAGAAAATATCCATTTGAAGCCCTAAGATCAAAGCTTCATATTTAGCCATATTATCAGTACATTCAAAATCTAGTTTAAATGACAAAGGCATAGGCTCACCATCAAAAGGGATGAGGATGACCCCCATGCCCCCACCATGTTGACATTTAGACCCATAAAAAAACATCATCATTTGATAGGATATGTCATCAATGGAGAGCATTACGATAGATTTATTGAAGAATTTAAGGTTTGAAGGTTGGTTATAAGGTAAAGGGGTGGCAGGTAATTGGTCAACAATTATTTTCCCCTTGATAGACTTTTTTTGAATAAATTCCAAGTCAAATTCAACAATGAGCACAAGCCATTGAGATACACATTAGTTTTGATATGGCTTGGACTATATGTATTTCAGGGGATCAATATGGGTGATGATGTAGGTTTTATGATTTAAGAGGTAATGACGAAGCTTGGAAGTTACAAAGACCAATGTGAGATAAAGACTTTTGGTATGGGTATATCAAGTTTCATAATCAATAAGTGTGTGAATTATGTAGTAAACCACTTATTCTCGATGGTGATCATCTTGATGTGTAATCATAGCACCCAAAGAATGGTCTATTGTAAATATGTAAAGGTAGAAAGGCTGGTTGCGTTAGTTAGAATAAGAACTGGTGGGGAAAGGAGATACTATTTGAGTATGTCAAATGATTCTTAGAAATCTATATTCCAATAGAAGGAGACATATTTTTTAAGGAGATGGTGAAAGGGTTGGCAATGATCCAACAATTGGGAGATGAAGTGACAGATTGATTGAAGTTTGCCTTACAGGCTGTGGAGTTGTTTGATATTAGTAGGTGGAGGCATGCCTAGTATTGCTTAAACATTAGTAGGATAAACTTAAATACCATGGAGAGAAATGATAAAGCCTAAAAGATTACCAAAAAGGACACAAAATATGCATTTCTTTGGGTTTAGTTGAATTCTATATTGAAGGAGATGAGTGAATATGATTTTGATAATTGTCAATTGATCTTAATGAAGTTTAGACTTTTTGAGTAAGTCATCCATGTATTCTTCCATTATTTTTTGTAGGAGATCATGGAAGATATAAGTCATGGCACATTGGTAGGTGGCACCAACATTCTTCAAACCAAAGGGTATGACCCGATAACAAAAAGTCTCCCATGGGGTAATGAAAGTTGTCTTGTGTTGATCCTCGGGAGCAATCAAGATTTTATTGTAACCTAAAAACCCATCCATAAGTGATAACATCTCATGTATGGCTATTATATCAAAAAGTTGGTTGATACTTGGCAAAGGGAAGTCATCCTTTGGAAAAGTGAGGTTTAGGTCATGGTAGTCGGTGTAGATGCAGATTACCCCTATCACTTTTGTGATAGGAGCAATATTGGAAACCCATTATGGGTATTCAATGGGTTGAGTAAAGTTAATAGAAATGATTCATTAGATCTCTTCTTTGACAAGGAGAATAACATGAGGATGCATTTTACGAAGCTTATACTTAACAAGTTTAACATCTTGGTCGGTGACAATGTTGTAGGTGATGATAGAGGGGTCGATACCAGGCATGTCATTATAAGACTAAGTGAAGGCTTTGCTATGGTCATTAAGAAATGTGGCATAATTAGATTTCTTAAAAGATTCAAAAGATTGGACAATCTTAAGGATGCAGGTGTTATCATGATAGGGAAAATTGATGTCAATGGTTGATTCTTATAACATAGCCTGTGTTTTAGATGGGAGTGATCATTGGATATAAGAATCATCTACACCCATATATGTGAGAATAGTGTCATCATCTTGAAATTGGATAGTGTTGATAGTGGGAGAGTCTTCATCAATAATTTTAGGATGAATGAGAGGAAGGGACCTTATTTCCTTACCTTGGTGATAGGTGAGGGGGTCAAAATATATGGCATTTATTGAAAAAAAATTTAGGTGGTATAGATACCTCCAATTTAGTAGGTGATGGTAGAGGAGAGGATGGAGAAGGAAAGACTGGATCTTTAATAATTGGTAGATGAGAAGATTTGGTGAGTTTAGTTGGTTCATTAAAACCCACTCCACACCACTTTTTTGGCATTTTTAATGGTCTTGTTGGTGGGATATTCAGTGGGCATATGAACACCCTGCTCGTAACAACCCAAACCAAATCATTTATAGACACACCTATAAAGATAGGTGTGAGTGAATCTAGGATTTTCCAAGAAAGAAAAGTCATAGGTAAATGGTTGTGGTAAAGAAGATGGATTGCTGATTACAAGAGCTCAATCAATTCCCCCATACGTGAGATTAGTTTGAAGGTTAGGCAGACCATACTAGATGAACATCCCAATATGGGGATCATAATTGGGGTGCATATGAAGCTTTTCATGCTCTTGTGGAGTATAGAAAATGTCAAGTGTCAATAAACAATATTATATAAGTGACAATGCTTGAAAGTTTCCTCCATGGGGTCTTTATCAAGAATTTGTCTTGTCGATATCTATGTAACTAAGGTAGTGGAGCTTGTGGAAGATTCAAAAGTATAATGTGGAGGAGATGGTGTCTATAATGGAATGAGAACATCATTGGGGCTATAAGTCATGTTGCATGTTTTGAAAGGAGGTGGGTCGATGGGAATAACATGCACTTTCCCATTGTGCTCAAACTTGACATAATGGTATAAAGTCAAGGGCACACATACCATAACATGTATCCAAGGTCATCCAAGTAATATGTTGTATTAGAACTCTCCTTAAATAATGTAGAAGAGCTCAAGAATTATGCAAGGACACACATGGATATGTAAGATAATAGTGCCCATCGTAGTAGCTATGGTATCATTAAAGGAATGGAGCATTGTGTCAGTTTAAGACATGCAATTATCAAGAAGGGCTAGCTATTTGTAGGCATGGGTAGAGATAATATTAATAATATCTCCTCCATTGATCATGACTCTTTTGACATGAGTTTGAAAAATATATGTGATGATAGAAAGGGTAGAATCTTGATCTTCAGGGTGTTGAAGTGGAATTTCTGAATCACTGAAGGAAATTAGGGAGATGGTGTTGAGCGAGTTGACTAAAGCTGCAAGAGGTTAGGGATCATTAGGTTGTACCTCAACAACTTGAAAGAGACTAATCAAATCTTGATGGTATTTGGGTGAGTTGTGGATTAATTCATATAAGGACATGTTCATAGGGGTTTGGTGAAGTTGTTTCACCATCGAGTTTTGAATAATTCTAAAGATGTTGGTTTTGGGACACCCAAGATGGAATTATTGGGATTTAGAGGAGTGTATTTTGAGAATGGATGAGCCTAATGGGTAGTGACCTTTTCCTTTCCTTTATCCTTTTTATTTTGTGACCATGTGGCCACATTAATCATCTTGATCTGAAACATAGGTGAATTAGGTGGTAAAGGGGGTATGACAACATCTTTGGGTTTGAATTCATGTGGAATGGTATGAGGAATTATGTATGCCATAGGTGGAATAAAAATAAGTTTAATGGGAATATCAACAAAGAGAGTGTCAATATCAAAGTGTTTGCAAATGACTACCATGAGAGCTTTACAACTCTCAGTATCATGTCCAGGTGAATGATGATATAGACACACTTGTGTATCATCAAACCAAGATGGCTTCAGTATAAGAGGGTTATAAGACTTAATGGGAGGAAGAGTTATTATGGAGGATTGTAAAAATTGGTGTAGCAAAAATATTTGAGATCCTATGAGTGGGATAAAACTTGTTATTGTTATAGGGGTGTAAACCTTCTTTGGTTTAGGAGTCATGGGGGTGATTTTGTGTGGGACCTTTTTAGGTGGCATTGGAGCCACATGTTTTGCTGACACTTTTTTGGTGGTAGGTGTCGTATTGTCAATTGTGAAAGGCCTACTAGGTGCTAGATGTAGTAGTGGATATAACTTAGCTTTTAGTTTCACTTGGATTAGTGATACCCCAACTAAAGTTGAGGGATGTGGTCCCAAAATTGAAGGAAAAGTTGAGGTTGGAAGAGGGAAGGACCAGTGAGATCTAAGAAGCTTAACATTTTTACTTAGTTCAAGATATGGAAATGCAACTTATAGTTGGAGAGTTAGATCTAATTTCACATATAGATGAATTAGATTAGAGACCAGGTAAATGTCTAAAGCCCTGATTTGCTTTAATGTGGTAGATACCTATGAGGGTGAGGGCTTTGACATAGAAGGATGATCTTGTAGTGATTTTGATGAAGAATCTCTGACTTTGTCAAAGACCTTGGGGTAATGGGTAGCGAGAGGATTGGTGGTAGAGGATGACACTTGTTGTGTATGATAAATATTTCTAAGTTGGTCCCAAAATGCCGTATGATCTATCTTTATGGAGTCAAGAAATTCTAGATTTCCCACTAACTGTGAGAAGGGTTTAGATGAAGTTGATGTAGGCATTATGGTTGCTTATTTATAAGGCTTAAGTGATTGACAAAGAGGGAAATTCTTGGAATTTTATACCTTGAGCCAAAGATGAGAAATAGCTACAATGGGGTCTTCTTTGACAGAGATGGGAGAAGAGTCATGGTCTTCCATGGGTGGGGGAGAGGTAGGCAAAGAAGGCTTCTCAAGGGGGTAGAGCATAGGTATAATTGATCCCTCAACATTTAGGTGAGGAATAGGTAAAGTATGATATACCATATGCAAAATAAGTGGTAAAATCAATTAAATTGGAGTAGGCAAAATATGTATCTCATCTAATGTAGGGGTAGATAACACTAGTTCTTCTAGGTGCGAATGATGAGTGGATGGGGCACTACCTTCCATCAATGGATTAGAAGTAGCAAAAGAAGGTTATTGAAGAGGGTATAGCATAGGAATGATGTTCACCTTAACATTTAGTTGAGGAATGGGTAAGGTGTGGTCTTTAAGTGGTAAGAAGATAGGTAAAATGGGTGCAAAAAGAACTGGCAATATAGGATCCTCTTGTGGAAAAAGGAGAGCTAAAGGAGGCCCTTCCTCATGTGGGAGTGGAATGGGTGAAGTAGGCTCTTCTACCCAGGGAAGAAGGATGGGAAAAATAAACTCTATTGATTGTGGGGGAGGAATAGGTAAAATGGGTAACTCCTATTGTGGGAGAGTTTGGATTGGAGGTAAAGGAAATACCATATTGATTATATGGTTATTATGATAACATGAGTTATCAATCATGGTCTAAACATTATTTTGATTGGGTCAATGGTTAGAAAAAGGTTGTTTGAACACATCTATATTTTGATTAGCAGGCACATTAGGGTTATCCAAGATGAGATCACCCCTATCAAGCATGTATTGAACAATGTTCTTAAATGTTTTATAGTTATTATAATTGTGGCCTTTGACTTGATGGTAACCACAAAACAAATCCTCCTTATACCAAGTAGGAATAGGATGGGAGGCATTCAACTATATAGGAGGCTTGATTTGAGGTAGGATTATGTCTCCTTATTGTAATAGTTTCTCCAAAATGGAAGTGTATGACTCCCCAATGGGAGAGTATCATCTTTGTTTGTATCGTTGTTGAAATTACTTGGTCATATTTTGTGAGGTTGAGGGATTAGGCTAGTTTGTGGTTGTGGAAGAAGCCGATTTAATGACCACCACATTCGTAGAGCCTTTAGATTTTTGGTTAGAAGAATTGGGTTTAGAAGAAGAGTCATTTGATTTAAAATTGACATTCTTACTATGCAACTTGAATCTATCTTCATCTATAACCTGGATATCATGTTTTTGCACCATTATAAAGGCTTCATCAAATATGTGAAAAGTTTTTACTCGAAGTGTGGATAAAATGTGCTTATCACATGCCATTGAGAAGAGCTCAATAAGCTTAGGTTGGGGTAAAGAGAAGGATATTTGATTGATTAAGCCTCTCAAATGAGTGACAAAATCTATGATAGACTCATCATCAAATTATTTAATAGAATAAAGGTCCGTAATAGAAACCTTTTTAGAAATGTTGATAGATAAATGGTGTAGGAATAATTCTATGAGTTGGGTAAATGAAATAAGAGAGTGTCAAGTTATAGATCTATACAAATCTAGGGCAACACCTGAAAGAGACATAGGGAAGGTATGAAGTAGTAACGCATCATCATGCTCTATTAAATAACAAGCATGTCTACAAGCTCACAAATGTTGTTGTGGGTCCTCTTTACTCTAGAAGTGAGTAAATTTTGGGAGTTCCCATTGGATTGGATAAGGGTGAATAGACACAGAGGGATGGATGGGCTCACTACATATTTCACCATCAGATAACACATTATTTGAACCTGATACAAATCTATCTAGACTAGACATCTTATCCATCAACATCCTAATGAGGTCTAGAGGGGGATTGGTTTGGGAGATACCCCCTAAGTTATAGGGAGCCTGATAAGAAGTAAAGGTATCATATGACATAGCTTGATATGGTTGTGTTCATGAAACATAATGGTAGTGAGTCATAGGATAGGGGTGGAAATGAAAGGGGCTTGTTCCACTGGGTTAGAGACAATGCTTTGGTTGAATGCTATTATTGTAGGTTGGGTTGTTGGCATGGTTATACTAGGTGTAGGGTGAGTTTTAACTCATGTAATTATAGGTAAGAGAGTAGATGGCATAGGTACCACAAAGTTTTGAAATGGGGTTAGACTTGACTGAACTGTTTGTGGTTGTGAAGGTAGGGAAGTCATGACAGGGGTTAGGTGAGATTGGGTGTTTGGCAATGCTAAACTTTGGGCATTGTTTATGGTTAGGTTATTTGTCAAAGTAGTGGTTTGAGTAACTATGGGGAACATAGTGGAGATAGATGAAATTAAATTTGTCTCCATCAAAGAAGTTAGCATACCATATAGTGGGTCACCTAAAGAATTGTGGGTTTGGCTCATGGCAAGGTAATGCTGAAGGGCTACCACATTATGATCAAGAAATCTAGAAAAATCTTGATCTCCTTCAAGCAAAATGGGAATTTGATTGGGGTTGGTAGTATGATCTATATCTGAAGTATGCTCCATGATAAATCAATGATAAAAGGGTAAGGTAGAAGTGGTTTCTAGCTTGCGTAATTGATAAGAATTTTGTCTTGGCTTCACATCAATACCATGCAATAAGTATAAATAGTCTTAAAACTCTGTATTAGTGATAGAGTGTGGAAAACCTAAGTTTGGGTGTAGGTAGGTAGGTTGTTTTAACTTGCTATTTTGAGAAAACTAAAACTAACCAAATTACATAGTCATTGACATCGATCACTTGATCGATGTCGATAGGTTAAAGTCTACTAATGTCGATGGATTTAATCGATATCAGTCACTGTGGAGTCCTGAGAGATGAAAAATTCAATGTTTTAGAAACTTAGAAGGAAAATATAGGAAAAATAGAGGACGTAAGAGGTCTGTATAAGGAGGATGAACACTCAAAAAACTTGATATAATATGTTATACAACCTGAGTATTATGAATAGTTTCAATTTTGTAAATCAATGGAAAAATGTCCTTACTAACTCAAAAATACAAAAGGCAATAGAAAATTAGAAAAAAAACATATAGATACTAATTATTGACTTATAGAGATTAATTTTAGTCTCGTGTTGGCTTATTCCTTAATCAGATAGTGAGATGAGAGTTTAGTTACTGAAGGTACTATAAAATAATTTAGAGCTAGTTTCAGGTTAGTTTTGGTACTCAAGAGGAAATCTATGTTAGACTAGGTATGTGGCTTGTTATAGGGGCTTGCTCCCCTCACTTCACAGACCTGAATACAAGCCTAGCCCCTTAGCTAAAATATACCTTATGTTTAGAGTTTATACTTTATTAGAGAATGGAGTGGGTTCTCCCCTTGGTGGTGAAATCCAAGTAGGATAGCCGGGTAGGGTAAGGTGATCCACCAGATGATGAAATTATGATAGGACTTATCTCAAGTGAATTTAGATGTTTTAATTTATGAATATGATCTAGTAGTGTATCATAGGTATACTATGATTCATTCATAATGCTTGTAATAAACTAGGTGAGCTAAATATAAAACAAGCAAATAATGAAGTGTAGTGTGTTTTAAACCCAAATCTAAAGTGTTTTAATTTGAATGAAAATAATGATGAAATAGGAGAAGAAAATGAATTTCACTATCCTAATGTGCATGTAAGAAAGAGATAAAGAAGATATTCTTTTTAACTTGCAAGAAAAATGATAAGTTTCTTTTAGAGGCAAAAGAAATAGAAGAGTGGCAAGGAATAAGAAATTTTAATTTATTGCATTTTAATAGAAAATAAAATGTTGAATATTTAATATTGAGGAAAATGAGCGGGAGAAAGTGCAAGGAATGAAAATTTCACTATAATGCACCTATATGAATGTTTAAAATATGCAATGAACCTAAGGAAAAATCCAGGGTCCCACCGGGTGTGCCAAAAATGTTTCACTAGATTTTTAATCTATTTGATGTTTAAGGAGAAACAAAGATGAAGGGTAGGGATTAAATATTAGAGAGAACCCAAATTGGTTGTGCACCATATCCAGATGATGTTGAGCACTTCTCTTTAGCTAGGGATGACTACCTGTAAATAAGAAAGCACGACCACCAAATATATTTGTTATTAGATATATAGTGGGCTGCTAAGCTACGTGGTTGTTATTGGAAGTGTCAAACTTACTTAGGGATGATAGTTCATTTTTTGAAACAAAATGGTAATGAATAAAAAAATGAAAGAGAGATTAAGAGAGATATATTCATACTATTCTTATAGCCTAAGTGCAATAGAGAGTGACACAGTGTAGGTAATGTGAGTTATTTATGTTTTGGGAGGTTGTTTAGGTAGGCTTAGGGAAGTTGGTGGAAATACATAGCCATCAACATCGATTAAGGTTACCTATGTTAGTAAGGAGATATGATTGTTGTTAGTTTTTTGACTGATTTTGGTAGGGGAAGTAGGTTATCAAAAGGTTGTAAGATACTTTTTTGAGTTTGGAGGTAGGTGTTGGTCAAGTTTGTGAGGTTAAGAAGAGCCGTAAGGGAGTAGGTAAGACTTAGGTGGGTTTAGATAGAGGTTTGGTATGTTTGAAGTAGAGGAAAATAGGCAAAGGAGTTTTACAACTCCTTCATAGGGAGAATTGAGATGTTCATAAAATGATAAATAGTATAACGTAAAGTAATTGTAAAATGACTATTTAAAGGAATTACAAAATGTAGATATATACTTAGTTATTGAAATGGATGAACCATGACTGTATGATAGTGTCATGTCCCCTTTTTTTAGTGGACATCATCAGAGTTGATGGTTAGCCTATTATGTGACCCTCGTAGGCTGATAAGGTGGATAGAGGGTCTTGATGGAGCTTGGCTTGGCTTCGATTAGCAGAATTTCTATAGTTGGCTTTCATTCGGGCTATTTCAGAGATGTTTGTCTGAGCTCCTATTATTTAGGGATATTTGACATGTAGCAGAGCACCCTTGTTTTGGTATGGTCATGTGTAGAATCACTCCTTGATTCACCAGCTTCAGTCGGTTCGAGGATCTGACATGTATTGAGGGAGATATTAATATTTGATTGATTTAATCAAATATTAATTATTTGGCCTAATTTTAATTAGGAAACCTAATTCTTAATTATGAAACCCTAATTAGGGCAAGCACACCTTTTTGGAGGATATAAGGGTTTCTTATTGGAGGGAGGAAAATTAATGAATTGATTATTGATATTGATTGTTGATAAGAATTCTTCTGTGAAGACTGAGCCAAGGGTTCCAGGATTCCATCTGCATTGGAGAACATCCACTCTTCAGTGTGTGCGATTCAGAGGCTGTGAAATATCAGCTGATCTATTGCCAATTTGAGAGATAGCTTCATACATAAGTTATCATAGAGGTTTACAGGTTTGAGAGGTAACTTCATACAGAAGTTGTCATAGAGCTTTCTAGGTATTTATTTTATTAGAGTTTGATTCAATAATTGTTTAAAATAAAGATCTTCCATATTAGGCTATATTTCTTCAAATTTGGAGTACAAGATACAGGCTACACTATTTTCCATTAGCTTTTATATGGGATCTATATAGATCTATACAAATCTGTACCATTCTACATCAGGCTGAAAAGTGCTGCGGGAAGCACAGAGACCGACATTGGCAATCCAGTGACCAACATCGATCGACTCAAAAACTGACATTGGCAGGATATCGATTGATGTCAGCTGACCCAGGTCATCAGAGACCGACATCGATAGTTTTCATAGGGTTATACCACTGACAGTGATAGTTTAATCGGTGACGGTGACTATGTTTTTAACATAGCAACCTGAGACGGACCAGATCCAGGGTTTATTTCTAGTTTGTAGAAAAATTTAGGTTTTTAAGATAGTATTTTAATATTCTTTTATATGTATGACAGAGGACTTCTATTTTAATCATCTGGACAAATAATACGATCATTGATTTTCCAGTTAAGAGATTATACTGTGGTTTATTTATCTATTTGGAGATATTTTACACGAATAAAGATAAGCAATTCAATAATATTCAATTTTAGATTTCAAGGGAAACTAGGGATATTATAGTGGTATCAGAGCTTATTGTCTTTCTATAGTCCCTAGGGTTGTGGATATTATAGTGGTATCAGAGCTTTTGTATTTCTACAGTCCCTATTGGTTGGGGATATTACAGTGGTATTAGAGCTTTTGTCTTTCTACAGTCCCTATCGGTTGGGGATATTACAGTGGTATCAGAGCTTATTGTCTTTCTATAGTCCATAGGGTTGGGGATATTATAGATAGATGGCACTAATGAGGTGTATTAAAGAAATATGTAATTAGAAAAGAGAAGTGTGTGCTATCGATTCATAAGAATCCAAGCTCTATGTAGTATATCAATTCCTAATCTAGATTGATTTGTACAGAGTAATGGTAAGCTTGGATGTAGGAATTCAAATGCCAAAGCTTGTACGCAAATGATTTATTTTCCTAATTTTTTTGACCCAAATATTATCTTAGAATTTGGCTTAAGTAACTGACGTTGATGATCCCGCTGATGTTGGTCGAGGGTTGATCGACATCAGTGGCATGAGAATAGTTAAAAGGGATATTTTTAGCCTATATTATGTTCTTTCTCTTGAAAAGTGTGGTGTTCATTAGAAAATGGTAGAAATGTGAGGTTAAGAAGAACATAGGAATTTATGTTATGGGTGAGAACAAGTCATGGTTAGTTAGGATTAGGGGACTAAGTCTTGAGGTGACTCAGAGGGTAAGAATTAATCTTAGGATGAGGTGTCTAGGTAAGGTGGCATAATTAGTTTTTAATTAACTTAATTAAATATTTTTAAATTAATTAAATGTGTGAGGGGTGAAAACTTGGGTTAAGAAGGCTAATTATTAAAAGGGGATCGAGATGGATTTTGGCACAGGGAGTTATGCATGTATGTGACATAATTTTGGTGTCTATAACATATTATAGAATAGTTTTTTTCATCCTTGCATATAGGCTATCTTATCACCTCAACCCTTAACTCCATATATCCAAAAATGTTTAAACATTTGGTGAGCCTAACGACTATGTCTTCTCATTCAAAACCTAGATTACCCTAGGGTTTTTAGCCTAAGGTTTTTGAATGTAGTAATTAATCAGTAATGATTTTCCCTATCATGTTCGATTGTTCCCTAGAATTTGTATGTATGTATTATCTTGTTAACATCAAATTATTTATAAATATAAAAATAGAAAAAATATCATATTCCTCCTCCTAACCCTAAGGATGTTGGTAGCTACTTTCCCTCTAATTAGGTCCATACTATCATGACTCCAAGGGGTAAGGTGGTTATATTATCATTTCTCTAACTCCTTTACCTCCCACATTTCCTATAGATGGTGTGTGTATACATATTAAATATGAATTACAGATGGTTTTCACTTGTGAAGTTATACAATATCAAATCATACTTGTAAGTTAATAGAAAAGTTGAAAAATAACTTCAGTTCAAAGATCACATTATTTAAAAATCAGATTACATACCTATAAAATCCTAAATATGATAGTTTTAATAATGTGTTTGAAGATTCATCTAGAAAAGTTTTTCCCAACAAGGTTTTATATCAGAATAATAAGCTATAATAGAATTCATATACAATCAATTTTTGAAAAAGTGAATAAAAGATTACTAAGAGTTTAAGTGAAATTCTAAGAGAAATGATTTGAAACCTAGTGATCAAATTACCTCCTGTATATCCTCTTAGAAGATTAAAATATTATTGTGCATGTCATATAATGCATGAGCATCATAAATATTTTTTGTTTTACCTTTAATATATATATATATATATATATATATATATATATATATATATATATATAAATTATAGTGGTGATCCTATCACTGATACGTCAATCAAGAAACCTACCCATCTTATGCATGAAAATATTAAAACACAAGTGAAAAAAGAACAATTATGGGTACCAAAGGATAATTTAGAGAAAAAAATTTTAAATGCAAAAATTTAGAACACAAAAATATTCAAAAGGAAAATTCAGATCAAGAAATACTAGAAAAAGACCAAAACAAAAAGGAACAACTACAAAAGGAAATGTTACAAAAAGAGAAAGAATAGAAGTCAAAAATCAAACTCAAGATAACTATACGAACATTCTAAAAAGAGGGTTTCTTAAAAAATATTTTTCAAAGCAAGAGATAGGTACAAAATCTAATGATACAAATATGGTTTCTAAATATCAAAACATCATATCTATTTCATTCATAGAGGAACAAAAAGTAAAGGTCAATACTATAAAATCTATTCTTTCATCCTCAAATAAATAAGTCAAGTCACAAATTACATATTTTCCTAATATTCAAGTAAATATACATGAATCTTCTCTAGCCCATAATGAGATGCAACATTTTCACAATGATGGACATACTAAATAAAAAAAATCAAAATAAAAACTCAATCTATGGTGAAATTGGTTTTTAATACAAATATGCTCAAAATAATATATCTCAAGTTACAAAACAACCTAAGAAGATAACTTTATCCTGTAATAATGATTACATTAATGATTATGATCTTAATAATACAAAATATTGCTATGATTATGATGATACTGATTATGAAACATATAAATATGACACACATGACACATGATCTTCATATAGGCATACCCTTGATGAGCTCCTTGGATTATAGTAACACTTTTTCTTTGTGCATAGATTTTGTGCTTATCAATTCAAAAATTCAAAACAAAAAAAAATCAAATATTCAATATAATATAAAAATTATTCAAATAATTTTAAAAATTAAAATAATATTCAACATTCCCATGTTTACTAGCTCTTTGGCACCTATAATGTTTTCCTCATGTTAGTAGATAACATATCATTTCATTTATATACACATACATGTTTCATGCATCTTTGAGTGTGATACATACAGATCACTGGAACATGATATATGCATATACAAATTTTGGAGCTCTCCTATGCACATACAAATGTTGGATCTCTCCTTTACCTACATCATATAATATTTTGGGGGCATTTGCTTCATTGATCATGATTAATACATGTTACATGTATTTTATGATCATTTATACATTATGATGTTTTATTTAGTAATGCTTACACATGTCTATATACATGCTCACATATTTCACATTATAATTTATATGGTATGTGTATACAAGGGAAAGTGAAGCTTTTCCACAAATCAATCCTAAATTAGAGAAGATAAATCACACCCTTTCGTTTGTTGGTAGATTTAGATAATTGAGGTCATGATCAAAATGGATCCACTAAACCTAACCAAGGGGTCCATTACCATAATAATATCACTAAAGAGGGTTCCAAAGCCTCTAGTCAATCAAAACCATGCAATAACCCTATCTAGGTCCTATTTTTTTGTTATTCACAAAGTAAATGACAAAGTAAAGTAAAATTTAACCTAATGCTCACTAAATCATGTGGCACAAAATGAGGGTAATAAACATTAAAGTTAAATGCATAGAATAATTCTTATTATGTCAATATAGATATAACCCTAATGCATTAAGAGAGAAATATATTCAAAATCCATTATTTATGTTACTTCTATCTACTATAATAAAGGAGTGAGAGTTAGATATACTTACGTTAAATATGAACCCATAAAGACTCAATCTCTCCCTTATCCAATGGTTATTTGAAACTGGTGGTAGTGGTTTATAATGATCATTAAGATAGGCTAAAGCATTCAAAAATTTTCCATAAGATAATATTCTTTTCCAAGTGTAAACCCTAAGCAATGACTCCTCAAGTATAATGGTGGAAGAGTAGACTATAAAGAAGTGTAAATGAATGATTTAATTAATCTCTCTATGAAATGGAGAAAAATATGTGTATATATAGTTGGATCTAACGCTAAACCCTTCTACAAGTCTAAATCATAGAGTTAACCCAATTGAACCTCTATTGTTAATTAATAAAATTTGTTAGGTCATAGAATGGGTTGGTCGAGGATAACCTAATACCTTAAGATGATTATATATTTTAAGTATAGGGTTGGCCTAAGCTAACTTTGTTTGGTAAATATCAAAAATAGTAGTTTAAGCTTAGGTAGGAGTTTTTTAAGGTGGTGAATTGATTTTAGTGTATAATGTAGGTGTAAAAACTTAAATAATTGTACAAGATATGTTTATGTTGGTTAAAAGTGGTGGTATAGGGACAACAATCTTACAAAACACCAATGGTCTGCCCAACCCTTTCCCAGTGCACTCTTTAAAGCATGCACTCAGAGAGATTGAGACTCAATGCATTCCTTCAAGAGATAAGACATTAATAATTAATAAAGTTTGAAAATATTATGTGTATACATATGACCCACTCAAATCTCATCATGTGTCACGTAAGTGTAATAGGGGATGGTGCTTTAGGAAAAAAACATAGCAACACACAACACTAAAGCTAAATAGATTGTAGTATTTTAAAAACATATAATAACTAAAAGCAAATGATAGAAATTAAATAAATAAAATAAAATAAATGTATGTGTACCTTGACTCACCTTTATTGTTGAATGTTTGTTTGTTATGTTTGTAGTTTTGATCATGGAGGGCACATAGACTACTTTGGATAAACCCAAGGATAAAAAACTAAAGAGAAAAAATAAACAAATGCAGAAAAGCCAAGATAATTGAAATATGTAGGAATGATGTACTTACAAATTTGGGAAGCTAGGGTGATAAATGCTAAGTTAAGACCAAATGGCCAAGACAAAAATTTAGAGTAAATTAGGTAACTGAAAAGCTAAGGATACCAAATGACTAAAAATCTCAAATAAGTATACCTTAAGTAAGAAAGGTAAAAAATCAAATCAAAGTAAGGATACAATAAACATGAAAATCTAACATTAATGTGAAATCAATAACAATACTTAAACAAAGATGGGAAAGAAATTTTACAAAAACATTGATGAGTGAGTAGTAATAATCCTTGCTCAATCATCAATGGAAAAATTGCATGAAAGGGAAAAAAAACATTGTTGAGTGAGAAGTAACAATCCAAACTCACTTAACAATGGAAAAAGAATTGAAAAATATAAACAAACATAGTTGTCTAAAAATAGTAAGAATGGAAAAAAAATATAAAATCATATGTAATTATCCAAAAAAAAAGATGATAACAAAAAAAATTCAAATAAAACCAAGTTAATTCTAGAAATGTAAAGTAATGGTGTAAATAAAATAATCCATAGTCACTCAAGCATACTATTTTTTTCTAAGGATAGATAAAACTAAAACAAAGTAGTGTTAACATGTTTTTAAGATGTGAAGAGGAGGGAATATAGAAGTGGGTAAATAGATTTAGAATCAAACTTTCTTGTTAAGGGGGTAAAATGAAATGGGTGGTGGGGGAAATGAAGGAAAAATCAATGTATAGAAACTCTTTATCAGACTCAAGATATGATACTAAATTTAGGTCCATCTTAATCTACTAGCCTACCACACCCAAATAGACCCATATTCTACAATGAAGCCAACTATGAAGTTTGATCTTCTATGAGAGATAGGAAATGTGTTGTAAATCACATCTTTTAGTGTAATGTTGAATTTTGTATGTTTATATTGCCTTTGGTTTTAAAAGATTTGTCTTTTAAATTTTTATTCATTTTTCTATTCCTCCTCCATACATATTATTAGAACCAAACATTGGTGCTAAAAATGAATATCATTTGAAAACTTCAAACTTGGTTTATAAAAAGGAGAACTTAGAGAGCATGGTGTCTAAGAGTGTTGTTTATTCATGTGAAATAAAAGTGCTATCTTGATTAGAACCAAACATTGGTGCTAAAAATGAATATCATTTGAAAACTTTAGACTTGGTTTATAAAAAGGAGAACTTAGAGAGCATGGTGTCTAAGAGTGTTGTTTATTCATGTGAAATAAAAGTGCTATCTTGACTTCGACCTTGTTTTATCTAAAGTGGAATGAAAGGAAATCAAGTGGAACAAACATGAAACAATTTGAATTACTTCAAATATAAAAAAAAAATGTGACAAAGTGAAAGGGGATACAATGACAAGTAAATATGATTCCTTATCATAATAATGTATGCAAGTGTAGGGAAACATGATAACATAGTTTTTTGTGCACATTTTATCTACAAAAGGAACAAAAATTAAATATAAGAATATGGAATCGCAAACTTGTAACCATTTCTTAATATTTTAGAAAAGGAATGCTTGGTTTAGTAAAGGTGTTTTGAAATAATATGTTGATTTTATGAGGAGAGCTTGATCCTATCCATGATCTTATAATAAAACTAATAAAATAGAAACCCAAGTGGGTGTAAAAAAGTCAAAAATGGTATTTTTAAGGAGAGCCTTTTTCTATCCATGGTCTAACGCTATAACTCATAAAAGAGAAACCTAAGTGGGTTTAAAAAAAGACAAAAATGGTATATGTGAGGACACCCTGGTCCTATCCATGGTCTTACACTAAAACTCAAAAAGAGAAACCCAAGTGGGTGAACAAAGTATTAGAAATAACAAAATTTATATGAAAAATGAATGTATGAAAGCAAAAGGAATTCATGAAGAAAAATGGGTCCTATCCACGATATTACAATGCAACTCATGAAATAAAGAAACCAAAGGATCAAGTGAAGGAACTAAGGTTTGTGTAAAAATAGTCTACTACAAAGGGTGAGATTTGTTGATGTCTGAATGTGTATCATAGGTGCCCAGAGTGTTCATGAACACTTCTCATTTTAGAATTATAAGAATTTAGTGCATGAGTTGCAGGTTATGATAAATATGTTATTTGTTTATGGAATAGAGGCAAAGCAAGTGGACTATTTCACAATATTTATAATGTTTGGTGGTTAGGAGCCACCATGGCCAAATAATTAATCTATGGAAAATATGAAGTATGTTATGCTAATAATGGTGAATTATGATCAAGAACTAATCTAAAGACTAATCTAAGATGGATATTTATAATGAAAATTAATCTAGAGTGATCTGCTTAAAAAATAAGCAAAAGAAAAGGCAAGGTAGAGAAGAGATGTTGTTGATCTTCATTCTAAACATTATGACAAAGTTCAAATATCATCTAGGCATGTACTTGACCAATGTATGACATGAAGTAGCATAAGCTCAAATCCTATCATAGATCAGGCAAACATCTAAGGATGGTGTGAAATAATATAAATAAAAATTAAGTTCACTTTAAAGATTCACCCCTGCAAGCAAACAAAATTAACCCAAATGCAAGAAGAGTAAGAAAAAAATGAACCTAAGCACTTTCAATTAACCTAGCATTGGCACAAGTTAACAACTCTACAATCAAATGTACACACCAATAATTCATAAGAACCATTAAAATATGGAATTCGGAACAAACAAGTGAGAGAGAAGCTAGGATAACAAAAGATACAAACAAATTTTGGACAAACTTTGAATAATTCCTTGATTATACTAATTGCTCAAAAGTTACAATTGGTTTTGGCTCAAAACGTCCCCCCTTTTACAATTAACAATGATCCTTTTATAGGATGCAAGGAAGTATGTTGGTCAGTCCTACCCAATTACAAAAGTATAAGTGTTAGGACAATTTTCCTTTCTACAAGTGTTCTAGAATACACTAGAATTTTCCCAATGGACTGATCTATAGGCATTATGTTTTACAAGCTGCATATGCCTTAACAAACAAAATATTCTATTTTCAAAATGTAAAATACTTAGTTATAGGATGAATATTCAAAATTTGACTAATCTTTGGGACCTTTGTGCTACTGAAGTCTCCTATTACTATTGTAATATATTCATTGCTTTTTGATACTATTCATCAATTAGCTTCAAGGTTGACAATTGGTTTTGTGAAGAGCTCCTTCATTTGACCTACTAAGCTTTTATGATTTTTGTCATTTCTTTCTGAAGCCTCTTTAATAATCTAGGATTTAGTAATCTTTTCTTCTATTGATAGGATCATGTCCATGATCCTACTATTGTCCATCCTAAATTTTCCTTGGTTCTTGCTCCTAAATTCTTGTATGTCGAGGGTAGCTCTTTACTTAAAATCTTCATCAGTGATGAGGCCTATGGAGCCAAATGTAGTTAGCTTGGTGACCATGGTCATAAGTGTTCCATTCTATTTTCCAACTACTTATCATCCTTAAGGAGACTTTCCAAGTTCCTAGACTAGGTGCTCAAAATCTTGATCTTGTCCACAAGCAATCCCATGACTATGTTTAAATGAACTAGGTTAATCATTTTGAAACTAGTAATTTTATCTTCAATCAATATTTTGATAAAATCCTTTCATTTTATCCCTTGAATTCTACCATCAGGTGACTAGTCATTTTTTTAGAAGTATCTTGTTGGGTAAAGCTCCACATATTTCCTAGGAATGCCTTTATGAGATTTCATGGATAGAAATTTTATTAAATTTCTCACTAGAGGATTATAATTTAGCTTTTTGGTCAAATTATCTTTAAACAGATGCTAATTTAGCTTCTCTAGCTTGATTATGGTGAATACAAGGCCAAACTAGGGATTCTATATGTGCTTAGGGCTTTTGAAGGTTTTTACAGTGCTCTAATGATGGTAGTCATTTGAATTTGCATGAGCTTCATTACTTAGTTCCCAATTTAGATCATCTATTTATATCTTTTCCTTACCATGAATCTATAAAATCTCTTGAACTGACTTGTCTAAATTATGTGGCTCCACCATGGCATCTTCATGGCATCCATATGGAATATTCATGGTATTCTGATCATTCATATTTTAAAAATGATCATTTTCTTTTAAAAAAAATTATCACTTGATTTCATACCATTGGATCATCCTTACATAGATCAATGAAAACCATCAATCTTGATCTAGGAACTTGAATGCCATTGGTTGTTCACTACATTCCCCATGGTTATGACACTTGTCACTTATACATTTGCCTTGACTTTTCAAATTTCATCTCACATCATTTATCTCGATTTCACAGATCAATCATGCTCTATTGATTTTTATTTGATTAATTATACTTCATACTTCATGGATCATTGATATGAATGTGTATACTCATATGCGTGCCATAAATATTTAAAATATGCTCGATCTTTAATTTGTGGCATGACGATATGCCATGTGTCATATCTATATTTGTCTTGAATTTTGAATGTTCATCTCACACCATTAGATCATCCTCTATTGGATCTTGATCTTGGAGGTTGAATGCCATTAGCTACTGAGTGTTTTTTGGTTGATATTTTGACACTTATCACTTTTTTGTTTACACTGGGGCTTTGTTGAAGTTTTGAATCAATACACATCATTAGATCAATATGGACCAAGCAAACACATACCATTGATTTCATGAAGATGTTCAAGCTTTAGTTTAGGGTCATGGTCTTTGAATTTTCAATATTAATCCTACACCATTGATCTTGTTCATCTAGGCAAAGACAGATCATTGATCTTACAGATAAAAATGACATTTAAGTTAATTCTCAAGGAAAATAAAATACTTAGCATAATGTTTTGGACTATGGTTTTATTTTATGTTAATAAACATGGGTAATACCTTAGAAAAAACATTTTAAGCTAAGTTTTGAGACATAATAAAAAGTACCCTATGGATAATCAAAGACATAACATACAGTCTTAGTAAAAGGCCTTTAAGATAAGTCTATAGACATAACAAAAGGTCCCAGTGGTTAATTAGACCATGGAAATAAAAGGGACCAAGAGGACTCAAGAAAATGAAGAGACCAAATGTAAAATTTTTAGACTAAGGTTTGGTCGTGTTAATAAACATGACTAAACCTTAGGATAAAAATAGAACTAAGTCTATGGCATACTAAAAGGGACCCTGCATTTAGTTAGACCATGCTAAGATAAAAGGAAACAAAAGGGGATCAGGATGTGAATAAATTAGGATAAATATTTTAAACTAAGATCTTGGTTGTGTTAATAAACATGACTAGGACCTTAGGATAAAATATAAACTAAATCAAATTAAAGTGTTCCCACAAAAATTTAAATAAAAGCTCCTACCAAATTTGAATTCAAAAGGACTTAGACTAAATATAGACTAAAGGTTTTAGCAATTCAAATATTAATTGAATTAATCATTTATAGACCAAAGGCTAGTAAAAGGGGAAATTTAACTTTTAAATGAACTCCTTAAACTGGCAATCTTGAGTATTGCTCCTTTCAAATGAACTCCCTTAAACCTACAATATGAAACACAAATATCCAATGTTAACAATTTTAGACAAGATTGAATCAAAATTTTGAATAAATATGCCAATAAAATTAGGTTTGGATGATATTTAAATAAAGATAATGTGCAAACACTCTAATTGTACTCGAATAAGATGAATTTTCAAATTTAAGGTACAAATTTGCATAATTTAAGACAAGGGTCCCCATTTTTTTATAAATGGAGGTATGTTGACCTCAACAAATGGTGACTTCTAGGGTAAACATATAAATATGTTATATTTTAGAGACTTTGACTTACACTAATAATTAAGCTACATATTACATTTTATTAGGCACCATTATTAAGATCAGTTGATGGTTATAACAAATCTTATACATGTTGAATTAGGATCAAACATCAAGACATAACCATGTTATGTGTGTGTGCTTTGATTTCACTTACTAATGGACATAGGATTTAGTCAACAACTTCTAGACTCATGAATTTAACCATTAACATTGACTTTTATCATGTTTGGATATCCATTAAGAACCATACTTTAGCTTAAGGAAGGATTGGGCATTGCTCTACTGTCAGCCAGGTGTCCATAGCCCCGATAGAGATGCCATTGACTCCACTCAAGGCCTTAATCCATTTCTAGTTAGGTTTTCATATCCCTAGTGGATATTACCAGAATCACCTTTGATTATAAATATCTTGAATTTTGTAAGAAGGTTCTTATTTTTTGTATTTTTTAAGTCATTTTGAATTTCTAGCAAAGGTTGGGAACCGAGTTTGCTAGGTTTTGGGATTTGGTCAAGTGTTTGATCTTTATAAAATCATCCTTGGTTGTAAACTTTGTCCTAAGAAATTAATTTGTTTTTAAGTGCAAACATGACTGTATCCCAATAATCCAATCTTTCACCCTACATATACAATCCTTCTTAGAACCAAACTCATATTAGAACAAGGTTTATAATTTCAAGGAACAATTAACCTATTTATTATTCTTTACTAGTTTCTCTGAACTATAACATTAAGATCATACTTAAATGATTCATTATCAACCAATTTTGAGAAAACATACTTGAATTCTTAAACCATGAGGTTTCTTTTGAGCATCATATGAATCTTGAAATGAGGGATGTCTAGAACAGACTTATTAGAAGCAAGGAATAAATTAGAGAAAGAAACCACACCAAACATAAAATAGACAAACCAAAAGTAAAGAAAAAAGGAAAATATATATATAAAAACATATGTATAAATAAGGGAAAGGAAAGAAAAAAAACAAAAAAACAAACCTAACCTACTTACACTAACTCTAATATTCTTATAGTTTACCCCATTAAGACCTTAGGTGGGATAATAGCTAAGTAGTGCTTAAGGTACTACCCATTGGTGGGTAGGGTGAACTCTGATCCTTGTAAGTCTTTTAGCTTGAAGGTGTTATCTCCAAGTATCTCAACAATATGGTAAGGGCATATCCACAAAAGTATAAACTTTCCATGTTTGCCCTTAGGTTCAGATGACTTGTCCCAAAGAAGAACTAAGTCTCCTTACCTAAACACCTTTATCTTTAAATATTTATCAAACCAACTCTTGAAGTTGGTTTGGTGTGTAATTAAATTGGAAAAATCCTCCTCTCTCACATCTTCCATCTATATGATGTCCAACAACCTTTAAAATTACAAATTCTTAGTTCTTCTCCATGTACTCTTACATGAACTTGTATGTTAGTAGCTTTATGGTGATGGGTAATGTTGTTCCCAAAATCCATCACTTGATTTTGTGGACAAATTACTGACCATTTTGGTCCTACAGACCAAAAATATCTCTTTTCTTTCTCAAAAATGTTTGAAAAGTGAAGTTTTCCAAATATTCAAGCCTTTTCAGCTAAAGAAGTCACAGGTTCAATTGAAGGGATTTCTTCAAAGAAAGTTCAAAAAACTTATGGCATTTCCTTAGTGTTTTGAGGAAGGTTCAACGTTGAGGTTTAATCAAAAGACTTAACGGTGGGCTTCAAAGAAAAAGAATGAACCACTTTGAACCATTGAACCATTGAACCCCGCCTTCACAAGATTCAATGAGTTTGAAGGTTCAACGAATTCAATGAAATTAAAGAAAATAAGGCTTTGAAGAGTGAAGATTGAACTAGTGATCCATTGAACCTTGAACCAAAAAGATTTCAAAAGTTCAACGAGTTCAAAGGTTCAATGACTTTGATGGACTTAGAAAATCTAGAGAGTTCAAAGTTTCAAAAAATTCAAAGAAATAAGATTGAACCATTGAAACATTGAACCCCACCTTTGCAAGGTTCAAAGGTTCAACCAGTTTAATAAGTTTGATGGACTTAGAGAATAAAAGGATTCAAAGAAAGAGAATGAATCATTGAACCATTGAACCTTGGACCCAAAAGGTTCAAAGGTTCAACGGGTTTAAAGAGTTCATAAGTTTGAATGGAAGCTTTGAGCGAATAAAGGAAGTGGAAGATTCTAGAAAGAAGTTCAAAGAAATGGTTCAATCGAAGAAGAAAAAGAGAGTGAATGTGGCCCTTTACAAAACATTGAACCATTGAACCTTTGAACCAAAAGATTTCAAGGTTTAAGGTTCAAAGAGGTTCAAAGTGACCAGTGATGTCCCTACAAACGTCAATTTTAGGGTGATAGAATAACTGTTGATTTTCAAAAGCCCTGAGAACAAACTCAGCGACCAACCTAGAAAGGAGCTAAAAGAGCTAGCTGAAAGTGAGAAGATAGCCCTGAGAGCTCATATTACTAAGAAGAGACAAAACATGACAAGGAAAGAGAGAACGACTATAGGAAATTTAGAAATATCTACATGATAGTTATTTCTAGTAGATGGAATAGTCCACCAGGTGGACATCAGAGAACATAAAACATTCAATGGCATGGCCTATTTTTCTTCATTAAGTAAAGATGAATGGACAGTCGTGTAAGCATCATAAAGAAAACCAGACAACCCATGCTTAGGAGGAGACATTTGAGATGATTCAGAATGCCAAAGTCAAGGCTGATGACTTGTTCTAACATGGACCTTTCATAGATATTCAATGCATTTATTTTAGCATGGGCCATTTTCATGAAAACAAGTGCCCAAGTCTTTCTTGTGATGCTATATATTTTAATCTCTCATTTTGTATAAGAGAGATCTCTCTATTATCAGAAGTGAAGCTCTGTCCAAATTGAAAGGCATTCCTAAGACTTTGAGCTCAGACTATTAATCATATTTTGTTAAATGAATGAAAAAGCAAGCCACCTTTCAGACTTTGTGTTGGAATAAGCTTGTGTCTTCTAGGGAATTATTCTTATGTCTGCTTCCTAAATACAGTATTGTCCATTCAATCAAACAAGTAGAACAAGTGGAAGTAAGCTAGAAGATGTCCTGAAGTTGACTGTGGGAGACTTTGTGCTACCATAATTGCCTTCAGTCTGTGTTTTGTGTAAAGGATACTGGAGATACTTTGAGCTCCCCTTATCCTTCCTAACCTTTTTCCCTAGTGTAGTTGAAGTGGAGACTTTGGGCTACACTTCAAACTACTATGTTCCTTTGTCCTAGTCAGTGGGAGGAACAACGAAAGACTTTGTGCTTTCGTGGGTTTTTTGTGGTTTCTGCTACTACCCAGAAAGTCTTCCTCTAGTTTTTTGAATATCAATTTTGAAAGAAGAGAGGTGCCTTTCAACCATTACCCATAATTCTCCTCTGTTATGTGAACATCATCTCTAAAAAAAGAGAGATGGATGGTATGATTTCACTCTTGTGTCTATTTTCAGCTTATATATATATATATATACATATATATATATATATATATGTATATATATATATATATACATATATATATATATATATATATATATATATATATATAAAATAGGGAACCTCCCCTTGCTAAGAGGAGAGATTTATCTCAATCTGGCTATAGTCACCATATCTATTTTTTTGCATAAATCTCCTTATGCTGTGGTTGATGCACCTATTTTGCCGTCAATCAACTAGTGACAAAATATTCACCCAATAGTTTATGGTGACTCTGCTGGGGAAGAACGCACAGTTTCAAGCCTCAAGATTCAAATGGAAGCAATTTTAGTTCTTTTAAATATCTTTTTTACACTCTAACAAATCCACCATACACACGAAGCCAAAGAGATCAAGGTATTTTTGACCCTGTATGTGAGTTGGTGCAACTGAGTAATTTTGATCTTTTCTCCCCACCATCTCACCTTCAGTGAACCATGAGTTTTCCTCCTACAAACATCAGGTCCTTACTACCAGGCAAAGCTTCTCTTTCCTCTGCTAATAGAGATTTGTCCATTAATATCCTACATAGATTTATTATCCCTCCTTTCAACAACCATAACATGGCAGCTCAAGGCCCCTTGGGTAATACTTTTGGTCCTCTAAATCTAATCCCACCTCTACATGAACTACCCCGTAGTTCAAGAATTTTTTTTTAAAATTTCTATAGTGATGGGAAGGTTCATCTTGGTGAACATATTACAACATTTTGCATTGCTTGTGGTGTGATAGGTGTCGAATATGAAGACATTATAGTCAGACTATTTGTGGAAACATTTCAAGGTGCTACTGCAAACTAGTTTTATCATCTGCAAGCACAAATAGTGACTGAATGGAACACTGTCAAGGCCATATTTGAGGCCAAGTTCAAACCTACAAAATATTCGCATGCCCTATTAGCTCAACTTACACAAATGAAGAAGGAGCCTCATGAACCCATGAGAGACTTCATTACTAAATTCGACAAGTTGAGGAACATGATTCCCATAATTGCTCAGCTGACACCTAATAATCTCAAATGCTTCTTCATCAATTCTCAGTTTCTTGAAGTGAGTTTTTTGTTGAGGTAGGCTGGCCACATAGACCTTGTTGTAGCTCAAATTTTGGTGATTAAGGTTGAAGATGATCTTATCTTGGTAGGAAAGATAAGAAGAGATCCTAATAAAAGTAAATTTTCTTCATCTTCTAAATATTCTTCTACAGGCACCACTGATCTTATGGTGCAAAAGCTAGCAAATAAATTGCTATCTCTAAAAAAGCAAATGGCACAAGGGATGTATGCTCCTCCTTATTAGGATATACCAAGGAGGACATTTCCCAATGAGTCATATCATGGCAACGCTACCAAAAATTAAGGACAACCAAATCGCCTTCCTCCCCCACCAAGAAAGCTTGCCATTGAAGTAGCACCAGCTAACTCAATAGTTGGTTATCTTGAAATTAAATCTAATTTTTCTTTCCAACCTGAGTTGAACCAAGAAGATGACACTGATCTCTTTGTAGAAGGCCAAGAAGAATCAGCTGGTGACTCTAACATTAGTTTCCTAAATTACCAAGATGAACCTAGAAGTAAGGGAGAAGCATTTGATGGATCATACACTATATTTATTAGGTCCCAAAATTGGTCAACTCAACAAATAGATAAAATAAAAATAGGGGAAGAATATCGACTAGCAATTTCAATTGATAAACAAGAAACTTCACTGCCTTTCCAATCAAAGGACCCGATGAGCAATAAAAAGGTAAGTACCTCAAATATTCCTTCACCTTTTGCTCTAAATTCACAGACCAGTCCCACATCCAGTAAATCCCAGATTGATGGACTGCCTTCCTCTATTCAAATTTATTTTAGTCATTTGATATAATTGACCATGCTAAGAAGACCAAAATTGAAATGTTTGAGTTTAAATTCTTGTAATCCAACCCTGAGTAGTTGGATAGGTTAGTTCAATGCATCAAAAATAAAACTATCCATGTAGGTCAAGAAATTTTGAAAGTAAATCCTAGTCCCTCAACGGACACATCCACCCAAAATAATATTGTTATCACGCCTACAGCTACCCCTAAGAAGATAGAACCATTTTATATTTTCTTGCTGATAAATGGTCATCAGCAAAATAATTACATTATAGATTCTGAAGCTTCTGACAATGTCATGCCTGCCAAGGTGGTAGAATCTCTTGGTCTCATGCTGACTAAGACCTTTGGGAGATGTTTCTCCATGGAAAAAAAATAAGTACCTCTATTGGGATAAATCAAAGATGCTTAATTTGCATTTGCAGCCTTCCCAAATAAGAGAATCAAAATGACAGTCTTAGTGGCCGACATCTCAACCTCTTACGACATTCTTTTTGGGTGAAATTTTTGCAAAAACTTTGGTGGAGAATTGAGCATGAACCTGTCTGAGGTGAGGATCCCTGTCAAAGGCATCATGCAAAGGCTGCTTCTTAAGAAGAAATCAAAGTACACTATCACTCAAACATCAACCCCTAAAGCTCAAATTCTATTTGAGTCTTCAGACATGGATAATTACTTTTTGTCTACTGAAGACATTCTTATTTTAGTAGATAAAAGTTTACTAAGTGACAATCCAAAAAATTTAGATAAGGCATCAACATAATTGGTAGGGCACAATACACATGAAAAAGGATCTTCCCTTCTTGATGAATAAAAATTTAAAGGAACATCAAATTCCGATGATGTCTGGATTCTAGAATTTGATAACAACAATTCTTCTATTGGTTCTGGAGCTAGAGTTTTTTTAATATCTTTTCAACGAGATATTTTTCTATATGCATATAAGTTGTAGTTCAACAACACTAACAACACTACTGAGTATGAATCACTGTGCTAGGATTAAAGGCTGCTCAAGATAAAGGAGTTAAAATTCTTCATGCTAAAGGAGATGCTGCGCTGGTGGTTTGTCAGGTGAGGAACCTGTATCAAACCAAGAATGAGATATTGTGACATTACCACAATCTGGTGTGGGATTGCATTAAAATCTTTGATGCTTTTAGTATGTCTATTGTGCCCAAAGAATTCAACAGTTGTGCAGATTCATTGGCCATCTCTGCAACTCTCTTGGTCCCTCACCAAGATTTTAAAGAAAATAGGTACACTATCAATTTGGTCTTTTAACCAAGTGTACCTGATAATGCTGACCATTGGCAGGTGTTTAATGGTGACAACTAAATCATTAATTTTCTAAAATAAATGGATAGCTTTGAAAATCTTCATTTTGAAGGCAGTGAATCTCGACCACGGGAATTAGCTCTGGAAACAAATTTAAAAGCTGATGAAGAGTTCCTTCAGCTCAAAAGGAATAAAATTCCCAAAAGATTAGTTTCTTTTGAGAATTTTTTTGACAATCATGATAGGTTTATCAAGGAACAATAAATGGATTTAAAATCTTTCAAATATTTTGATCAAATCAATTTGAGTATAGAAGACAATCCAAAAATGGTCAACATTGGGAATTGTTGTACTCCTAATGAAAAATTCAAATTTATCACTCTAATTCACCATTACATTGATGTTTTGGCATACTCTTATGATGATCTAAAATCTCTCAGACCTGAATAAATTCAACACAAAATTCCTCTCAAGAGTGGGTCACTGCCTCAATAAAAAACAAAGGTAGTACAACCCCAGGATATCAAGCACTATTCTGTCTGAGATATAGAAAATGCTAAATGCAAGAATTATTTTCCCAATCCATCATTCCACTTGGATTGTGAACATAGTCTATGTGAGAAAGAAGAATGGAGAAATTTGCCTGTGTGTTGATTTCAAAAATTTGAATTAGTCATCTTTAAAGGACAATTATCCCATGCCTATCATGGCTTAGCTACTGTAGATAGTGACTAGTGCTAAGATGTTAGCAATGTTAGATAGTTTTTTGGGATATAATCAAGTGAAAGTTGGTGAAACAAACCAACATAAGACTACTTTCACAGCACTTTGGGGCACTTTTGCATATCATAAAATGCATTTTGGCTTGATCAATGCTGGTGCCACTTTCCAAAGAGTGATGGATCTTGATTTCAAAAATGAAATGGGGAAGTTCATTGTGGTATACCTTGATGACTTGACAGTATTTTCTAAGCATCATCCTGATCAAGTGCACCATCTACAACAAGTTTTGGAATGATGTAGGGAAAATGGTATTTATATTAATCCTAAGAAGTCAATTTTTAGGGTTAGAAAAGGTAAACTTCTCGATCACACTGTATCCCAAGAAGGCATAAAGATCGACCCAAAAAGGGTCAAATCCATTCAATAGCTTGCTCTTCCTGCCAGTAAGATCACAGTCCACTCATTCTTTGAAAAGGTAAATTTTATTTGAAGGTTCATTCCTAAATTCACAGAGAAGACTCACCACATTGTCAATATGATGAAGGGTAAAGCCACTTTCAGCTAGACTGAAGAAGTCAAGTCAACATTTCAAGACATCAAGAAAGCTATTGCCCATGTCCCAATCTTGGTTTATCCTGATTACACCAAAGACTTCATGATTTACATCTATGCTTTTGAACACACACTTTCAACCATTTTGGTTTAACAGAATAAAGAAGTTGTGGAATCTCTCATATCTTTCATGAGTTATCCTCTCAAAGCTCTCAAGATGAAGTATTCAAACATGGAGAAGCATGCTTATTCTGTGGTAAAGGTAGTAAATCACTTCCATTTTTACATCTTAAACTCACACACTATTGCTTTGGTTTCTGATACAATAGTCAAGTCTATACTAACTTAGCAAGAGTTTGAAAATAAAAGAGGCAATTGGATTGCCAAAATCTACGAGTTTGATCTTGTTATCAAACCAAAAAATCTTGTGTAGGGAAGGAGTCTCTACCAATTAATTTTTGGAAACATACCATAAGAATCAAAATATGAATAAATAGAATTTGAAGATACGCCAACAGTTCTCGTAGTCACCACTACGAATGAGTAGTATTCAAATATTGCTCATTTCCTTATGGTGAGTGTCCTTCTCACCTATCTTGTAAAGAAAAGAGGAATGTTAAGTTGAAATCTACCAACTTTGTCCTATAGGACAATGGTCTGTATAAGAAGAACCTACATGGAGTGTTCATCTGCTACGTGGATAAAGCACAACAGAACAAAATTTTGGAATCCTTCCACAATTTGACTTGTAGAGGATATTTTTCTATGCTTGTAACTACCCATAAGATTTTGTGAGCCAAGTATTATTGGCCTACTCTTTTTCAAGATTCATATGCTTAGGTGTGTAGATGCAAGCTATGTCAATAGTTCGTTGGCAAACCCAAGTTGGTTGTATTGCCTCTCAAGCCTGTGGTGATAGAAGAGCCATTTCAACAATGGGGAATTGATTTCATTAGCACTGTAAATCTATCCTCGAGTGCTGGACATGATTATGTCCTCATAGCCATAGACTACTTTACCAATTGGGTGGAAGCCATTCTAGTCAAGCATGGTACTTTAAAAGTAGTATGTAGTTTCCTCAAGGAAAAGATTATTTTTAAATTTGGGGTCCCAACCAAGATTGTAATAGATAATGTAGCCTATTTCTCTTCTCATGAGATTACCCAGTTCTTTTACTATTAAGGGATTATTCTTTCCCACTCTTTTGACTATTATTTGCAAGGAAATGGTCAAGTAGAATCAAGCAACAAGAACCTGGTGACCATTATCAAGAAGCCGATAGATGACAATCAGAGAACCTGGCATAAAGCATTTCTTGATGATTTATGGAAAGATAGAATTACACCCAAGAGGGCAATTGGTATGTCTCCATTCCAACTTATGTATGGTCTGAATGCAAAGATACCAATCACCTTGGAATTACCAGTATTAAAGTTAGCAAAGGTAGTGGAAGATTCAACTTTTGAAAGTTATCTCAATAAAAGGATCATGTGCTTGATTGAGCTAATTGAGCAACAAACTATGGTGGTGGACTGAATTATTGTGCATCAAAGTCTGGTAAAGAGACTCTTTGACCATAAAGCAAGGATCCATAATTTTTAGATTGGAGATCAAGTCTTGTTGTGAAACAAGAGGAGAGAACCAAAAGGAATGCATGGAAAATTAGATTCCTTATGGAGAGGCCCATTTTTCATTCATCATTTAAATGGTGAAAATAGTTTCTTTCTAAAATATCAAGATGAAACACCATTTGCTCTACCTCAAAGTGGACAGGATCTGAAGCACTTCAATCCTTGCAATATCAGATAAGTCCATCTATATATATGTACATATTTATTTGTTTTATGTTTTTTCATTTATTTTTGGTGTCATTTGGTTTTTGACACCTTTCTTTTTTAGGCAAGCATGCTCACTAGTCAAATGACATAAATGAAGGCACTAAGATTCTGGTTTTTGCTCCATTCGATTGTTTCAAAATTTCAATCGATGGAAGTTTCCCAATTAGAGCCAGTTGTTGTTCCCAAAATCTATCACTTGTTTTGTGAAAAACATACCAACCATTTTGGTCTTGTAGACCAAAACTCTCTCTTTTCTTTCTAAAAATTTTTCTTAGAAGTTATGTTTTCCAAATATTCAAGCCTTTTCAAATAAGGAAGTCACAGGTTCAACAGATGGGCTTTCTTCAAAGAAAGTTCAAAACACTTAAGGCATTTATTTAGTATTTTGAGGAAAGTTCAACGCTAAGGTTCAATCAAAAGACTTAATGATGGGATTCAAAGAAAAATAATGAACCACTTTGAACCATTGAACCATTGAACCCTGCCTCTGCAAGGTTCAAAATTTCAATGAATTTGAAGGTTCAATGACTTCAATGGACTTAAAGAAAAGAAGGCTTCGAAGAGTGAAGATTGAATTGTTTAACTGTTGAACCTTGAACCAAAAAGAGTTCAAAAGTTCAACGAGTTCAAAGGTCCAATGAATTTGATGGACTTAGAAAATTTAGAGAGTTTGAAGTTTAAAAGAATTCAAAGAAATAAGGTTGAACCTATTGGGTGAATATTTTGTTGTCAACTAATTGAAAGCAAAATGGGTATATCGACCACAACACAAGGAGATTTATATAGAAAAAAGTGCAGATTTACCACAACATAGTGAGATAAATCTCTCCTCTCATCAAGGAGAGGTTCCCTATAAACTAAAATATATTAATATAAACTAAAAATAGACTCAAGGGTGAAATCACACCATCCATCTCTCCTTTTTTAGAGATGATGTTCAAAAGGTAAAGGAAAATTTCTGTGTAATAACTGAAAACAATCCTCTTCTTTCAAAAATAATGTTCAGTAAATAGTAGGAAAACTTTTTGGGTAGTAATTGGATCCACAAGAAACCCACGAAAGCACAAAGTCTTTCATTGCTTCTCTTGCTGATTTAGGACTAATAAAACTATAGAATGAAGTGAATCTCAAAGTCTCCACTGAAAACTAAAATAGAGCATAATATCACAAAGGATAAAAGTAGTTCAAAGCCTTTCTAATACCCTTCTCACTAAAAAAATAAAAACATGAACTAAAGGTATTTATAGCAGCACAAAGTATTCATAAGTAACTTTAGAACATCTTTAAATAATTTCCACACACTTTGCTTGTTTAATCAAATAGATGAGATATTATTAGGAAAAGAACATAAGAACAATTTCCTAAATAACACAAGTTATTACAATGCAAAGTCTAAAAAGTAACCTACTTTCTCATTCATTCAAGAAAATATGATTTATAATCTGAGCTCAAAGTCTCAAGAAGCATCTCAATTTGGGTAGAGTTTTTACTTTTGATTACAAAAATATCTATTTACAAAAGAGGCTCTCTTTATTTATAGGGAGAGGCCTTGAGAATTGAGAAAAGACTTAAATATTCTGACCTAGTCAAAGATAGAAGTCTTTGTTGACTTTGGACTTTCCATAGTTTTACATGTAACTACACATGAAAAAAGTACATGTGCAAATGTCCAAAGCAGTTACAAGAGTGTATTTAGAAAAAATAAAATTAAATCAATGAAAAGTTGATTCAATTTGTAGCTCCATCTTTTTTTATATGAGCATCATACATGGTGATAGCCGCTTGTATCTTGATACTATCTGGAGTAACAGTATTCTTGAAAATCATCTTCGCCCTGACTATGGCATCTTTCACTATTGTGACCGATTTTGCATGACTAGTTAACCTAGTTTTTAGATTATCTAGAGTTAACTCATTATCTAGTATATTTTCCATGGAGGCCATCGAGAATGGTTTATCTTCAAATTCCTTTCAGAACATACCTTTGAATTCCTAAACCATTTCTTCAACTGAAAGGAATTAGTTGTCTTGCGATGTAAGATTTCAAGGCATCTCCTCTAACTTGTGTAAAAAACTAATCTCGCTTTGTTCACTAAGGTCTTTCAATGATTCGAGGTCATTAACCAACTCCTTAAACACCTGACTCTTATATATCAATGCTTATTTTGTTTTAGTATAAGAGTCTCTATCAACAATGACACTAATTGATACCAGGGTGCTTATTTTCAACTTCTTCATATCCACCCACTTATCAAAGTAATCTTTTATGATTTAAATATCTTGGGAAATGATATTAATAGGGTCATCTAATTCTGTCCTCACTTTATTCATCTTACCCATTTCTCTGACAACTCGGTGAGAAAGAAATTCCTTGTGCATGCAACTTATCTAAGTACTCTTCAAGTAATTTTCCCTTGAGATAGGTCTTTTTTCTTTCTAAATGATGGAGTCATCGATGGAGATAGCCTCTAGAGTTACAGTTTCTAGAGTGAAAGTTATTTTCCTTATTACCACAATCAATTGTTCCACCATTGCTTTATAATGGTCCTTTATTTCACTTTCTCTATCAAACTTTTGAACCAAGATGTCCATATTTGATTTCATGTCACTCTTAGCACTTTCATGAGTTCATTTTCCTATATAAATTTGAGAGATAGAGTACTCATTTACATCAAAATTGTCAAGAGTTGCATCTTGTGGAGGTTTTGCTATTTCTAGAAATTTGTGCCCTTTATCCTCAATCATCTTTGAAAGAATTTTTGGTTTTTTGGGAGTGTTGACTTTGGCTGACACCATTTTAGTGAAATCAAAGTCATCTAGGGAGATGCCCTATTTTTTTATTTTGGGTGTATAGGCTGACAACTAAGGTGGGAGGGCAGAAGTATTTACATTAGCATCAATCCCTGTAGTTGGCATCACTGGAGTAACACCTGCACTAGTGGTGGAAATAATGGGTGGAGTATCAGTTAAAACTACAACTACTACTAAATGATCGAAGGGATAACTATCTTTGATATCAAAAGACGGAGATGACAAACTGGGGATTGATCCTAAGGAATGAAGAATATATCTAGAAGCACCTTGAGGGTCGTCACAAATAATTTTGGAAGGAGAGGCATCTCCATAAGAGGGAATACTAATTGGAGAAATAGGTGAAGGAGTTACATCAGGTGAGTTAAGTGGGGAAAAAGAAATTCTTATGTCTGACTGTACACCTACTTGTGGAGACAAAATTTCCTTTTCTTGTTGATCTATAGGCCTATCATCAATTTCCATCTGTTCTACTACTGGTTCTTCGACACTCTGCTTCTCAACTTCCATGTCTGTTGTTCCTGGTTCCTTTTCTAAAACTTGTGACTTATTTGTCATGAAGATGATCCTAGGCTTATGTGGCCTATCAAAAGTAGGGACATCACTTTTATTTTTCATCCTATTTTCTTCCCTTCTCCTTGTTTTTTCTTGAAATTTAGATTTCAACCCTATGATGAAATATTTTAGGGTGATTCCCTTATTTTCTTACCAATCATTGGTGTTTTCCAATATTGGTTCGAATCTTCTTCTTAAGGAAGTCAATTCCTTTTATGACCATTGAATTGGGGGGAGAGGGGCATTGACAACCTGTTCAACATGGTATCTATTATTGATCAAATCACCATTATCCACTAGACTTTTAGGGATATCAAGGAGTCCCAAATATTCTATCTATTCAAGAGACAATCTAATATAGTCCATTTTCCTGATGTCTTCAACAGTCCTAAAATCAACCCAAATATCTTCATTCATAGGCTCGTGTAACTGGGTCTTCCTTCTGATTATATCCTTTACACATTTGTAGTCAAAGTTTGGCCTCCTTTTGAAATGCTTCATGGTTATGAGTTGCATTTCAATCTCCATAACCCTAGCTTTTGCAGTGATCAATACTGAGAACCTACCAATTTCAATTGAGAACCTGAAGCTAGGTTTATTGAGTTCTATCTGATTATTGTGTATGATGATTATTTGCCTACATAGTTCCATCAAGACTAATTTATCTGAGGGGAATCTTGAGAGCATATAAGGATGACCTTGGAAAAATCCAACCCACAGATAAAAAAAGAAGGGAACTGTAAGAACATACACTCGAAGTCATTCACAACTGTTTAGGCTTCATCTGACACTCTTCTATTTTAATTGGGGATCAAAGAGACACAAAAATAACATGAAAAAAATATCATTTACTATTCTAAAATGATGGATGGAACCCTTCAATGTCAACTAAAGATAATATTGATATACCAGGGTTACTCTCCTGTCTCCTTCTAATGTTAATCATGGGAAGGTTTTCATCGATGCCACAATATATACTAGGTATGATGTGATGTAGAATTTGGAGGTAGTGGATACCTTCATCAATTTCTCATGCAGAGCATTGCTAATTTTTTCTTCCCAGAAAATGACTTGTTTGCCTTGGAGAATTATCTTAATAATGGGGTACATCCATTCATGAAACTAAGAGGAAGAAGGTAGACCTCTTACCCTGCTGAGAAGAGTGAGCAGGTCACCAACTTCTTCTGTGAAATCACTCCTCAAAAAGCTTTGTGGCCATCTTAACAAGTTTGCCCTTGGAGTTTTAAGCCATCTATTGTTGATCACTTTCTTCTCTCTTTCAAGATCTTTGTCATATTCTCTTTGTGCTTCAACAAAATTAAGATTTAATACTTCAATAGTGGGAGGACACATGAACACTTTGTTAATGAACTCAGGGTCTAGTCTGATTACAACATTACTACTAGCATCTAACACAACCCTAGTATCCTTATTTTAGAACTGAGCACACTAGAGAATGAAATCTGTGTTGTGGGCTGCTACAAGGAAAGAAGATACCAAATGGATATTACTTTCAATTATCTTCATCATTTCATTGCTGGGGTTGCTTGATTTGGTTCTTTCTACGAACTCAGCCATATTTACATGACCAATCTCTATATTGCTAATGTCATCAACATTAGAAGTAACTGAGGTGATTGAGAAAACACCTTGATACTTGTATTTCATTGTCTTTAACTTCTTTAGAGAGACCTCAGCCATTTGGAAGAAATTTTGTAAAAAGGGCATCGACGAAGAAGGATCCTTGAGAGAAACTGCAACAAAAATTATGATCATGCAATCAAGGGAAAAATTAAAAATCTAGAAAAATTACATGTTTGATGATCATGACCATGGGAATGCACTTAAAAGAGTTAAGGTACGAGCAGGTCTAAAATCCAAAAGGGAAGTGGGCTTGAAAAAGTGAAAATTCATTTTTTTTCTAGATTTAAATTTTTTTGAAGAAATGCATGCAGGGGCAGCAAAAATTTCCACCCTTGCATATAAGGGAAAGTCATTATGCATAGGTAGTATTTTTTGCCACTTGTATATGTTGGGGACTAATGGTTTGTGTATAAATGACAATTTTTGCTACCATTGCACATGAACTTTGTGTAGGGGTGGCAAAAACTACCACCCTTGCATGTAGGGGGAATTTATGTAAGGGTAGAAAAAATCACCATCCTTGCAAAAAAGGAAAAGGATTTGTAAAGGCGATGATTTTCACCACTATCACACTAGCTCATTGGCTTTGTGTAAGGGCAATGAAAATCACTGCCATTACACTGGCTAGTTTGACCAATGAGGTTATGGGGTTTTGGCTGTTAACAAGGAGGAGAGGGAAGATAAAAATGAATAAAAAGACAAAATACAATGGAGGAAAGAGAAAAAACTAGAATTTAAATAAAATAAAAAGAACAAGAGGGAAACATAAAAATACAACAAGAAAAAATGCAAAACTAACCTGGCAAAATTCAATCCCATGCTTGAATCCAAAAAAATCATGATCCCACTCATTTGCACGATCGACTGGATGCAGAGAGGAGGAGAAAACAACCTAGAATGATCTAATTGAGGCTCAAATTGAGTTTAAAAGAGGCTAAAACTGACCCCAACAACTTGATGCATGTGGCCATAAATGCTGCACGTGAAAACTGATGTCATGTAGGGGTGGCAAAAATTGCTGCCCTTACATGTGAGGTTCAAAAATAAATGCAAGGGCGGCAAAAATTGCTGCTCTTGCATGGAAATCATAAAAAAAATGCAACGACAATGAATTTCACCACCCTTGCATGGAAGGATGTAAGGGCAGCAAAAATTGATGCCTTTACATGAAGAAGAAAAAGAAATGCAATGGCAGCAATTTTTACTGACCTTGCATGAAAATAAAAAAATTAAAAACTAACTCCTTGAAAAAGCTCCATTTTTGCTCTAATCACATTGAGCCCTCAATGAACTTCATGTTTCTTGGCGCAATCGTAATGAGGGAAGGTCATGAAATTTTCAAGGATGTCAGTTGACTAAACTTGAGATCAAGTGAAACTTGTCTCGAAAGATGAACTTAGAGTGAAAAACACAAAATGGACAAGTTTCATAGGGGTTATTCTAAAAATGAGCATAATTGATTTTAGAAATAATAGTTGGCTCCTATTGGAGAAATTCCATTGATCGAATCTTGAAATGATCAATGGGAGTAGAAACTATTCTCTAAGTGCCTTCATCCATGCCATTAGGCCACAGAATCAAACTAAGAAAGAATAAGACATGAAAAACTAAAAAAATAAAAATAACGTAAGACTATACAAATGTATAAATGAACTCATCTAATATTTCAAAGATTTAAGTGCTTTAGATGTTTCCCAATGTGAGGTAGTGAAAATGACGTTCTATCTTGATATTCTAGTAAGAAGCTATTTTCACCATAAACTTGATGAATAGTAAATGGACCTCTCCATAAAGAATCAAGTTTACCATGCATTCCTTTTGGTTCTCTCCTCTTGTCCCACAACAAGACTTGATCTCCAATCTGAAAATCATGAATCCTTGCTCTCTTGTCGAAGGGTATCTTTACTTGATTTTGATGTGCAGTAATCTGATCCACTACCATGGTTCGCTACTCATCTAGTTCGGTTAAGCACATGATCCTTTTATCAATGGAATTTTTGAAGGTTGAATCTTTGATCGCCTTTTCCAACTTCAGTGCTAGTAGTTCCAGGGTGATTAGTATCTCCACGTTCAAACCATACAAAAGTTGGAATGGTGACATACTTATTTCCCTCTTGGGTGTAATCCTATCTACCCATAAAGCATCGAACAATGCTTTATGCCAAGTTCTCTGATTATCATCTCCCAATTTCTTGATAATAGTAACCATATTCTTGTTGGTTGATTCTGCATGACCATTTCCTTACAGATAGTAGTCATAGGAGTGGTAAAGAATAATCCTATAATGGTAGAAAAACTTAGTAACCTCACGAGAAGAGAAACAAGTAGCATTATCTGTTACAATCTTAGCTGGGACCCCAAATCGGGAGATAATATTTTCTTTAAGAAAATTACATACCACTTCCAAAGTAGCATGCTTAGTTGGAATGGCTTCCACCTATTTGGTAGAATAGTCAGTCATGGTGAGAGCATACTCATGTCCATCACTTGAGGACAGGTTCACTGCGCCAATGAAATCAATACCCCATTATTGAAATGGTTCTTCAATAACTACTAGATTGAGAGCTAATGCGGCCAATTTAAGTTTACTGAAAAATTGTTGACACAATTCACACCTACGTACCTATTTTTACACATCTTTAAATAGTGTAGGCCAATAATATCTCACTCATAAAATTTTGTGAGCCATCGCTAGTGCAAAAAAATTTCCTCCACAAGCCAAATTATGGAAGGAATCTAAAAGTTTACTTTGTTGCACCTTATCAATGCAATGAAAAAATACCCCATCAAGGCTTCTCTTATACAAACTATTGTCCCATAAGACATAGTTAGTAGCATTTAACTTAACATTCTTTTTTTGTTTGTAGGATAGATGGGTGGGACACTCACCATAGGTAAGAAAAATAGTGATATCAGAATACCACTTATCAATAGTGGTGACAAAGAGAACTATAGGTAGGTCTTCAACTTCAGTTCCTTCATGTCTTGTTTCCTTTGGTATGTTATTAGCAATCAGTTGGCATAGACCTTTTCCCTGCATGAGCTTGGTAGGTTTTATATCAAGATCAAACTCTTGAATCTTAGCGATCTAATTTCCTCTTTTAGTGCAAAACTCTTGTTGAGTTAGAATGGACTTCACTATTATATCAGGCACCATAATGATAGTATGTGAATTTAAGATATAAAATCTAAAATGCTTTATTGCCTTGACCATGGCATAAGTGTACTTCTCCATGTTTGAATATTTCAATTCATGAGCTTTGAGAGGACAACTCATAAATGATATGGGAGATTCCACAACTTCTTTATTTTGTTGGACCAAAATAGCTGAAAGTGTATGTTCAGAAGCATAGCTATATATTATGAAGTCTTTGGTATAATCTAGGCAAACCAAGATTGGGGCATGGGCGATCACTTTATTAATATATTTAAATGTTGAATTTCCTTCTACATTCCAATAGAAAGTGGCTTTACCCTTCATCATGTTGACAATGTGGCGAGTCTTCTATGTAAATTCTAGAATGAATCTCTGTAGAAAATTCACCTTTCCAAAGAAAGAATGAACGACAGTCTTACTAGTAGGAAGAGTAAGATTTTGGATAGATTTGACTCTTTCTGAGTCAATTTTTATGCCTTCCTAGGATACAGTGTGACCGAGAAGTTTATCTTCTGTAACCCCAAAAACTCACTTCTTGGGATTACAAAAAATACCATTTTGCCAACAACGTTCCAGCACTTGTTGTAGATGATGCATATGATCAGGATGATGTTTAGAAAAAATGGTCAAAACATCAAGATATATTACGATAAACTTCCCTATTATGTCTCTGAAAGCAAGATCCATTTCTCTCTGAAAGGTGGTGCCAGCATTGATCAAACTAAAAGGCATTCGGTGATTTGTAAAAGTGCCCCATGGTGTAGTGAAAGTGGTTTTATGTTGGTCTGCTTCATTGACTTATACTTGATTGTACCCAAAAAAACCATCTAGCATTGATAACATTTCTAAACCAGTCACAATTTGCAACACTTGATCCATGATGGGTAAGGGATAGTTATCTTTTAAAGAATATTGATTTAAGTTTCTGAAATCAACACAGATACAAATTTCTCCATTATTTTTTCTCACAGGATCTATGTTAGCAATCTAGGTGGAATGATGGATTGGAAAAATAATTCTTGTATTCAACATTTTCTAGATCTCAAAAAGGATATTACCTGATATTTTGGGCTTTTATTGCCTTTGTTTTTGCTTGTAAGGTAATGACCCAGCTTTAATAGAAATTTTATGCCAAATTTCCTCAGGCCTGAGAGATTTCAAATCATCGTAAGAATATGCCAAAACATCAATGTAATGGTGAATAAGGGTAACGAATTTGAGTTTTTTAATCATAAGTGCAATAATTCCCAATGTTAACCATTTTGGGATTTTCTTTCGTACTCAAATTTATTTGATTGAACTCCTTGGAGGAACTTGAATCCATTTATCGCTGCTTAACATACCTATTATGCTTATCAAACAACCTTTCAAGAGAAACCAAACCTTTTGGAATTTTATTCCCTTTGAGTTGAAGAAACTCTTCACCAGTTTTTGAATTCATTTTGGGAATTGATTCCCGTGGTGAAGATTTGCTACCTTCAAAATAAAGCTCCTCAAAGCTGTCCATCTTTTCTAGAAAAGTGATGATTTGATTGTCATTGTTAAACACCTACCAATGACTGGCATTATCAGGTACACTTGGTTGAAATACCAGCTTAATAGTGTGCTTGTCCCCTCTAAAATCCTTATGGGGAACCATGAGGGTTGCAGAGACTGCCAATGAATCTACACGATCATTGAATTCTCTCAGCACAACAGAAATATTGAAAGCATCAAAAATTTCAATACAATCCCATACTAGATTACAATAATGTCATGATCTTTCATTTTTGGTTTGGTATATGTTCCTTACTTAACAAACCACCAGTTTATCATCTCCTTGAGCATAAAGAATCTTAATACCTTTAGCATGAGCAGCTTTCAATCCGAGTAGCAAAGACTCATACTCGGCCATGTTGTTGGTATTTTTGAATTGTAACTTATATGAATAAGGAAAAATTTCTATTTGAGGGGATATCAAGATAATTCTAGTTCCAAAACTGCAAGAAGAGCAACTGCCATAATATTCTAAAATCTAGAAATCTTTAGAATTTGATCTTTTCAAAATTTTCTCTTTGTTACTCAAGAAATGTCCTTTGTTATCTAAACTTTGCTCTAATAATTCTTCTGATTTCTTTTCTGAATTATCTGAATTGTCACTTAAAAAACTTTTTTTTGATGAGCTAAAAACATCTTCAGTGGTCAGAAAATAGTTACCCATTCCCGATGATTCAAATAAAATTTGAGCTTCAGGGTTTGACGTTTGGGTGACAATATATTTTGACTCTTTCTCAAGAAGCAATTTTTTCATGACACCTTTAACAAGTATCCTTGCTTCAGATAGATCCATATTCAACTCTCCATCTACATCCTTGAAAAAATTTCATCTGAACAGGATGCCATAGGAAGCTAGAGCATCAGCCACCAAGACCATCATTTTGATCCTCTTATCCAAAAAGGCTGCGAATGCAAATTGGGCATATTTAATTTGACCTAGGAGTGGTACTTGTTTGTTCTCCATGAAAAAAACATCTACCAAAAGTCTTAGTTAAGGTGATGCCAAGAGAATCTGCTACCTTGGCGGGCATAACATTGTTAGAGGCCCTAGAGTCAATTATACAGTTGCTCAATTTATGACCATTTATCAGAAGGAAAACATAGAAAGGTTTTATTTTCCTAGGGGCAATAGGAGGAGTAGTGAAAATAATTTTTGAGTGGATTTATTCTTTGAGGAATCAGGGGTTGTCTTTGTAAAATCTTGTCTTCGAGGGATGGTTTTATTTTTTATGTATTCAACCAACCTATCAAACTGATCAAGATTGGCTCGCAAGTACTTAACTTCGATCATTTGAATCTTGGTTTTTTTAGCATGATCAATTATATCAAGTAATTAGAATGATCCAAAATTAGAGCAAGAAAGTACATCATCTTGATCTTTATTGGGTGTGACACTGGTATGAGGAATAGAAGTAGAAGATACAGGGCAGTTTGAGGTACTTACTTTTTTATTGGTCACCAGGTCCTTTGATTGGAAAGACAATGAAGTCCCCTATTTAGCAATTGAGACTAATGGTTGAGGTTCTTCTCCCACCTTTCCTTTATCAGCTTGTTGAGTCAATTGATTTTGGGACCTAGTAAAGACAACAGATGATCCATTAAATACTTCCCCTTTTTTCTTAGCTTCATCTTGGTATTGTAAAAAATTGATATTAGAGTTGCCAGCTAATTCTTCTTCTCCTTCAGCAAAGAGATTAACATCATCCTCTTGATCCAACTCAGGTTGAAAAGAGAGATCATGTTTAGTTTCATGATAACCCATTGCTGAGTTGACAGGTGCTGCTTCAATGGCAAGCTTCCCTTGTGTTGAAGGAAGATGGTTGGATTGTCTTTGATTTTTAGTAGCACTGCCTTGATATGAATGATTGGGAAACATCATTCTCAACATCTCTCAATAAGGGGGAGCAGTCATACCTTGTGACATTTCCCTTTTTAGGACTAGAAGTTCATTCATCAACTTTTGCACCATAGGATCTATGGTGCTCGTGGAAGAACTTTCAGCAGATGAGAAAATTTTATTTTTATTGGAATCTTTTCTAATCTTACCTGCTAAGATAAGGTCATCTTCAACCTTGGTATCCAAATTTTGGGCAACAAAAATATCTATAGGACCAGCCTGCCTCAATAGAAAACTTACTTTAAGAAGTTGAGAGTTGATGAAAAAACACTTAAAATTCTTTGGTGTTGGCTGAGCGATCATAGGAATTCTATTACTCAGCTTATTGAATTTAGCAATGAAGTCTCACATAGGCTCATGGAGTTACTTCTTCATTTTCATAAGCTAATCCAACAAGGCATGTGCATCTTCAGCGGGTTTGAACCTAGCCTCAAACTTAGCTTTGAGTGTGTTCCAGTTAGTTATAGTTTGAGCCTGAAGGTGATAGAACCAATCTATGACAATGCCTTGCAAAGTTTCTACAAATAGTCTCACCACTATATCTTTATATTCCATGCCTATCACATCACATGCTATGTAAAAGGTATTAATATGCTCATCAGGATGGACTTTCCCATCACCATAGAATTTAAAAAAAAAAATTCTTGAACTACGAGGTAGTTCATGGAAAGGTGGGGCTAGATTGAGAGGACCAAAAGAGTTGCCCCAAGGACCTTGGGCTGCCATGATATGACAATTGAAGGGAGGGATACAAAATCTTGGTGGGGTAAGTACATACAAAGCTCTACTAGCACTAAGATTAGAAGCTTCATTTGGTATTGGAGATCTGATGTTGGTAGGAGGAAAACTCATGGTATGTTGGAGGTGAGATGGCATAGGAGAAATATCAAAATTATTTTGATGCACTAACTCAAATGTAGGATCAAAAGTACCTTGAGCTCTCTGGCTTCACATGCATGGTGGATCTGCCAGAGTGAAAAAATGAAAAAGGACTAGAAATGCTTCAATTTGAAGCTTGAGGCTTCAAAGTGCATGTTCGTGTCCCCAACGGAGTTGCCAAAAGCTATTGGATAAATATTTTGTCATTAACTAACTAATGGCAAAATGGGTATATCAACCATAGCAGAAGGAGATTTATATGGCAAAAAGTGCAAGTTTACCACAACATAGTGAGATAAATCTCTTCTCTCACCAAGGGGACATTCCCTATAAACCACTATATATTAATATAAAATAAAAATAGACTCAGGGGTGAAATCACACCATCCATCTCTATTTTTTTAGAGATGATGTTCACAAGGTAAAGGAAAATTCCTGTGTAATAACTAAAAACAATCCTCTTCTTTTAGAAATGATGTCCAGTAAATAATAGGAAAACTTTTTAGGTAGTAATTGGATCCACAAGAAACCCATGAAAGCACAAAGTCTTTCATTGCTTCTCTTGCTGATTTATGACTAATAAAACTATAGAATGAAGTGAAGCTCAAAGTCTCCACTGAAAAATAAAACAGAGCATAAGATCACAAAAGGATAAAAGCAGTTCAAAGCCTTTCTAATACCCTTCTCACTAAAAAAAGAAAAACATGAACTAAAGGTATTTATAGCAGCACAAATTCTTCATAATTAACTTCAGAACATCTTTAAATAATTTCTACACACTTTTCTTGTTTAATCAATTAGATGAGATATTATTAGGAAAAGGACATAAGAACAATTTCCTAAATAACACAAGTTATTCCAATGCAAAGTCTAAAAAGTAACCTACTTTCTCATTCATTCAAGAAAATATGATTTACAATCTGAGCTCAAAGTCTCACGAAGCATCTCAATTTAGGTAGAGTTTTTGCTTTTGATTAGAAAAATATCTATTTACAAAAGAGGCTCTCTTTATTTATAGGGAGAGGCCTTGAGAATTGAGAAAAGACTTAAATATTCTAACCTAGTCAAAGATAGAAGTCTTTGTTGACTTTGGACTTTCCATATTTTTACATGTAATTACACATGACAAAAGTACATGTGCAAATATCCAAAGTGGTTACAAGAGTGCATTTAGAAAAAATAAAATTAAATCAACGAAAAATTGATTCAATTTGTAGCTCCATATTTTTTATATGAGCATCATACATGGTGATAGCCGCTTATATCCTGATACTCTCTAGAGTAACAATATTTTTGAAAATAATCTTCACCCTGACTATGGCATCTTTCACTACTGTGACTTATTTTGCATGACCAGTTAACCCAATTTTTAGATTATCTAGAGTTAACTAATTATCCAGTATATTATCCACAGAGGCCACCGAGAATGGGTTATCTTCAAATTCCTTTCAGAACATACCTTTGAATTCCTGAACCATTTCTTCAGTTGAAAGGAATTGGTTGTCTTGCGATGTAAGCTTGCAAGGTAACTCCTCGAACTTGTATAACAAACTGATGTCACTTTGTTCAATGAGGTCTTTCAATGATTTGAGGTCATTGATCAACTCCTTAAGAACCCAAATGCTATATATCAATGCTTCTTTTGTTTCATTATAAGAGTCTCTATAAAAAATGATGCTAATTGATACCAGGGTACTTATTTTTAGCTTCTTCATATCCACCCACTTATCAAGATACTCTTTTATGCTTTCAATATCTTGGGAAATGATATTAATAAGGACATCTAATTATATCCTCACTTTCTTTATCTTACCCATTTTCTCAAAAAACTTGGTGAGAAAGAAAATTCCTTGTACATGCAGCTTATCTAAGTACTTTTCCCTTGAGATAGGTCTTTTCTACTTTCTAAATCACAGAGTCATGGATGGAGATATCCTCTGGAGTTACGGTTTCTGGAGTGAAAGTTATTTTCCTTATTATTGCAGTTAGTTGCTCCACCATTTATTTATAATGGTCCTTCATCTCTCTTTCTCTGTCAAACTTCTGAACCAAGATGTCCATAGTTGATTGCATGTTGCTCTTAGCACTTTCATGAGTTATTTTCCCTATCTCAATTCAAGAGATAGAGTACTCATTTACATCAAATTGTCAAGAGTTGCATCTTGTGGAGGTTTTTATATTTCTAGAAATTTGTGCCCTTTATCCTCAATCATCTTTGAAATATTTTTTGGTTTTTTGGGAGTTTTGACTTTGGCTGACACCATTTTAGTGAAATTAAAGTCATCTATGGAGATGGCCTATTTTTTCCTTTTGGGTGTATAGGTTGACAACCAAGGTGGGAGGGCAGAAGTACTTATATTAGCATCAATCCCTGTAGTTGGCATCACTGGAGTAGCACTTACACTAGTGGTGGAAATAATGGGCAGAGTATTAGTTAAAACTACACTTGTTGCTGAATGATCGAAGGCATAACTATCTTTAATATCAAAAGATGGAGATGAAAAAATGGGGATTGATCTTGAGGAATGAAGAATATCTCTATAAGCACTTTGAGTGTCATCAAAAATAATTTTGGAAGGAGAGACAGCTCCAAAAGAGGGAATACTGATTGGAGAAATAGATGGAGTTAGATCAAGTGAGTTAGGTGGGGAAGAATAAATTCTTGCATCTGGATGTACACCTGCTTGTGGAGATATAGTTTCCTTTTCTTGTTGATCTGTGCACCTATCATTAGTTTCCATCTATTCTATTGCTAGTTCTTTGATGCTCTGCTTCTCAACTTCCATGTCTGTTGTTCCTGGTTCCTTTTCTACAACTTGTGATTTCTTTGTCATGAGATGATCCTATGCTTATGTGGCCTATCAGAAGTAGGGACATCACTTTTATTCTTTGTTATAATTTCTACCCTTCTCTTTGTTTCTTCTTAAAATTTAGCTTCTGACCCTGTGATGAACTCTTTCAGGGTGATTCCCTTATTTTCTAACCAATCATTGGTGTTTGCCAATATTGGTTCGAATTTTCTTCTTAAGGAAGTCAATTCCTTTTGTGACCATTGAATTGGGGGAAGAGGGGCATTAGCGACATGTTCAGCATGGTATCTATTATTTATCAAATTACCATTATCTACTAGAATTTTAGGGATATCAACAAGTCCTAGATATTCTATATGTTTAAGAGACAATCAACTATAGTCTATTTTCCTGATGTCTTCAACAGTCATTACATCAACCCAAATATATTCGATCATAGGCTCATGAAACTGGGTCTTCCTTCTGATTATATCCTTTACACCTATGTAGTGAAATTTTGGCCTCCTTTTGAAATGTTTCATGGTTATGAGTTGCATTTCAGTCTCTATAACCCTAGTTTTTGCAACGGTCAATACTGAGAACTTGCCAATTTCAATCAGGAATCTAAAGCCAAGTTTCTTGAGTTCCATCTGCTTATTGTGTATGATGATTATTTACCTACATAGTTCCATCAAGACTAATTTGTCTGAGGGGAATCTTGGGAGCATATAAAGATGACCTTGGAAAAATCCAACCCATAGATAAGAAAAAGAAGGGAATTGTACGAACATACGCCTGAAGTCGTTCAAAACTTTCCAGGCTTCGTCTGACACTCTTTTTTGTTCTAATTGGGGATCAAAGGGACATAAAAATACCCCAAAGAAAGCATCATTTATACTCCTAAAATGATGGATGGAACCCTTCAATGTCAACTAAGGATAATATTGATATAATAGGGTTACTCTCTTGTCTCCTTCTGATGTTAATTCTGTGAAGGTTTTCATAGACACTGCAATATATACCAAGTATGATGTGATGTAGAATTTGGAGGTAGTGGATACCTTCATCAATTGTTCATGCAAAGCATTACTGATTTGTTCTCTCCAGAAAATGACTTGTTTACCTTAGAGAATTATCTTAAAAAGGGGTACATCCATTCTTGAAACTGAGAGGAAAAAGTTAGACCTCTTACCTTGCTGAGAAGAGTGACCAGGTCGCCAACTTCTTCTATAAAATCACTCCTTGGAAAGCTCTGTGGCCATCTTGATAAGTTTACCCTTGGAGTTTTAAGTCATCTATTGTTAATAACTTTCTTCAATCTTTCAGGATCTTTGTCATATTCCCTTTGTGCTTCAATGAAATCATGCTTTAATACTTCAGTAGTGGGAGGACACATGAACACTTTATCAATGAACTCAGGGTCCAGTCTGATTACCACATTACCCCCATCATCTAAAACTACCCTGGTATCCTTATTATAGAACTCAACACACTAGAGAATGAACTCTGTATTATGGGATGCTACAGGAAAAGAAGATACCAGATGGATTTTACTCTCGATTATCTTCATCATTTCATGGTTGGGGTTGCTTAATTTGGTTCTTTTTACAAACTTAGCCATATCTATATGACTGATCTCTATATCCCTAATGTCATCGACATTAGAAGTAACTGAGGTGATTGGGAAAACACCTTGATACTTGTATTTCATTTTCTTCAACTTATTCAAAGAGACCTCAGTAATTTGGAAGAAATTTTGTAAAAAGGGTGTCGACAAAGAATGATCCTTGAGAGAAACTACAACAAGAATCATGATCATGCAATCAAAGGAAAAATTAGCAATCTAGGAAAATTGCACGTTTGATGATCGTGACCATGGGAATCCACTTGAAAGGGATAATGCACGAGTAGGTTAGAAATCCAAAAGGGAAGTGGGCTTGGAAAGTGAAAATTTGAAATTTTCCCAGAGTTAGGAAAATCTAAGGAAATGCATGCAGGGGCAGCGAAAATTGCCACCTTTACATATAAGGGAAAGCCATTGTGCATAGGTAGTAATTTTTTCTACCTGTACATGTTGGGGATTGATGGTTTATGCATAGGTGGCAATATTTGCCACCATTACACATGAAATTTGTGTAGGGGTGGTAAAAACTGTTGCCCTTGCATGTGGGGGGGAATTTGTGTAAGGGTGGTGAAAATTGCCATCCTTGAAAAAATGGCAAAAGATTTGTAAAGGTGGCTATTTTCACCACTATCACACTAGCTCAGTGGCTTTGTGTAAGGGTGGCAAAAATCACCACCGTTACACTGGCTAGTTTGACCGATGGGGTTATGGGGTTTTGGCTATTAATGAGGAGGAGAGGGAGGAGAAAAATGAAGAAAAAGACAAAATACAATGGAGGAAAGAGAAAAAACTAGAATTCAAACAAAATATGAAGAACAAGATGAAAACATAGAAATACAACAAGAAATAATGCAAAACTAACTTGGAAAAATGCAATCCCATGCTTGAATTAGAAAAAATAATGATCCCACTCATTCACATGGTTGAATAGATGCAAAAAGGAGGAGAAAAAAACCTAGAATGATCCAAATAAGGCTCAAATTTGGGTTTAAAAGGGGCTAAAACTGACCCTAACAACTCAATGTGCATGGCCATAAATACCGTGCATGAAAACCAATGTCATGCAGGGGTGGCAAAAATTGCCATCCTTGCATGTGAGGTTCAAAAATAAGTGAGGGCGGTGATTTTTTCCACCCCTACATGAAAGGATGTAAGGGTGGCAAAAATTTCCACCTTTACATGAAAAATAAAAGGATATACAATGGCGGTAATTTTTTTCAACCTTGCATGAAAAGAAAAACTTAAAAACTAACTCCTTGAAAAAGCTCTATTTTCACTCTGATCGCATTGAGACCTCAACAAACTTCATGTTTCTTGGTGCAATCGTAACGAGGGAAGGTCATGAAATTTTCAAGGATGTCAGTTGATCAAACTCAAGATCAAGTGAAACTTGTCTCAAAAGATGAACTTAGAGTGAAAAACACAAAATAGATAAGTTTCATAGGGGTTGTTCCAAAAATGAGCGTAGCTGATTTTAAAAACAACAGAACCATTGAACCCTGCCTCTACAAGGTTTAAAGTTTTAACAAGTTTAATAAGTTTGATGGACTTAGAGAATAATAGGATTCAAAGAGAGAATGAATCATTGAACTGTTGAACCTTGAGCCCAAAATGTTTAAAAGGTTCAAAGGTTTAATGGGTTTAAAGAGTTTATAAGTTCGATCGAAAGCTTTGAGAGAATGAAGGAAGTGTAATATTCCAAAAATAAGTTCAAAGAAATGGTTTAACCAAAGAAGAAAAAGTAAGCGAATGCAACCCTTTACAAAACATTGAACCATTTAACCTTTGAACCAAAAGAGTTCAAGGTTCAAGGTTCAAAGAGGTTCAAAGTGACCAGTGACATCCGCATAGACATCAATTTTAGGTTGATAGAATAACTATTGATTTCAAAATCCCTGAGAACAAACTCAGTGATTAGCCCAAAAAGGAGCCAAAAGAGCCTACTGAAAGTGAGATGATATCCCCGAGAGCTCAGATTGCTAAGAAGAGACAAAACATGGCAAGGAAAGAGAGAATGAATACAAGAAATCTAGAAATATCTACAAGAGAGTTATTTCTAGTAGATGGAATAGTCCACCAGGTGCACATCAGAGAACATAAAACATTCAATGGCATAGCCTTATTTTCTTTATTAAGTAAAGACAAATGGACATTTGTGTAAGTGTCATAAATAAGACCAGACAACCCATGCTTAGGAAGAGACATTTAAGATGATTTAAAATGCCAAAGTCAAGGCTGATGACTTATTCCAGCATGGTCCTTTCACAGATATTCAATGCATTCAATTCAAAATGGGCCATTTTCATGAAAACAAGTGCCCAAGTCTTTCTTGTGATGCTATATATTGTAATCTCTCATTTTGTATAAGAGAGATCTATCTATTATCAGAAGCGAAGCTCTACCCAAATTGAAAGGCATTCCTGAGACTTTGAACTCAGACTGTAAATCATATTTTGTTAAATTAATGAGAAAGAAAGTGACCTTTCAAACTTTGTGTTGGAATAAGCTTGTGTCTTCTAGGGAATTGTTCTTATGTCTATTTCCTAAATACAATCTTGTCAATTTAATCAAATAAGTAGAACAAGTGGAAGTAAGCTGGAAGATGTCTTGAAGCTAACTTTGGGAGACTTTGTGTTTCCATAATTACCTTTAGTCTGTGTTTCGTGTAAAGGATACTAGAGAGACTTTGAGCTCCCCTTATCCTTCGTAACCTTTTTCCCTATTGTAGTTGAAGTGGAGACTTTGGGATATGATTTAAACTACTGTGTTCCTTTGTCCTAGTTAGTGGGAGGAACAATGAAAGACTTTGTACTTTCATGGGTTTCTTGTGGTTTTTGATAGTACCCAAGAAGTCTTCCTCTAGTTTTTTGAATATCACTTCTAAAAGAAGAGAAGTGCATTTTAGCCATTACCTAATAATTCTCCTCTATTCTGTGAACATCATCTCTAAAAAAAGAGAGATGGATGGTATGATTTCACCCTTGTGTCTATTTTTAGCTTATATATATACTATAAATTATAGGGAACCTCCCCTTGCTGAGAGGAGAGATTTATCTCAATCTGGCTGTGGTCACCATATCTATTTTGATGTATAAATCTCCTTATGTTGTGGTTGATGCACCTATTTTGCCGTCAGTCAGCTGGTGACAAAATATTCACCCAATAGGTAAGATGGGTTCTTGTCCATAAACTAGTAATAATGGTGATTCTTTGAGAACTTGTTTGACTCTAGTTCTATTTGTCAAAAAGGCATACTTAAGTAGCTTGTGGCATGTTCTAGGTTTATTAGTTACATACTTCTTTATAGCCTTCATCATGTCCTTATTCATTGATTTAGATACTCCATTACCTTGAGGATAATGCTTTGATAAAAACTTGAGAATGATGTTGTTATCATATTCATACTCATTCATCTCAATGGATATAAAGGCAAATCCATTATCCTAGACTAAAGATACAGGTGTCCCAAACATTGTGCATATATTTTCTTCTAAAATTTTTATCACCTTTTCTATCTTGAACTATTTAGTTGCCACTACTTCTATCCATTTGGTGTAGTATTCAATAGCATTCAGAACATACTTATGACCATGAAAGGAATTTAGGTTAGTGACCCATACAAAATCTAGTCCCCATTGGGCAAAGGGTTTATCAATAATTACTAGTCTTATTGGCATGGCTACCTTGGTCTCTTTAGTGTTGAATACTTGACATGAATGGCATAATCTCACATGCTTGTGAGAATATTTTAATATTATACGATAGTAGTAACTAGCCCTTAATATTTTATGTGTTTTTGTCCTTCCATATGGATGTCCACTTCCTAATTTTTCATGAAATGTGCTCATGATCTCTACTACGTCACTCTTGGAGACACACCTTAAGTAAATGCCTTCAAATTTATTTCTATATAAAACTCTATCCTTGGTCATAAAATGGGCTGATATGAGCCTTAAATCTCTTTTTTATCTCTACTTAACCCTGTGGGACAATAACCATTGATTAGAAAATGAACAATAGGATCATACCAGTCATTGGGATAAAAATGTTGTTGTTCTACCTACATGATACATAGTTTGAGATTAGTATTGGTAATCAATTGAATTAAAAATTGGCATCTTACCAACTTTTTTGTCTTCATTTCTAGATCATATTCTTGGATAACAAACATCCACTTACCTCTCCTTTCTCCTAGTTTATTTAGACTTAGTATGAGCTTAGTGGCAGGGTCTAGTAGGACTGCATGCACCTTATTCCTAAGAATATAATGTCTAAACTTTTTCACTACCTTGATCAAAGTAAATAATTTTTTGTAAATCAAAGAGTAGTTCACTTCAAAAAATTTAAGGTTGGTGCTCATAAAATCTATTAGATGGTCACATCCATCTATCTTCTAGGTTAGAAATATAGTTATTGTATGATATGAAGCAAAAGAGTAAAGATAAAAATCTTTAATAAATTTTAGACTTATCAGGACTGGGGCTTGTCTAATTGCCTCTTTGATGTCTTTGAAATCCTTCTTTGTCTCTTAATTCCAAGTGATCTTAACATATTTTTTCAACATGTCATTCAGAGGTCTCACTATTTATGCAAAACCAGAAATGAACTTTCTTACAAAGTTTATTTTACCAAAGAATGACTTCAATTCATTCCTACTATTAGTGGGATCTATATTAGATATTGTGTCTACTCTATCAGGGTCTATAAAGACTCCATCCTTAGTGATAAAATGTCCTAATAGTCCCTCAGTAACATAGAAAATATTTTTCTTTGGGTTGATAGAAATCCCATACCATTTGCATCATTCAAATACTTGTTGTAGGTGCATATTATGATCTTCCCTATTTTTAGAAAATATAGTCAGATCATCCATGTATATGATAATGCACTTATCTACAAGACCTTGGAAATCATAATCCATAGCCCCTTTAAAAGTGTTTCCTACATTTATAAGTCCAAATGGCATTATTTTGTAGGCAAAGGTGCCCCACTTAGTAGTAAATGCAATTTTCATCCTATCTTCTTGGTTCACTAGCACCTAGTTATACCCTAAAAAATCATCAAGAAAAAACATCATGGTGAAACCAAAAATAAATATTTGTATTACTTAGTCAAGATAAGGTAAGGGTAATTGTCCTTTTAAGATGTTTTATTCATATTTCTAAAATCAATGCATAATCTGATCTCACCATTTATATTCCTAACTAGTAAATTGTTAGCTACCCAAGTGGAGTGTCTAATGGGAAACACAATCTTGGAATCTAAAATATTATTGACCTCCTTGTATATTAGTGGTTTTAAGAACAGGTTGATAGGCTTCTACTTTTGTCTGAAATTTTTACAATTTTCCTTTAAAAGTATGGTATGCATTATGACCTTTGGATCAAAGATATTTAGGTCATCATAGGACCATGATATGACATATTTATATTTGGTTAGTAATTATTTGGATATTTTGGACTCAATTCTTGTGTGGGATGTACCAATATTAACCAACTAAGGTTAACCTTGAATTCTAAGATCAATTGCATTATAATTTTTAGCACTTACTTTGGGAATCTTGACAATCTCAATTAGTCTGTATATGTTGAATAGTATCTATAAGGTAATCATGCCTTTGGGGATCTTATTATCATTAAATTTAATGACCTTGTCATCAAGTTTGCCTTCAATTTTCTCATCATCAAGGGTACTTTCACTAGCTTCATCAGTAATGTGACCCTCAAATACTCCTTATCTAGTCATGAATTCTATGATCTATTAATCATCACTAAATACTTACAAATGATTGGAATTATTTCATAATGAGGGATGTGGGAATGATTCAATTATAAATTTTTTTAACTTGGAACTTTTATTAGGCATGAGGTTGGCTACGTCTAAACCAAGTTCATTAGCAGGATTGTTTTCTTCATTAAGGATTGACACAATGTTGAAAGCATAAAAATATTCAATCAAGTCCCACACCATAAATTTATATTTCTTAAGATAGGATAACTTGAATTGATATTTACTTTGACTTGATTGATTACTAGTTGAGAATCACTAAAAAAGAATAGTTCTTTGGTCTCATTTGATTATAAATTATAATCCAAGAATAAGTGATTCATACTCAACCAAATTATTAGTGCATGAGAACTAAAGTTTGTAAGAAATATTTTATTCTTTCACAATGAGATTTATTAATACCACTCCTACTATAGAACCTGATTTTCATCGTGCACCATCAAAATATAGATTACATAATCCAAGCATAGCATGAGAAGTTTTAGAGTTACTTACCTTTGTGGTGTCAAGAGTATAAACACCAAGATCTGAGTTAACCATGTTGACCCTCTCATTGATTGCATTGTACTCAGTGATCATATGCTTCATTTTAAAATATTTTTATATCTTTATTTGATTGGGGACTACCTTCCAAGGTAACCATATATGTGAACAATCTGTTGACATGTAACTATTCATAGATCTAGTCTAGTTTCTACTGATCAACATTCCATAAGAATAAGGGATGTCTACCACTTGGATGTCAATGAATTATTGGATCATTGGTTCAAAAATAATATGCATGTGAACATTTAACAATTCACCAATCACTGTGACTCTTTATTTATCTAATGTAGTTACAAATCTATCAAATTTAATGGGAGTCAAACATAATTTCTCACAAATACCTTTAGGCATAATATTTGTAGATGCACCAGTATCTAACAAAAAATTATGAAAATTCTTATGAAATATCATGAGAGTAGGTAGGAAAGGGGGAACATTGACTTTAATTTTGTGTATTGTAATGTTAGAATGTGTAGAATTTTGATACTTACTAGGATTATTAGATAAAGATTCCAACAACGAATCCCTTTATTCTATAATTTGAGTCAACTCATGCAAGTTAATTTTAGCTCTGAATCTTTTCATGTCCTTTACTATATTTTATCCAGTCTTATTATAAGATTTAGAGGCATCAAAATTATGCTTTTAAGTAATTCTCTTAGGAGGCTCTGAATTGTTGTCTAAGGTAGTATCTAGAGGAGCGCCAAATTTATTTAAAGGAGTTGAAGTGGTGAATGGTTACTTCTTATCCCTATTCCTTAGAGGATAAGTATTATTCAAAAATTTCTAGAAAGCATGAATCTCTTTAGGAATATCCTTAGGCTCATCATCTTCTTATAAAGGGAACTCAAATGTCTCCACCATGAGAGTTGAATCAGATGATCTATATGACCTTGAATAACCTAATGTACCTACATCTTAATCCTTATTAGGGACAACTTCAAAAGTATCTAACTCTTCTTGAAATGATTCAAAATCATTACATAATTCAACACATTCTACTTCCTCATGCTTAAAAGTGCAATGAACTCTACAATAGTTAGGCAAAGCAACATTAGCAAGATTTATATTAGGAACATTCTTGATATAAGATAGCTCATTATTCTTGTTGTTGTGGTAACTATCATTCTAAAATCTATTAGTGGGCCTATTAAACCTTTGGAAGGAGAAAATAGGCACATTATTTCTAGAAGATGGATCATTATTCTTGTTGTTGTGGTAACTATCATTCTAAAATCTATTAGTGGGCCTATTGAACCTTTGGAAGGAGAAATTCCTACTAGTATTGGCTACTTGCTTTTGAAACTAAATAAAGTCAGTGCTAAACTTTTGAACCATTTTGAGGATAGAGTCACTCTCATTCTTTGGTACTTCATAATTATGAACTTGTGTATTAGTATTAGTTGTACGCATTAAATCTTTTTGATATTAAGGATGAGATCTATTAGCAACATTCTTTAGGAATCCTAGGTTTTGAGTAGGATGTGCATGGCTCAAAGGCAACTGATTCAAGACTAGAAGTTGGTTTAGGGTAGATACATTTTGGTTAGCATTGGGAATGACATTAAAAATAGGTAAATTCAAATTGACATTAGGAATGGATTATGCCAATTGTCTTTGGGGTTCCATCTCATCATTAATTATTATAGCCTCGACATAAGCTAAAGATAATGTATTCATGGGCTCAATAATTCTCTTTATAAACATAGAAGTTATGGGATCCAAGACATCCTTATAGATTTTTAAAGCTAAAGCCTCATCAAGTCTATAAGGAGCTATGGTCCTAATGAGTATCTTCTAGAATCTAGCATTGAAGGCTCTTATGGGCTAATTTTTATCTCTTTTCACTATGGTGAATTGTTGGTACAAGACACAAGGACTAATGATTTTACCAAATTGACCAATGAAAATATTGTTAAAATCAACCCAATTGATAATGTAGTTTTCAAGAAGGTTTATAAACCATCATATGCAACATATTTGAAATTAAAAGGGAATAGTCTACATGTTACATCTTCATGAGTCATATTCAACAATCTTAAAGAAACTTTGAAACTCTTAATGTGTTTTTCAATAGTTAAAATGCCACTAGGACTAAATGTTGGCAAATAATTTTTAAGATTATGGGTAAGGTCATGTACCACACCTGGAAGATTGATTAAAGAACCACCTATCTAAGACATACCTTGATAGGGGTTGAATATAGGAGCACATTGAATTGGTGAATTTAGAAAATAATTTGAAGGACTATGCTTACCTTTGTCTCGCCTAGTTATCCTATGAACTTCTAATGAAAGTAGAGGTTATCTAGTCTCTAAATGTGATCTTGTCTTGATTCTTGGTAATTCTATCTTGTGTGATTTGAATCCTATTTTAAATGCAATGTGTCAATCTTATCTTTATAGAGAACAACAATCAAACTTGCACATTAATATAAGTTTGTAAATATTTGTATAAAAGATGATAAAGGACAATAAAATTTAATTAAGTTAGCTCAAAGATGTATCTAAACAGATAAATATGATTGATATTTACATGCTTAAGCTCAAAATAATCTCAAATTTTTAAGGGATATATCAATATTTGATCAAAACAACTATTACTAACCTCAAACCTATTGAATTGACAAAGCTTAAGCCATATTTACCATAATTAAGCATATACCTTTAAAGAACATCAATCTTTGTCTAAAGGAAACATAAAAATGGGTCTAAGACCATAAAGATCAATGATATATAAAAAATTGAGCAAACAATGACCCAATTGTGAAAATATTACACCAATATTTGAACACCATTCATAAGAATGAGAAAAGATACTTCAAATCTACAAAGATCTAACTAGGGTCTCATTCTAATGCTAGTGAAGCCCTTCCTACTGATGCTTGAATATGTATCACAGGTGCCTAGATTGTTTAATAAAACTTCTCATTTTATAATTAGAAGAATTCAATGCATGATTTGTAGGTTGTGATAATCATTCTATCTATTGATGGAATAGAGGCAAAGCAAGTGGATTATTTAACAATATTTATAATTTTTGGTGGTTGTGAGCCACTATGGCCAAATAGTTAATCTATGAAAAATACAAAGTATGTTATGCTAAGAATGGTGAATTATGATCAATAAATAATCTAAATACTAATATAAGATGTATATTTATAATGAAAATTAATCTAGAGTGATATGGTAAAAAAAAGCAAAAGGAAAGGCAAATTAGAGAAGAGATGTTGTTGATCTTGATTCCAAACATCATGACAAAGTTCAAATATCATCTAGGCATGCACTTAAATAATGTATGACATGAAGTATCATAATCTCAAATCCTATCACACATCGAGCAAACATCTAAGGACGGTGTGAAATAATGTTAATAAGAACCAAGTTTAGCTTAAATATTCACCCTTGCAAGTAAACAATAAAAATTAAAATGCAAGAAGAATAAGAAAATAAAATAAACCTAAGCACTTTCAATTAACTTTTCATTAACATAAGTTAACATCTCTACATTCAAATGTATTTACCAGGAATTCATAAGAACCATTCAAATCTAGAATTCAGAACAAACAAGTGAGAGAAAAGCTAGGATAATGAAAGATACAAACAAATTTTGGACAAAATTTACATAGTTCCTTACTTATATTGATTGCTCAAAAGTTATAATTGGTTTTTCCTCAATACCTACCCCTTTTACAATTGACAATACTCATTTTATAGGATGCAAGGAAGTATGTTGGTTAGTCCTACCCAATTACAAAAGTACAAGTGTTAGGATAGTTGTCTTTTCTACAAGTGTTCTATAATACACTAGGCTTTCCCTAATGGACTGATTTATAGGCAATGTGTTTTACAATCTACACAAATAGAATATTCAATTTTCAATATGTACAATGCTTATATATAGGATGAATATTATAAATTAAACTAATCTTTTGGACCTTTGTGCTGTTGAAGTCGCTTGTTACTATTATAAGATATTCATTGATCTCTAATGCTATTCATCAATTAGCTTCAAGGTTGACAATTGGTTTCATGAAGAGTTCCTTCATTTGACCTACTAATCTCTTATGATCTATGCCATTTCTTTCTAAAGCCTCTTTTTTTCTCTAGGCTTCAATAATATTTTCTTTTACTTTTAATATCATGTCCATGATCCTACTATTGTCCATCCTATATTCTCTTTGGTTCTTGCTCCTCAATTATTACATGATCAGGGTAGCTTTATGCTTAAACTCCTCATCAATGATGAGGCCTATGGATCTGAATGTAGTTGGCTTGGTGATCATGGTCCCAAACTAGTGTTTAATTCTATTTTTTAGTTGCTTGTCATTGTTAAGGAAAATTTATAAGTTCCTAAACTAAGTTTTCAAACCCTTGATCTTATACACAATCAATCCCATGACTGTGTTTAGATGATCAAGGTTAATCATTTTGAAACTAGGAATTTGATGTTCAATCAAAATTTTGATCAAATCCTTCTATGTTATCCCTTGAATTCTTCCATTAGGTGAATAAGCCTTTTATTATTTTATCCTATTTGGTAAAGCTCAATGTCTTTCCTAGGAATGCCTTTACAAGATGCCATGTCTAGAAATTCTATTAAATTACTCACTAGTGGACTAAAATTTAAACTTTTGGGTCAAATTCTCTATATACAGATGATAATTTAGCTTCTCTAGCTTGATTATGGTGAATACATGACTAAACTAGGGTTATTATATGTGCTTAGGGATTTTTAAGGTTTTTACAGTGCTCTAATGGTAGTATCTATCTAAACTTGCACAATCTTTATTACTTAGATCCCAATTTAGATCACCTATATATATCTTTACCTTGTTGTGAATCTAAAAAATCTCTTGAACTAACTAATCTATATTATGTGGCTCCATTGTGGCATTCATGTGGCATTCTCACAAGATTTTTTTCATTCATATTTAAAAAATAGCAATTATATTTTTAAAAAATTCCCACTTGATTTCACACCATTATATCATCCTTGTACAAATCAATATAGACCATTGATCTTGATCTAAGAACTTAAATTCCATTAGTTGGTCACTACATTCACCATGGTTATGACACTTGTCACTTATGTATTCACGTTAACTTTTCAACATTAATCTCAAAATATTGATCTTGATTACAAGGATCAATTACAATCTGTTGATATTGATCTGCTTAATTATACTTATTGCTCCATGAACCATTAATCTGAATGTTTACACTTTTTTGTGTACCATTAATCTTAAAAATATGTTTGAGATTTAATTTATGGTCCATAACTATGCCACCTGTCATCTCTATGTTCATCTCACACCATTGGATCATACTCATCTGAGAAAATATGTTCTGTTAGATCTTGATCTTTGAGGTTGAATTCCATTGGTTGCTGAGTGTTCTTTAGTTAATATTGTGACACTTGTCACTTTCTCATGAGGCTCTATTAAATTTTTGACTTGATACACATCATTGAATCAATCTAACTTGAGAAAATACATATTATTGATCTAATGAAGATGCTTGAGCTTTAGCTTAGGGTCAAGTCTTTGGATTTTCAAATTTAATCTTACACCATTGATCTTGTTCATCTAAGAAAACATGGATCATTGTTCCTATGAATAAAATTGACATTTAAGTTAAATTTCAGGGAAATTAAAAGATTTAAAATAATTTTTTGGACTATGGTTTATTTCATGTTAATAAACATGATCAAGACCTTAGAAAAAAATTTAAGTTAAGTTTTGAGACATAATAAAAAGGACCCCGTGTATAATCAAAGACATAGCATATAGTATTAGGACATGGCCTTTAGGCTAAGTCTATAGACATAATAAAAGGTCCTAGGGGTTAGTTAGACCATGTGGAAATAAAAGAGACCAAGGGGCTCTAAAAAATAAAGAGACCAAATGTACAATTTTTAGACTAAGGTTTGGTCGTGTTAATAAACGTGACTAAACCTTAGGATAAAAATAGAACTAAGTCCATGGCATAATAAAAGGGACCCCACATTTAGTTAGACCATGTCAAGATAAAAGGGAATAAGGGGGGATCAGGATGTGAAGAACTTAGGATAAATATTTTATACTAAGGTCTTGGTCAAGTTAATAAACATGACTAGGACCTTAGGATAAAATAAAAACTAAGTCAAATTAAATTGTTCTGAAAAAAATTTAAATAAAAGATTCGACCATATTTGAATTCAAAAGGACTTAGACTAAATATATACTAAGGGTTTTATCAATTCAAATATGAAGTCAATTAATCATTTATAGAACAAAGGCTAGTAAAAGGGGCAATATAACTTTTAACACAAAACCCTGAGTATTTCCCATTTTAAATGAACTCACTTAAACCTATAACCTGAAATATAGATATATAATGTTAGTAATTTTAGAAAATATTGAATCAAAATTATGAAAAAATATGCCAACCAAATAAGTTGTGGATGATATTTAAATAAATATAATATGTAAACACTCTAATGGTACTTTGGTTAGATGAATTTTCAAATTTAGGGTACAAATTTGCACAATTTAAGACAAGAACCCCCATTTAAAAAAAATGGGGGTATGTTGACCTTAAAAAAATCCTTGTATAAATTTTTCAAAAAGTGTTAGTAGGAAAACATATAAAATTATGATGAGAAGAGAAATATTTAAGCAAAGTATTTATTCAAAAGTTGTGCAATAGTGGGCTCTTTAAAAATATGACCTTCATTAGTTTCTAGGTGATAGGTGCTAGGATCAAGAATGTCTTTCACTAAATAAGAGACCCACCATTTTTGGGCATATTTACCATCTTTATCATGGGTATGGTATAGCTTAAGGACTTGATCACCAATATTGAAGTTGTAAACTTTAAAATTTTTATTATGTTGTTTAGCAATGCAATCCTTGTATTGGCAGTTATGTTGAAGATTAGTTAGATGATGTTCATCAAGAATATTAAGGGAATGCAGGTGATATTCACATAATTATTCATCAAAAATGATAACATGAAGATATATGCATAAGGATGTGAGTTAAACTTCTAATGGTAAGACAAACTCAAAACCATAGACTAATGAGAACAATGTTGGCACAGTGACAATATGTATGCTAGTATGATAGGCCCAAAACGTAGGATTAAGTAAAGATGCCATTAAGTGTGTGTTTCACAGATGGTCTTTTGTATAATTTTATTAATAATTTTTTTAGTGACCTCAGATTGTCCATTGAATTGTGGATGGTAATGTGTGGAAAATTTGTGGGATATTTTAAATTTAACACATACCTATCTCAAGTCCTTATTTTTGAAATATTCACCATTATAAAAAATGATAGTATGGAAAATTTCAAATCAATAAATGATTTGGTTAAGGATAAATTTAGAAATAGTGATTCCTATGACATTACCAAGAGGCATGGCTTCTACCCATTTAGTAAAATATTTAGTAACAATAATGATAAAAACATGACCATCTTATGACTGAGGTAATTTACCAATGAGATCTAATCCCCATATGGAGAATGGCCAAGGAGACTCCATAGTTTATAGCTTGACTACTAGTGAATGAATTAAATCACCATGAAGTAATCAAGGATTAAACTTTTTAGAAAAATAGAAAGAATCCTTTTCTAAAGTAGGATAAAATTATCCCATATGTAAGCATTTGCATGTCTTCCATAGTGACCATCATAAATGCCCTTGTGTGCTTGTTTGAGGAGAGGAGGGACATATTATTTCCTTACACAACAAAGGTACCTTATACATTATAGTAATAAAGTGTGTTATATCAAAAGACATATTTAAAGGCTTATTTACATATTCAAGTCTTTATTTGAGAATCTATGTCTAGAGGATAGGTTTGATGTTTAAAGAATTGGATGGTTTTTTTGTACCATGGGTTTTATAGTGAGAAAATCAATTTGATATATTGGTGAATCCTGTGGTTGGATATAATATGGTGACTTTCTTATTTGAACAATAATTGGGAGTCATTACGTACTTGATGAGGATGAAATATAGATGCTTAAAAAGCAAGAGAACTAGTGATAGAGTTTTGATCTCTTGAAATTGGCTTAATGGTAAAAGAGGAAAACTCTTTGGTGAGTGTTATTTCCATTTGATGATAAGTGATAATATTTTCACTTTTACATTGGTAATCATTATTAACCTAGTGGTAGATAAGTTGGCAGCCACCCATAATGTGTATATATGGGATATCTAAGTCAAGTACTACTTTCATATCTAATATTATATATTCATATTTTACCATGTTATTAGTGACATCAAAGGCCATATTGAATCTTACCATGAGGGTTAGTTATAATATAACCTAAAATATCTCCTTGGATGCATTTGGTGCCATCAAAGTCAAGGGTCTAAGTGTATTCAAGCAAATCAATGGTGACTTTAGGAAGCTCTTTGATAACTACTTTGGATTTAGGTATTAGGAATGATATTTATATCTTCTTGATTATTTACCTCTAAATCAACAGTGAAATTATTGAAATAATATTTAAGGGAGATATATTGATTATAACCTTCAATATAGAGAATGTTATTGTTGAGGAGATTATTTTAAAGGTGGTTTTTAGTGGGTATGGGTACCATTGCAAGTTGGTTAGCAATGACTTGCCATTTGATATATTTTTGTGTTATGATTTGAAGGTTAAATTCCATTAGGACAACCATCCATTTGATAATTATATCTCTAAGTAGAAATGCTTTGGAGAAAAAAAGATGAAGTGGATCGGAATGGATAATAAAATAAATAGTTTGAAAAAGTATATAGTGACGTTACTTTTCCACTATGACATAGATAGCAAAGAAATCACATTATACTTTAGTATAACATTTTTAGTAATCAATGAGGCGTCAAATAATATATTAAATAACGTATTCTCTTCATGTATCATCTTGTTAGGAGAACATTTACCTGACTGATATGGGAATAGAGTAGGTGTAAAAAATTAAAGGATGATCATTATAAGGTGGGTAAAGGGTGGGATGATGGAGAAAATATTCTTTCATTTTTTTGAATGCTTTGTAATAGGGATCAGTCCATTCTACATCATTACCTTTTTTTAGAAGGGGATTAATAAAGTATATGTGGTAATCTATTTCTATGATGAATCATTGGATTGTCCCAAGCTTGCCAAAGTAAGTGCGAATGCCTAGAATGGAGTGAGGAATGAACATGTTAAATATAACATTTATTTTACTAGGATTGACATCAATACCATAAAGAGAGACTAAGAAACCTATAAGTTTACTATTTTGTATGGGTTGAGTCTAATTTTGTACTTGATTAATCAATAAAAACTTATAAATAGATCATTGAGATGTGTTGTGTGACTTTTTGATTGGGTAATGAAGTCATCCACATAGGTTTACACCATTTTATGCATAACATGAAAAATGTGATTCATGACACATTGATAAACAACTCTAACATTTTTAAGGATAAAATATATTTTAACATAACATAAGGCTCCCCATTCTATAGTGAATGTTAATTTGTGTTGGTATTTTGAGGCTATGTGGAATGGATTGTAGCCTAAAAAACCATCCATGAATAAAAAGATTTCATATCTAGTAGTCGAACCTATGATGGAATCTATTTAAGTTAATGGAAAATTATTTTTGTGACATGTGAGGTTAAGATTGTAGATGTTGATACATATATGAATGACCAAGGTGATTTTTTTATGAATAAGAACAATGTTTGACACTTATTCAGAATAATCAACATCTTTAATAAACTTGGCATCCAAGGGTTTGATAACTTATTTATGGCATAAGGTGGAAATTTGCATTATTTTGTTAGTGAGGTTTGGCATTTGGGTATGTCATGATGTTATGCACAATGATACTAGGGTTGATACCTAACATGTCCTCATGTGGCCAAGAAAAAATTTCATGATATTTATTAAAGAATAGGCTAAAGTTATCATGCTCAGTCAGCATGAGTTCGTTAGATACTATTATGGGTCGAGGACATGAGGGTGCACAATATTATATTTTGGTAGTTTATTCAATGAGCATAGCATTTCAATCCTAAAAGTGATATGGAGCATTTGGAAGAGAAGGAAAGGGATTTATTTTTGGATCTATTCTAGTAATGAAGTTATTAAAATAAGGATATTTTCATTTTGAATCTCCATGTTTATGATGTTTCTATAGAAGTTGAGTTTATATATCATGGAGTAATTCATGTATGGGTTCATCTCTAGGGATCATGGGTAAGGGTCCATAGTATTCCATGTCTAATTCAAGATCCATGATTTTATTACCATGTAAATCATATTTAATATGTATACGGCATACATTTGTTGCCATAACATCAAGGGCAATTTCAAGTGTAGGTGGAATTTTTTATGAACGTTGATTGGAGTCAGTTATATTGATAATATATATTTTATGTTGTGTTTTAGATGGAGATCTAGTTAAATTGAGGGTGCATCTTTAGTGGTATCTATATAATTATTTATAAGAAGGAGAGTTAGTAGATTGATTGGTGATATAGAATGTATAGAAGGTTTTGGAAGTTTTGAATTTGTAAGATGTAATATTTTTTCAATAACACAATGGGTATTGAGAAGTGGATAATTAACTAAAAGTACACAACCTTCAAGTTCAAACTCATTATATATGGATATGACATGAAAATCATAGTTAAAAGCATGTATTTTGGATAAGGTTTTTTGATAGTGTTGAAAGTCTAAGTCTCATGATTAATCTTGGGCCATGATGTAGTTATCATCATAGGTGTGATAGATAATACATGTTTGTGACTCTAGAGGAGAATCATAAGGAGATACACATAGATCACTAAATTTGTGAGGTGCCATGGTTAAAGGGTCTTTAATTACTTGGCCACTCCATATTCATTACATGTGAAATCATCTATGTAAGAAACTTCATGTGCAGTACATGGAGGAGCATGTTTAGTGATCTCATCGACAAGAAGGATTATATGATCATGGCATAATAAGGAAGAAGGTATTCAGTCCAAAATGTAAGGATGTAATTTAGTAGTATTTCAAGTCATTTATATCATCATCATTAGAATCAACAAGAGTGACCTATAAATCTTGATTCATGTTAATGAATCTAGGTAGATGTGCACTATTAATGCGTGGAATGGTTGGAATATGATACTGAGATTTAGGGTTGGGTAGATGAATACTCCATGTATTAGGATTAGCCTCTTGTTTATAAAATTTTACATTATGAATAAACTTGATACATTGGCTACCCAATAAATAAATAACCCTCATGCGATGTGTCCATGGGAGACCTAAGAGTATATTATAGGATAATGGTAAGTCCACAACCATGAGCTTGGTACATATGGTTTAGGTATAATAGTGAGAGGGATCCAAATACAACCAAGTGGTTTTTGACTCATCTTATTAAATATATGACATGTGAGATGAGTTTTATTGAGATTATATTTATTATACCCAAGTTGTTAAATTAGCCAAAGGGATGTAAAATTAATTCCTGACACTTGATCTATTAAGACTTTTTGAATGAGGATGGTATTAATTATGATTTTAATGAAGAGAGGTTGGTTGTCGACTCAAAATATGATTTCATCATTGATCATATCTTATTCAAGGAATTCAATAGAAGGTTTATAAGGAAAAATAGTTTTGGTAGTGTATATTTATATCGGTGAAGGATCTTGAGGAGGTTGTTTCGCATTTAGGGAAAGTGGATCTTCAATTTCACGTAATTATTGCATTAAGAATTTTCATTAATATGGAGAATTATGAGTTAGACATATAAGGAGTATTTTACAAGGCATAGAGTTAAGTTCCTCTAATAAATTCTAATGAGATTTTGAATATGAAGAACCAACATGAGGTTTGGAAGGTAAAATAATTTTGGTAGGAAGAGAGGTAGTTTGAGGTTCTGATTGGGGAAGTGTTTCCTCATTGGTTTCAAAAGGGATGTTATTGGTACTAGTGTCTTTGATAAGTTGTTCTTTGAGTGATGGTTCATTTAGATTTATGATGAGATATTTATGGGTAAGTTTATGTTTATAAGTGACTTTAGCTACACTCATGTATTGAAAATGGTATAGTATTAGTCATAGTTATCATCAATTACACATATGTCCTTGAGTGAATATTTTGGGTTAGAGGTAGAAAAATATGTTGGGTTATTAGAGGAATAAGGTTTGAAATATTTTTTATTTTGAAGGCATTAACATAATCATGATGATGTATTTTTATGATAGAGTCATGATTGAATGTATCTCCTAGTATAAAAGAAACAACAAATTTGGTAATCCCACAACATATTTCATGGGAATGACCAACATCGGCATGAAACCAATAACATTTTGTAGGATCATACCATATATGTGGATTATTAGCATAATTGAATGGTTTAAAAGGCACTAAAAGTTGTTTCATTTGTTGAACAATTAGGGTTGCATGGGAAGTTTAGGGATTATCCATTTTGTCTATCCTTAGTTTTTTTTAGGAATACTACCAGTGATTACATTGGTGGATCTTTGGAAAGATCCCTTGATGGCTTTAATGTTGGGTTCAAACTATTTCATAAGAAAGTCTTATCACTTATCTTGAATGATAACATTATTTAGAATTTGGGGAGCAAAATTTCAAACCTTATATTGAAGGAAAAGTGTTAAGGTAGTTATGAAGAGTTTGAATAAGCTATCATCAATCATGTTATGATCATATTTGTGAGCCAAATATTTCTAATGTTTGATAAAATCATGAGAAAATTTAGAATTAATGAAATAGATAAGATAATTTTTAGGAAGATCATTGTGTTGACATCCCCTAACTAAATTATTGATTAAATACTCAAGTTACCATATATATTGTTGGGGGAGTTGATTATACCATTATAATACATCTTGTGTGAAAGTTTTAACAAAAATGTTGGTAGTAGTGAAGGTATTTTTGAATTCACTCTTTATAAAGATTACCAAACACTCTAAGTAAAGATGCATGGTCTTTAGTCCCATCATATTTAATAGTTGGATATATATTAAAAATATCAATAAAAAAAGAAAACAACACTAAAGGTTCATTTTGACTATTTTGAATCATCTTGTTATGCATGATGGGTTGGGTAATTATATTTTTTGCAACATCTTTAAGAGGTGGAGGGATGAAATTTTGGTTATTTTGGGGAAGGAAAATAGTAACATGATTAACCATGTTTAAAAAATGATGTTGCATTTACATCATTTGAGAACTATTAGATGTTTTCTTGATGTTCATTTATTGCACTATTTGTACAAGAGTTTGAGTGGTATCATCTAGTGGATTAGTGTTGAGAGGTGGATTGTTAGGATTGGTAGAAGGAAAATTTCATGAATTGGTATTAGGAGGAGGGTTTTCAGGTGGGGGATTGATAGGAGGTGGGTTTTTGGTGTTTATAAGGTTTCATGTGGGGTTTTTAGTTAGGCTTGTATCAATTACCCCCATAGTGTAATAAATTTATTTAAAGAAATAATTATCATGAGAAGTGTAAAATGGATCTGATCCATCAGTGTCATCAATTGGAGTAATTTGGACCATATTGTATCCCAAAGATGAGGGATGAGCATAAGTACTCCAATAGTGAGATTACTCTTAGATATAAATGGTAGGAAGAAAAGAACATCCCATATATCATCTAAATGGATTGAGATTGTCAAAAAATAATTATGATATGGGATTTCATGATGCTTGAAGTAACAACCTAAGATCATAAAGCAATTCTGAAAAATAAGAAAAAAGTTGGCCATACACTTAATATCATCAACCAAGATGTACAAAATTGACTGGGTTGATAGGGCTTGGAGGAAAGACCAACAAAAAAGGATGCAAAAGATAGTCAAAATGCTTGATTATGTTTTACAGATATTAAAATGGAGGGAATATAAAAGACACACAATAAAATAGGTCAACTATGTACTGATGTCAAAGAGAATAGATAGCTATAAGAAACTATATCAAAGAAAGTAACTGTGTTTTATGGGATAGAAGGTTGACCAACCTATAAGAGACTAGGACAAATAGGATGATTGTGTCTTATAGAGAGATAAAAACTATAAGAGACATAGTTGAATAGGTTGAATGTGTTCTAATGGTAAGGACAAGTTTTTATATTTTTGCCAAAAACTTAAAATAAATACACAAACAACTAAATTGATCTATTTGATAGTCGTGGCACATAACACAAACCTTGTACCAACACTAGCTAATACAATTTTTGTAATACAACATATAATCATTAGAGAGAATGTAGTAGAAATAGAAATGCTAATCTGAATGGTCATTCCTGAATGTTTTAATTTATAATATTTTTAAAAAATAAATATGATAGAGAGTTGGCTATAAGAAGGAACTAGAAAATATATCTAAAGATAGGTTCAAGTAGTTGAGGCTAAAAGGGATCTGCATTGGTGATGGTACTGGCTTGGTATTGGGGCCTACTCCTCACTTCAAAATACCACAATGATAAGAGTGTTAGGTGCTTTTCCAATATATACCATCAACCATGTATTTATATTTTGACAAAAAACCAAGTCGAATTCCCCCTTGGTGATGAAATCTAAGTAGGTAGACCTTGGTTATAAATTGTTTAATGCTTTTTGGTGTTATGTTATTTAGAAGTGTGTGAAAAATAAAAATAGTGTGACTAAATTGGTAAATTAAAAACCTTGTATTTAGTATATGTGTGTTACTCTAAGCAAGCATCAAACAAAAATGTAATGTGAATTAATTACTAGTAAGATAGGTTAATTCCCTTATTTTTAAAGAGTACAGAGTTGGTTTAGGTGACACTATATGAAAATAATATAGAATAGAGTCGATAGAGTCAATGTCATCTATTAAGGTAAGATCCATAAGAACATAGTCAAATGGGTTAACTGAGTCTTCTAGATAGGAAAATAAACTACCTAACTATGTTGATCTAGTTGACCCAGTTCACTATAGGGTTACAGTTTTATAAACTGCAAACTATGAAAAACAAGACTATAAATGACTAATAAGGTAAGAATAAAAATAATAATTTTTGAATATGCTATATTTTTTATTTTAATGTTGTTTTACTCAAATGATTATTTCTTTTATTCTACTAAAAAATTTAACTAGGTTGACAAAGTCTGCAAATTTGTATGTTGAAAATGACATTCTAACATAGTAGGTTGGGTTGTCCAAGTCTATAAACTTGTGGCTTAAAAAGAGAACTAAGTCAAGTTGATTGATTTAATTACCTATTATTGGCTAAGACCTACATAGATAAATATAAAGTCAACCAAAGTGACTATGTTAAAATTGTGCATAAAATGTTAGACGGTATTGATCAGTTTGATCTAGTACTGTATAAATAAAAATATATAATAAATGATAATAAATGAATATGTGAAAGAAAACATACAAGTTTTAGATTCAATTCAGGTTCAATAGAATGTATACAAGGTAAAGTGAAGTTGATTTATAAATCAATCCTAAATTGGAGAATATAAATCACACTTACCCTTCTGTTTATTGGTACATTTAGATAATTAGGGTCATGACCAAGATGGATCCACTATACCTAACCAAGGAGTCATTTAACACAATAATATCACTAGAAAGGGTTTTAATTATTCTAATGAAGAAACACCATGCAATAACCCTAGCTAGGTCCTATGTTTTTCTTATTCACAAAGTAAATGACAAAGTAAAGTAAAATCTAATCTAGTGCTCACTTAAGTATGTTGCACAAAATGGGGGTAATAAACATAAAATAAAACATGCATAGAATAATTATAATTAAGTAAATATAGATATAACCCTAATGTATTGAGATATAAATACATTACTTATGATACTTATAAATATTAAAATAGAGGAGTAAGAGTTAGAGATACTTACTTTTGAAGATGAACCCATTAGGACTCAATCTCTTCCTTGGTGAATGGTTCTTTGCATGAATTTGTTGTGGTTTGTAAGGATCACTAAGATAGGCCAAATCATCCAAGACTTTTACATAAGACAAGGCTATTCTCCAAGTATAATCCCTAAACAATGAATCTTATATTAGTATGATGGAAGAGTAGATTGTAAAGAAGAAAAAAGAATGATTAACTATATCTCTTTATGAAATGGAAAAAAAGATGTGTATATATAACTAGATCTAACCTTAAACCCTTATGAAAGTTTAGTCAATAGAATTGACCCAATCAAACATGTATTATTAATTAATAAAAGTAGTTAGGTCTTAGACTAGGTCTATCGAGGCCAACCTAGTCTTGTAATGTGCTCATATATTGTAAGTACAGGGTCAACCTAGGCCAACTTTGTTTGGTAAATGTAAAAAATAGTTTTTGGATTAGGTAGGGCTTGTTCAAGGTGGTGAATTACTTGGAGTGTTTAAGGGAGGTGTCAAATCTTAGGTAAGTGTATATGAGAGGTTTGTGCTGGTTACAAGTGGTGGTACATGAGACAATAATATTGTTAAACACCAATGATCTACCCAGCCCTTTCCTGGTATACCCTTTAAGGTGTTCACTCAGAGAGATTGAGACTTTATGGGTTCTTTAAAGATAAAAAGTATCAATAATTGATAATTTTTTAAATTATTATGTGTATACACTAGTTACATGACATTTTTTACTAACACATATATGGATGGACTATTATGATATGATTATGTTAATTTCTTATATTTCATTTATTCCAAATTTCACTTCCTTGAATTTATTTCATTTCTTTTTATTTTATTACTTGTGTAACATTTGAATATGTTACTTGCCTATTGACCCTTGTGCCATTATATGTTGTTTGGACATTTGAATATGTCATTATATGTTGATTGAAAATTTTAATATGCCCATTGTATGAAGTATACTTGGATAATTATTTGGAATTAATTGAGTGATATTTTATGTGTGATTGTTATTGGGTTGAACTTATAGTGTTACTCTCTAAGACATTGCCATGATACATATCATGCATATTAGGGCTTGATGTGATCACATACTACATGCTTCATTTATGTATATACATAGACATGCTACTCTTATATGCTACATGATTTAGACACAGATGATAAGTTTATATTATCCATTATGAGGTAAGGTAAATCCCAGATTATATTTCCATCACCTCAAAATTGGGAGCATATCACTGAGAGCATGTCCTAAAGGCATGACTTCCACATTTACACAATTTTCATATTTTAGTGAGGGAATGTTCTAAAGACATGCCATCACATTTATTAAATTCTCAATATCTCAAAATTTTAGTGGAGGCATGTCACAAAGACATGACCTCCACACTTGCATAGTTTTAGTATAGTTACATGATTCACATACACACTAGGGTTAGAATAATATATTACACTAATTTATCACAAGATTTGAAATAAGGTTTTGTAGATTTATGACTCATATACTCCAGTTTGAGACATATTAGAGGTGCTTATGACATGATAATGCACAAAAATGTCAAATTTACCAATTATATTTCTAAATAATATTACCAGGAAACACCTTAATACTTGAAGAAGTAATGTTATCTAATCTTTTCAATCTGCACTAAGTGGTTCTCTTTATAGGTTGAATTTATTAAATAATAAAACCTTAATATATTTATAGGCTAGGTTTATTAAATCATCTAACATACATATATTTATAAGATGATTTGATTAAATAACTCACCCACACAAAATTATATATTCACACTTGAGTTGTGAGATTGATATTTTATGATCTCAATGGTCGTGTCACAACTCATCCTTACACTAGATTAGGGGAATTATACCTTATAAATTCCCTCTTCAAACATAAAAGGATAAATTTTGAACCTCTTTTAGATCCAATGCTTCATAATAAATCATATTTACCAAAAAAATTACAATGGGGAGAAATGGTTACACTTACACACATGTGTACTCTTTCCTTGCTATTTTTACTTTCATGCATTTCAATTATTTAAAATTTAAGGTTATGTGAATTAATTAAATGATATTAGTTATAGGTCATACACTATAATAACACTCAAAGTGGGCTCAATAAAAGGCAAAGTGTGTTATACACACCTATGTGCACATTTAATTCCTTTAACCTAGTAATTTCATCCTTATGTATTATTACATAAAATGGGTAAAAAATTAGATACTTAAACTAAATATTTATAGCATCTTAGTGTTATACATTTTAAAATATAAATTAAGGCTCTAAAATTTAGTTATGGACCTTAATTTTAATTAAAGGCTCACATTCACCATCTCAATGTACTAAAATTATTATCTTATAGTCTTACCATTATCATTTTGATGACCCAAAACACTTTTACAATATAGAAAGCTTAAAATTTGATGTATATCCTTATTATTAGTTGCATATATATATACTTGTCTTATATCCATATAGACATTATCAATCATAGAGGGACATTAATGTTGATGCCAATGTCCTAATCCTTATCTAGTGTCAAATTCTCACAATTTATCTAAATTAAAAATAGTTGAAACCTATAGATGAGCCTATTTGTCTTATTAAACCCTACTATGAGATATTTTAAAAATGTGTGATATATGTAGAAGTCTAGGACTTCTCATCATGGATATAGAAAATACCAAGCAAGAACATACTAAGGTTCATTATTTAAATCACACAACTATGTTTTTATACCCTATTCATACCTATTTATTTATCAGTCATTGGAGAATTCATAAAAAAGGTCTAAAGCATCCAAAGAACAACCCATGACCATTATCATGTTATAATAAAGATAATTGCATACATGTATATATATTTGTTTAAACCTAAAATATAGATGTGGGAAAATTTAGGATTAAAGGGGAAAATATATCCTAGGTAATATGGATGATAGACTATCTCTAAAGCATGCCAATTATTTACAAAACTCAAGTAAACATATATTGAATTTATTATTCTGAGATGATAAGAATAAAAATTACAACCATGATAGATATTTTTATAACAATGAAAAACAAGATACTTAGTTTCGATGTTAATGAAAATATATATTTGGAAAAAGCAAGAAGTGTATTGGATTTGGATTCTATAACAATCACCTAATTTTGGATGTCGTACCTCTATAACCTCAAGTACTTGCATCAACCCAAGATGGTTGTGTCAATACTACTATTTAGATCAAACATAGGTGTCTAATATGGAATACTTATTGAATCAAAATCTAACCACCTACATGATTTTAGGTTTTTCATCAGCTTCACTCTGGTTCATTCAAATCTAGGTCATAGACTATCATTCCTTGTCAAATACAAAAACCTTAGTTCTTCATCTTCATATTATTTATCATAAAATTGGGTTAGTGGGTGTATCATTAGAATGTAAAATTATCAATATTTTCACTAAATTGTAAATACAAGAAAAAAATCATAAATATTAAAATATACACCTAAGACCTCATGAGAAAACAAAAACAATGAGACAAAAATGATAAAGATTCAAACATACATGATGTAAAACTTTATTAAAACTCATATTTTTTGGGATTTGGACCAAATGTAGATTTATATGGTTTTTATCAATTCCAATTATGTGAGGATATCTCCATAAAATCTATGGATGTTGTTTAATTGATCACAAGAAGAAGGTTGATGAACAAGGTATATCAATAAAATGATAGGGCTTCACTATATCACTTAAACATGTTGAATTACAATGCAAAGGGGTCTATTTATAACAAATATGGATCAAAGAGTACCCTTCATCTTGAAATCAATATTAATGGTTATAAATGAGTCCTAAAATGTACGCATGGATCAATACATGGATCACTAATGTGAGCCTTTGATCTCAATCAAGATGAAGGGTGGAGGATGAACTTTGAAAAATATCAAATAAGAATTAATATAAGCCCTTCATCTTGTTTCCAAGATTAAGGGAGGAGAATTATCCTCAAAATATAAGACGAAGGGTGGATAATCATTCCAAATAAAGCACATGGATAACCAATATGTCCATTCATTTTGTTTCCAAGCTGAAGGGTTAAGAATACTCCTTAAAATATCTCACAATATTCATTATGGGCCCTTCATCTTGTCTCCGAGTTGAAGGGTGGATAATATTGTTGTATATTAATTCACTTTATCAAATTGATTTATCTCAAAAAAGCATATTCCAAATAATCTCTAGATCTTTTCCTTTTACATGAAAATTCCCACTTGGAGGAAAAAGAGGAATTAATTAATTGTAAGATAATCATAATTCTATTTACAATAGAACTATAATTAGAAAGTGATTTAGAGTAGGGGAATTAATAGAATAAATTGATTAGAGAAATGATAATTAAATATATATAATATGATAAATTATCTCACCTAGAGATAATTTACACTACCTGATGTGAATTTGAACATGTATATTAAATGAATAGATTATTATAGACGAGATTGTGTGAAATTATAGGAAGTTATTTCACTTTATAATTTGACATGAAAGTGATAAAATTAGAGTTTATACAGTGGGCACATGATGTTGAGTTTCTAAAAAGACCCATTTATCCATAAATACTACCTACATAGATAATACTTGAAGATGACTTCAGACTTATGTAGTTCTCCCCTACATGTTTGCTTGTGTTCAAATCATGCAATGTGTGATAAGTAAAATAGTGACCTAGCTTGAAACTTGGAATATATATCTCTTCCACTACTCTTTTAGTAATTTAGACCTGTAGATGTTTTATCCCTATGAATGATATGAAAATAGGAGAAAATATGGAAGCTTTTCTCTCTTTAGTGATTAATAAATTACTTTTGGTAAGTTACCTTAGTTTATCTAGGTTTGTGTTAGGTTTAAAATGAATGAGGGTTGATTTTATATTTATACCAATATTTTTGGAGAATATAATACATTAAAATAACTTAGGTTAAACTTTAGGATACATTTCATTTGTAAATTGGATGACGTTAGGGCATTGTACACTTATGTCGATGTAGGCATTTGACTAAGATGTAAGTTTTTAGAAAGTAGAAAAGTAGGTACATGTCCTAAAATTTTAGATGTGGAATATAATTAGGTTTATAATATTATGTAAATGATTTAAGACTTATTATATCTCAAATTTTCAACCTATATAATTCAAGTATACCTTCTCAAATTTGGGATAACATGGAACTATCTATGCAAATAGGCAAGCTACTACAAGAGATATATCTCTAGATTTGAAAGGGCTAGCTCCCTTGATCTATCTTTTAAGATCACAAAATAAAATATAATAAGCACTATTGGGGTTAAAAAAAACTCATTCATACCTATTCATCCTCTAGTCTATCAAATAGACCTCAATGAAACTCCAAACCACACTTATCATGTCCAACTTGACAGTCACTCACTTTCTCACTATTCTATCCAAGACTACCTATAATGAATAACTTATGAGAGGGGTTTACATGTATGAAATATTTGATAATAGGATTTTAAGAGTTTAAATTCATCCCTAAACTCCTTTCACAATGACTTTCACTTATCTATTCCATTTTATACCATCATTTTAACTCAACTCTTGTAGAAAATAGAGATTTTGACCTATTCATACAAGTGATGGTACAAAAAATCTCAATTTCAAGGAGTATAAAAGAGTTAAAAGAATTTCAAAAATATTCTCCAAGTTAATTAACCCCTCAACATTGAATTTCAATTCATTTTTTGTCCATCAGGTTCGTATATGGGTTTTAGGTCATTTAGCTTGTTAAGAATGATTCATAAAAGTTAGACTCTTAACCCTTAAACCAATGAAATTTATTTTGAGTTCATGAGACTCATCAACTTTTCCTAAGTGTTTTGGATCACATTCAAATCATCTATATAGATATGAGTGAAGAAAGTTGGCTTCTTGAGCTCTTACTTGCATTCTAGATAGGCCTGAGACAAATTTAGGCCAAAATGACCAATGATCCATTGTATTATAAAAAAAGGGTTAAATAAACCTTATAATATCCCCTAAATTATCTCAATTTTTTTGGGAAATTCCTATTTTAATATGAATGATAGTTAGGCACCTGATGGTTTATGCCTAGTTATAGGCCTAAACTATGTATTCTAATTATTTGACCCTTCTAAATTTTTTTAGTGACTATAGGTTATTCCTTACACTCATTAAACTTAAATAAAACTTATTCCTCATTAAAAATTAATTAAAGGCTCTCCATTTAATATTTCACCATCCATGTTCTATAGGTCTACAGGTTTGCTTGCTACTTGAGTACCTCTTGTCTGAGATAGAACAAATGATACATACCCTATTGGTTTGACCTAAAGGATGCGATGGGGGTATTTTTTTTATTTCATGATGACATTATGTAATAAGTATAAAATCTAGGTCACTTTTATAGATATCTCAATACCAAAATATCTCATGACTATATTTTATGCCTATGACTATGTATAGGATTTTAGTTGGCTGAGTATGAGGTTCAAAACTTAGTCTTTACTCTATTTATTTTCATCTAATAATCATATTAAAGTGTGATATTACCACTATGAGAGTGGTTTAAAAAATTTCATTCCATCCTACACCTTTGCATATCGACCAAACTTGTACCTTTCATTAGCCTAGACTGGTATGTGACTGTGTCAAACTGTAGTTGTGTATTTAAGAGAAACCAATAGGTTATTTTAGGTGGTGATATAGGTTTGAGGATTATTTTTCAATCATTTGATTCATATTGATGTCACTAGTATCATCTTATACCTGAGTGGACTCATTTCATGCCTTGAAACCATTCTCTCATCTCTTACCACCAATTCATTAGTTATTACCTACAACATTGTATTACTACATGTCCATTTGGATTAAAAGCATTGTACCTATTTGAGAATTTAAGTAGAAACTTGATTAAATTTAAACCACTTAACCATTATCTCATCTTTACCTAACAACCCCTTCTTGTATTTACATGTTAGTTATAGTCCTATGCTATAAGGAATAAACCATTTAGGTTCAAACATACCTCATAGTCTTTCACCATAATATGACACTATTCAAAGAAAAGTGTCTTTTTAAATAATTTAAGGAAAACATTCCCATTTTGAAACCTTGCAATTCTGAGACTCTAAACTCAAGTGTGGCTATAGATAATGGTCTCAAAATTCATACATTGACCTCCTTATGATCCATGAACCTATTTGAGATGCTAAGATAGGCTCAAATGCTTCTAGACATGTCTTGATTCCTCTTTCAAGTTTGAGCATGAAACCTATATATGCTTGTTTCAAGGCTACTTAAATGTATTAAGTATTGTAGGCCCTGTATTACATAAATGACACTCTTGAGACCAAAAATTTAATTAAGAATATGGTCAAACATGCTCTATGAGGCTAAAATTAAACATATTAGCCTTTTACTGAAGCCATTCATAGGAGGATGAAACTCCACAATTGCCAAAAATTTCTTTATAGATCATGATGGTGTTCATTATAACAAAGTGAGATGTTTCAACTTATCTTATTATATTCACATGTTCCAAACATAATGAAATCAACATGAAATGAGTGAGAATGATCTAAAATACCACATACACCATTTGGTTAACACAAACCACTGAAAATAGATGAGAAAATTGAGGTGTTGTGGATGTGCAAGAAGTTTGGAGGCACTAACTATCCTAGTGATTGTTCATATAGTAGGAACCATCAATTTATAAACCATTGCATGAAATTGAAGTACAAAGTGACCCATAAAAACCACCAATAACACTCACCTTAACTCATCTTCTCATATTTGTACTAACAAAAAATTGTTTGACCTTCTTGATCTATTTAAGAGATTAATAAGAGAGAGAAAATATTTTTTTCCATTTTTGACCTGTTGTATCTTCTTAAACCTAAAGCTAACTTTTGGAGATCTTAAGACACCTTTTTAAATCCTTAACACATGCCAAATATGCCATTTGACACTACCTTATTTATAATTAATCTCTTTTATTATATATTAAGCCTAATTTTTTTTAGTTTAAAAATTGAGTCTAACACTCACCTACCAAGTGGTATGTTAGATTACACTTTGACACATTTATCTTTAGTTAAAAACCATAAATTTCACTCTAACATGACCAAAAGGTGGCATAATATGACATAAGACCAATTAGGCAAATGTGACAAAGGTTTAAAACACATTAAGTGACATACAAAACATGAATTAACCCACTTAGGACCATTATGGAAATTTTATGACTTAAAGGACCTTATGAAAACTTTGCACATGTAGGGGGTTCACATAATTTGACCTAGGGATAAAATTAGTCAACATTTTGGTGATTTTCAAGGGGTATCATGTCTACTATGCTAAGGACCAGTTGTATTATCCTATCGTTTGGAAATGGAGTCACCCATATAGTTTAATTGACAATGAAAAACCTATAAACATACACCAAACTCAAACAAAACACAACAAGGAAACAAACACACAAGACAAGAAACCAAATCACACACCTATGCTCTCTAATCACTTAGGGAAAACACACAAAAACATAAGCAAAAAGACACAACTATCCTAGTATGTACAAGATTTCAAAACACTTAAGGTAAAGGAAAAGTACTAATTGGTTTAACTATTACCAAAGATAATAATTCTTGCATCAATTTTACTCTATAAAAACAAACTCTCATATGATGCATACTTGTAAATGGAAACTTACTTATGGATATAATCAAATGATTTACCATTGTTGGATCCTCTATTGACTACAAGTGTACCACTTGGAGATATCATGAACACTCCATCTAGCTCATTTGGATTCTTGTTTGTCTTTTCAAGTGGCTTGTTCCTCATCATATTCAACTAACACTCCTCAATCTAGTCCTTGGGAATCACTAAATCTTTCCAACTTCAAATGTTTTTGAAATAAGATATATCTGATGTTGAGAGTCTTCAAGGCAATCTTATTTGTGCTCATAAAAAACCTCATGATATGCTAAGGTTATTTATTTTTTGGTAGAGACACCAAGATCTTCCTTGTAATCATATGGATTATGATTGAATTGAACACTAGGTTTGTATTCTTTTTGAAAAGTTGCATACATGCTTACCTCCTCAAACTCCTACACTATGGCATTGATTTTTTGCCATATATAATCCACATATTCATTATGTTCATGCTCATTAACATCCTCCTATTTGGAAATCAAAATTAACTGCTCACTAGGACTATCATGCTTTTTCACAACTAGGATACTCACATAATCATTTATGTGTACAAGATAGTTTCCCCATGCGACTTGTTCTATAGAATCATCATAATATACCCTAAGAACTCAAGAAAATTATTTATGGATAATGTATTTACCAATATTATTTTCTTCAAAACCATACTTCTTAACTTCCCACTCATCAAGATACTAGTTAGATATGCCATCAAGAAGTGTTATAGGTTCTTGATCACTAGGATGATCTTCCTCTTCAATGACATTGTAATTCATATTAGAGGTATAAGGAACATATGGTTCTACATGAAAACTATAGAGATTTTCAAATTTTTTTAAACACCTTTGCACCATATTTAGTCCTAAATGCCATATAGGACCAATCTAAAGTCAAATAACCTCTAGTCTTAGTAGTGAACTCTATTGACAAAAAATGTGTAAAATGAGGTGGCACATCCACAAACATAACATCCTATCAAATAGTGACATTAAGAAAATAATGAAGAAAAGTTTCGAACCTTTGATTATGCTAATGGTCTTGGAAGCTAACCCATCCAATTGTAGTACTCCTTTGGCATGAGGCTCATACTTCAAGTTTAATTTATTAGCTACTTGATTGGGAATGACACAAGTAATTTCTCCACTATCAATAAGACAATTTTCAACCAAATAATATCCAATGATGATGGAGAGATAGAATGGATTAGGTTTGTCTACCTTTTTATATTTTTTTGACTGGCCTTCACTTGGTTTCAAAGTGTTTGTCAAGGATGCCTGTTTCCCACTAGGTTGTAAAGTTTTTATTAAGGTTGTTACCTTCGCACTAGGCTGCTTGGTTTCCAAACTAAGCTTAGATAACTCTTATTGAAGTAGGTATTATTTCCCAATTATTAATAATGTATCCCACATTGATACATTCACACGACACCTATTCATCTTCTTTACAATGTTAGTGAAAGTACCACTAAGTTTTGCTTGTCCACTAGTAAGAATGGTGTTGCCTATGAATTGAGAATTTTGAGGTATCAAAACACTCTTGTATTATAATTTTTTTAATCAACCGGTGAATTTGGTACTACATTAGACATATCTACCCTTTGAGATGTTTGAACATTCATTTATTGACCATTAACATCCCCTTAAACTTATTCAATTACCTTTCTCTTTTCCCTTGTGTTTGTAGCTATAAGACTTGCATATTTTCATGATTTCCCTTAATAATTCACAACACATGAGTCATATTTATTACAATTGAATAATGTAGACCCCACTTTATTACTCTTTCCATTAGGCTCTCCTCCATTTAGTACCTCATATTTGGTCATAGTTGGCATAGTTCCCAAACTTGTCATGAAGGCTTGATTGAAGGACTCATTGACATAAGTATATCAATCATGAGGTTGATATAATGAAGGTTGACTATCATGATCTTGGGAAAGATTAATTTTAGTTATCACTAATGCTCTTGAGGTGTAATGAGCATTGGAATTATAACCATTGTATGTCTTTGTTTGAACCAACTGTCCTTGAACTTGAGGATGACCTTGAAAAGGTGGTCTATTACCTTGATATAACTTAGGGTAAGATTTATTAGGTTTATAGTGGCTTTATAAAGGCCTTAATTTATTCTAATATATGATCCTCTTTAGACCTTATATCTCTTTTTACATATCTCTCATTCTTTATGCATCATTAGACTTACTTGGTTGACTAGGGGAAGCAGGTTTATGTTTAAGTGTAGGAATGAAAGCAACAAAAGGTGTAGGGGTTTGAAAATCAAGTAATAGATGCATATGAGTTATTAGTGAAACATTATTAGCCTAAATCAAATAATTCTCTACCCTAATGTCTAATTCATAGGTATTAGACAAAGTGTTACCTACCATAGATTGTATCATCATTGAAATGTCACTATCAAAAGACTTAAGATAGTAAAGGAAAACATAGTGAGCTATGGGTCTTACCAATATTGGGATCCTATCCCATGTATTCTAAAATATTGTGTTTAAGTTTTTAATGACTTATTGGGTGGTCTCCTTATGTTGGTCAGCTACTTAGTTAATGATAAGTTGTCACTCCTATCCTCAAATCTTCTTCTCAATCCATCTCCTAACTCATCCCATGTGGTGATTAATTTAGGGACCCATTTACCATACAAATCAAGATATTTACCCTTGAAAGGGATATCCAAATATTTTATTTCTATGTTATCTTAAATTATGTGATGGATATTTTAAAATTTATCAATGTTTCTAATATGTTCAATATGGGTAATGGCCATCTCACCAATGTATGAGGGAACACTTTTGAGGGTAGATATGGTTATGTCATCATAGTGGGAAAGTATTAGAGGAATATATCCATTGAATTAAAAAAATTTAGGTCCTTTCCATAGTGTCTTTAGGGATTTGCAAGAATGGGCCAATCAAAAATTTTCTTATAGGCTTGTGATCAAGGTATGAATTTTTTAGATAAGGATAGGTGGTATCAAATCTATTTGATTTGTATGAATAATGAGGAAGATCTTGGAAATAAAAAGGAATTACTTTAGTATTATACCTATTGTTTACCTTATGAATTCAATAGTACACTAGTTTGTAACCAAGATTCAATTTTTGGAGTCGCCAAATACTGCAAGAAGTGGACTATTATAGCCTCCTTATTGTCAAAGCCAATATCCACCTTGAACAACCTTCTTGGAATTTATGTCCCACTAGGGGTGATATAACTATTATATCCCAAATTTTCACCCTAGATAATACAAGTAAACCTTATAAAACATGGGATAACATAGAACTATATCTATAAATAGGCAATCTAATACAAGACATATATCTCTAGATTTGAAAGGGCTAGCTCCCTTGATCTATATTTTAGGCTCACACACTACACTATACTAATCACAATTAGGGTCAAAAATGGAAGAAGTAAAGATTAAATTAGCCTATAATAATCAAGGTGATATACCAAAGATAACACCAAAAACATACTTGTATTTGTACTAAAAAAGAAGACTGCTAAAATTGACTTTAACTCAATGTTTTTTTAGCATAAGTATTTCTACATGGAGTCATATTAATATACATATATAGAGATGGGTGAAAATAAGGTTTGATATTAGAAACTACTAGTCTCTCTCACACTTCAAAACACACTTAACCAAAACATACACTTCATGAGACCTATTAGAAGAGATGATACTACTCATACAATGCATATAAGAGCATAATGGAAGCAAGGAGAAGACATTCATCACTTGTCATCTAGATAGACTACTTGACATACTTAGGTAAGAGTTGTAGAGACAAAATCAAATTTATAAATTTATTCAAAGATAATTAAGGATATCAAACTAGTAGGGCTTCACCATACCAATTGTGGATTCCTTTACAATGCCAAAATGGTTTGCATATATAAAAAATAGGAGAGGAGAGAGATTAAGTGAAGTTGGATAGTCAAAATTCAAAGTTTAAATACTTGAAACCCATTAAAAATTAAAGAGAATAAGTTGAAAAATATTTCATGAAGTCCTCTTGAATATCTATCAATCTAAAACATAACACCTTCTTGAAGTTGGCATAGTGACACTCCATGTCCTTATTGAAACTACCTTGTTGATGAGTAGTCCACTCAATTACTTGAAACTATTAGGATGTGGAGCTAAAAGCTTCAACTGGTGCAAACAGGGAGGAGGTTGCTGAGTTCCAGGGAGACCGACGTCGGTAGAGTGCAGTGCACAAGGCAACCGATGACTTCAGGGTGGACAGGAAGGAAACTGACATCGACAAGATGTCAGGTAACGTCGGTCACCTCCAAATAGTAAGGGACTGATGTCAGTCACCTGTGACAGTTCCAGAACTACTTGTTCCACGGACAGTTAGTTCGTTGAATCGAGTGTTTGCATGTAAAGGCTATTTTTGGTCTTGAGTTACATGTCTAATTATTGTAATTAGGTTAGTCTAATTATTGTAAGCATGAGATCTATATATGGACTCATGGGATGTATTTTAAAACTTGTAGCTAGTGAGTAAGAGAGCAATAAGCTTCTTCAAAGAGAAGAGAGCAATGGTGCGTTCCTCCTAGTGCCACAATACCAAGGTGGGTACTGGATTGTAGAATCAGCAGGGTTCTTCATATGTGTATGATCTTGGTCAGCATGTGTGCATGAATTTCTATAGGAGATATACAATGGTGAGTAAGGTCTAGTGATTTACAGGTAGCAGCAGAGAGTAGGAGATCTACTTGGAGTACGGTTGTGTACTTGACATACTGGCAGTGTGTTACTGACTAGTTGGAGAGGTGAACATCAATTCTATATTGGAGTTGATTGTTGTGACCGAGAGAGAGAGGGAAGAAGGTCTTGAGGTGTGGTGAACCTTTGAGGTGGAAGAAAAAGTGGCATCTTCTTTATTGTATATTCTTCTGAGTGATTATTAATACAATTGTGTATTGTCTCTCAATTCCTGTGTTGTTTCATATTTCTAGTTACTTATTGATTCTAGTTAAATTCCGTGTTTAGTTGCTAATAAAAGAAGTAATCATATGTGCTCTAATTGGTGGAGCAAGATCCTGACTAAGTAGGCATCAGAGCATGTTTATTGTTCTAGGTTCATGACAATTGGTATCAGAGCTTTTGGTTGGGTTGACTAATAGGTGGTTTCAGATCTGGTAGTGTTTTTTATTACAGGTCACTCACAGGGGTTTCAGATTGAGTGGGAGTATAGCAATGGCAGAAGAAAGTAAGCTACAAATGGAGAAACTAAATAGCATGAATGGTCTGATTGATGGAAAGAAAGAGCAGGTAAAAGGAGATTGTTGATCGGTAGAATATCAGCATGTAGAAGCAGATGTTGCAGAGGTCATTGCACAGGTTGCTCTAGATAAAGTAGAATCTTTGTTTACAGATTCTTTTGCCTCTTTCCATGCAGCTCGAAGTAGAGCATCTTTTCATGGGTATGTCTTTGGAGACTTTGGAGAGATTTATTTAGGGGTTGGAGAGCCTTGTCAGATGATTGACGAAGGGGAAGTGAAGCTGAAATTGTAGACAGATGACACACAATGGTTGAAGGAAGTCATGTAGGTATAGTCTTGGAGATGAGTCTAATTTCTTCAGGAAATTTGGGTGATGGGAGATGCACTGTAACTCTCACAATGGATACACTTGAATTAGATGGTGGTAAGAAAGTAGGTATCCTTTATCTATCTACTTATATTGCTAATTCACCTTCTGTTGCAGAGATGTGGCTTCATAGGCTTAGTCACATATGTAGAAGGAGAATGCAGGTTTTGAAGTAGAAGTCAGATGTCTTTGACAAGCTAAAGAACTAGAAAGCCTTGGTGTTCATGGAGGAGATGACAGATAGAGATTAGGTGAGGAGACAGAATTATTTTGAGCAGAGCTATGTTGATTTGAATAGGATTTTGATCCATGGAGAGCTTGTGGGTAAAAAGTTATCCCTCACAGACAAACACAGGTACCAGCATTGATCAGATAGTAACCGATGTCGGTAGAATGAAGACTGACATCGGTCATGAAGGAACTGATGTTGGCAGAAAGGACACCAGCATCGGCCAGGGAAATGACATCAGCAGTCAGGGTCAGCACAGGGAGCCGACATCGGTCGGGAGTAGACTAGGAGATGGCTGAGATCGGTCACTGGTATAGATAATGGGCAGACAACAAGCTATCAACAAGTCTCAAACACTCATGTCGAGGTCAGAAAAGGTATGTGAACCTCAATTCATTGTTCATCTTCTTTATATTGCTTATTGATAGTCAAGAACTAGGAAGATGGAAGAGGCAATGCAGGTAGAATCCAGATACAGTGGGAGCTTGGCATGGATGAGGAGTGTGAGTCCTTGGAAAAGAACCAAATAGGTATTTGTTGGTAGAGTTGTCAGCTGGAAGTAAGCACTGAGAGACGAAATGGATTCCCAAGTTAAAGAAGAGAGTGGATGGATACGTGAGATGGAAGGCCAAGGTATATGGTCTTAAGGAAGCTACAGGATAGTGGTACAGGTTTGACAGGTGGATGACTAAGCATGGCTTCAGTCAATGTCAGTGTAATTATTGTGTTTATCTTACCAGGTGGATGATGATTACAACATTAACCAATTACTGTATGTGGGTTATTTGCTAGCAAGTTTGTACATACGAGGATTCGCTAAGCTAAGGGTAAGGTTAGTTCAGAGGTGTGTCATGAAGAATTTGGAGCAGGAAAATTCTTTGGCACAAGAGACATGGAGATTTTATCTTCAGTGGGAGCTGATGTGAAGACGGTGTTGGCGGGGTTCATGATGCAGGATGCAAAATCAGAAAGCACACCAAGGGCTGGGCAGTTTAAGCATAGCTTAGAACAAGTGTTCAAAATCACATGAGGTCTAGTGTAGACCTGAGTTTTCCTAAAGTAGTGGGAGTTGTCAGAAAGTATGGAGCCAATTCAAGGAAGATGTACTAAAGGGCAATTCAGTGGATTCTTACAGGGATCAGTGGTAGGTCGACATGCTATACAGGGTCAAGTTGTTTTCTACATAGGTTTGTAGATGCAGATGTGGCAGGGTACTTGGATGACAAAGGCACAAAGGTTAGAGCATCACAGGGTGTGGTGGTTAGTTTTCAGGATTGATCTTGAAGAGGGATACAAGCTAGGGTACAAATTAGATAGTGTACAAATATAGGTACAGTTGTATCTATTTATCTCCAAGTGGGAGATTGTTAGGATGTGGAGCTAAAAGCTTCAACTGGTGCAAACAGGGAGGAGGTTGCTGAGTTCCAAGGAGACCAGTGTCGACAGAGTGCAGTGCACAAGGCAATCGACAATGGCAGGGTGGATAGGAAGGAAACTGACATCAGCAGGATGTCGATCGACGTCGGTCACCTCCAGGCAGTAAGGGATCGACGTCGGTCGCCTGTGGCAGTTCCAAAACTGCTTGTTCCATGAATAGTTAGTTCATTGAAATGAGTGTTTACATGCAAAGGCTATTTTTGGTCTTGAGTTACGTGTCTAATTATTGTAATTAGGCTAGTCTAATTATTGTAAGCATGAGATCTATATATGGACTCATGGGATGTATTGTAAAACTTGTAGCCAGTGAGTAAGAGAGAAATAAGCTTCTTCAAAGAGAAGAGAGCAATGGTGCATTCATCCTAGTGCCACAGTACCAAGGTGGGTATTGGATTGTAGAATCAACAAGGTTATTCATATGTGTATGATCTTGGTCAACATGTGTGCATGACTTTCTATAGGAGATCTACAATGGTGAGTAAGGTCTAGTGATTTGTAGGTAGCAGCAGAGAGTAGGAGATCTACTTGGAGTACAGTTGTGTACTTGACATACTAGCAGCGTGTTACTGACTGGTTGGAGAGGTGAACATCAATTCTGTATTGGAGTTGATTGTTGTGACCGAGAGAGAGAGGGAAGAAGGTCTTGAGCTGTGGCGAACCTTTGAGGTGGAAGAAGAAGTGGCATCTTCTTTATTGTATATTCTTTTGAGTGATTATTAATACAATTGTGTATTGTCTCTCAATTCCTGTGTTGTTTCATATTTCTAATTACTTATTGATTCTGGTTAAATTCCGTGTTTAGTTGCTAATACAAGAAGTAATCATATGTGCTCTAATTGGTGGAGCAAGATCCTGACTAAGTAGGCATCGGAGCATGTTTATTGTTCTAGGTTCCTAACAGAAACTACCTTAGAAGTCTATTGAAACATGTTACATGACTTAGGAAGGTGAAAAAAATATTGTGGAAATCATATACGCTCATAAATTGATGAAATTCTCCATGTCACTTGTCATTGACTCTCTTGCAGTCACTCATTAGCCCTTCTAGGCTTGTATTGACACTTGTCATGTAAGTGATCTATAAAAAATTAATGATATTAATTATATATGCATTAGAAAACTCATTCAAACTTATTTTTTCTCTGGTCTATCAAATATACCTCAATGAAACTCCAAACCACACTTATCATTTGTAATTTTAGCAGTTACTTTCTCATTATTCTATCCAAGATTGTCTATAATGACTAACTTAAAAAAAGGGTTTACATGTATGAAAACGGTTAAAATTTGATTTGAATAGTTGAAATACATCCCTACACTCCTTTCATAATGACTTTCACTTATATATTCCCTTTTGTACCTTCATTTCAACTGAAATCTTATAGAAAATAGATATTTTGACCTTTATGTTTAAGTGATATACAAAAAAACTAAGTGTCAAGGATTTTTAGAGAGTAACAAGCATGTCTAAAACATTTTAAAATTTAATTGACATGTCATGGATGCATTTCCATTCATGTTTTCTCTATCAGCTTCATATAAGGGTTTTAGGTCATTTAACTTGTTAAGAATGTTTAATAAAAGTTAGATGCTTAACCCTTGAACCTATGCCACTAGTTTTGATTTAATGACCCTCCTTAACTTTACCTAAGTGATTTATATCCCATGTATATATTTTGTATATATATATGAATGAAGGAAGTTGGTTTCTCGAGCTCTTACTTGCATTATGATAGGCTTGAGACAAATTTAGGCCAAAATGACGAATTCTAGGTTGTTTTATATAAGAAATGGGTTTAATAAACCTTATAATCTCCCATAAATTATCTTAATTTTTTTAAAAAAATACTATGGTCATATGAATGAGAGTTAGGAACCTAATGGCTTATTTTTAGTTATATGCCTAATAGGCCTAGATTATGTATTCTGAGTATATGACCCTTCTAAGTGTTTCCAGTGAATTTAGGTACTTCCTAACACTCATTTACATTAAAATAAACCTTACACATCATTATAAAATCATTCAAGTCTCTCCATTTCATCGTACACCATCTATGTTCTATAGGCCTACAGGTTGTCTCACTACTAGAGTACCTCTTATCTGAGATAGAATAGAGGATACTTATCTATTGGTTTGACCTAAAACATAGCATGAGGGGATTTTTTAGGTCATAATTACCTTATTTACCAAGTTTTAAATATATATAACTTCTCTATATCTCTCAACACCTTAATATTTCATCACTAGCTTTTATGCCTTTAATTGCGTGCAAGATTTTAGTTGGCTGAGTATGAGGTTCAAAACCCACTCTTTGTTCTATTTCCTTGCATATAATTATCACACAAAAATGTGATATTACCATTATTATAGTGGTTTTAACATGTTAATTACATATTACACCTCTACATACTAACCAAGATTACACCTTTCATTGGCCTAAACTGGTATGTGACTATGCCAAACTGTAGATGTGAATTTAAGAGAAACCCATATGTTATTATAGGTGGTGATACAAGTTTGAGTACTATGTTTCAATCATTTGATTCCTACTGAGGTCACTAGTATCATATTACACCTGAGTGGATGCATTTCATTCCTTGAAACCATGTTGTCATCTCTTACCACCAATGCACTAGTTATCACTTGCAACATTACATTGCTACAAGTCCATCTGGATTAAAATCAATATAATTATATGAGAAATTTAAGTAGAAAATTTATTTAATTGAATACATTCAACCATTATCTTCTATTGCCATAACAACCCCTTCTTGTATTGGTATGTTAGTTACAAGCCTAAGATACAAGGAAGAAACCATTTAGGCTCACACATACCTCATAGACTTTCACCATAAGATGAAAATGTTTAAAACAAAGACTGATTTTGGAAAATTTAATGAAAACATTCCCATTTTCAACCTTATAATTCTAAGACTCTGAACTTAGGTGTGGTAGTAGGTAATGGCCTCAACACTCACACATTGACTTTCTTCTAATTCATGAACCTATTTGAGATTATAAGATATGCTCAAATGATTCCAAACATGTCTTTATTCCTCTTTCAAGTCTGAGCTTGAACCCTGTAGATACCTGCTTTTATGCTACTTGATTGTGTTGATTGTCCTAGGGCTAACATTCCATCAATGAGACTATTGAGACCAAATATCAATGAAGAATATGATCAAACATGATCTATGAAGTTTAAAATAAACATATTAACCTTATCTTGAAGCCATTCACAATAAGATAAAACTTTGCAATTTCCATACATTGCTCTAAAGACCATGATGGTGTTCACTTTTAATAAAGTGAGATGCTCTAGTTTATCTTCCTATGTTCACACATGCCAACCATAATGAATCCACTATTAAATGAGTGAGAATGATCTAAAATACCACATACACCAATTGGTTCACACAAACCACTAAAAATAAAAGAGAAAATTGAGGTGTTGGGGATGTGTAGGTAGTTTGGAGTCACTAATAGTCTTAGTGATTGTTCATATAATAATGAGCATCAATACAAAAAAAATCAATGAAATGGAATGAAAAAGGGACCCCTAAAATCCACCAAGTGAACTCACCTTAACTCCTCTTCTAATGTTCATAATAATAGAGAACCATTTGACCTTCCTGACTTGTCCAAGAGAATGATAGGAGAGACAAACTAATTTTTGCCATTTTTGGACCTGTTGAAGCTTATTTAACCTAAAAATAACTTTTTGGGATATTAGTACACCCTTATATTGACTTTACATGTGCCAAATGTGTCATTCAGTTTGTATAACTATCTGACACTACCTTATTTGTAGTTGATCTCTTTAATTGTATGTTAATCCTACATTTTAAGTTTCAAAACTGACTCTGACACTTAGCTGAAATGTGTTACATTATATTTCACTTTGACACATTTATCTTTAGTGGAATAATGTACATTTAACTCTAACAATACCAAAAGGTGGCATAATATGACATAAGACCAACTAGACAAATGTGACAAAGGTTTAAAACACATTAAGTGACCTTCAAAACATGACTTAACCCCACTTAGGACCATGGTGTACATTTTATGACTTAGAGGACCTTATAAATTTTTTTCACATGTAGGGGGGTTGACTAAATTTAACCTAGGGGTAAAATTAGTCAACAAGGCCCACATCATCAAAATACATAGCTTAGACTAAGAGATAAACAATTAGGCATTGAGAGACAGTGTACACAAGCCTTCTGGTAGTGGGAGAGCTATATAAGTTTAAGTTACATCCATTATATGTATTTTTCAAGTGTAAAAGACTGAAGTGATATATAATTTAGAAATATTGTCTACATTTCTCCTTGTTTAATATAGTGATGAAATTACTAGTTTAAAGGGAAAGGAATACCTACCTAGATGTGTATAACACACCTTATCTTTTCTTGAGTCCAACTTGAGTGGTTTGTTGGTGGCTAACCTAAAACTAGTATCATTTTACAATAAATAATTGGTGTATATAATCTGAGATTAAAAGTATTGAAATGATTGAAATTGAAAGAGGTCAAGGTTTAGGAGTACACTTGTGTATTGATGCTGCTATTTTGTCCTTTGAAAATTTCATTGGAATGATGTATCATTCTGAAAGACTAAAATTGAGATTAAGATAAATATAAATCTTGAAATAGTATATATCTACGGAGATAGAGAGAGATATGAGAGGGCACATGTCCCCAACCTTGTATAAAATATGGATTTCCACCTAGTAGTTGAAGCTCAACCATGTGACCCCATCATTCTTATAACTGGGTGCGTGTGAGTGAACCAAGTCAACTCACACTATCAAACTAGTGAGGCTAGATGATAAAATCAAGTCCAAACTATAAAATTAGAAAGATTGAGTGATTTAAACACCTCAACCATACAAAAAAGTGAACCAACTACTGTAGTAGATTGGCTCAATATAGTATGTAAAATTTCAACTCGGTGGGTGATGATAATCCCTAAAAATGTTTTGAATCTAAAACTGATTATATTTTTCAATATTAGACACACATTGGATAACATATGAACCTTAGATATGTATTTTTCTACAACTATGTATAACAATGGTACCAATGTATAGAATTATACCAAAAAAGAGTATCTGAATCATATAACTACATAATTTAGCCAATTTTAAAAATGTGTAAATGTGGAAAAATTGATTCTCAAGCATGCCTCTATTATATATGGAAAATATTGAAAATTTATATAAGTACCAATGTGGAGGACATGTTTCTAAAACATGTCCTCAATGTAATCTGGGTACTTTGTGTACTGAATAAGCATGGAGAACATGTTTCCAAAACATGTCCCTAATGTATATCTAAAATTGTGATCAATGTTTAAGTCATGACTCTATGGCATTCCAAAAATAATATTCCCCCCATTTTGAGGTGAGATAAGATAATAGTTATTAATTACCTTACCTTAAAAGGATAAGATAACCATGTAATTTATGAATGTACCATGTAGCATATAGAAGGAACATGTATAGATATATGTATAATTAAAATGTGATCACACCAAGTCTTATGATTCATGATGTGGATCATGGAAACATATAGATAGTAACAATACACTTTCTCAACAAGAAAATCAAGCACACACACAAGATCACTCAAAATCAAGCCAACAAACAATGGTCCAAATAGACCTCAAACAAGGGGAATGTTCAAATGTTACTTGCATAATCTACAAGACATGACTTATTCAAATATCCACAAAGTGATAATGACATATTAAAATTTCTGCATACAAAAAATAATTACATATTGAAATGTCAAAGAGGCAAATAAAGAAATGGGGGTCACAAGTAATGGAGCATATTCCAATGATCAAACAATAAAGATAATAACAAGTCAAGATACTCAAGTAATTGCATACATAAATGCATAAAAAGCTATCATAAACATAGCATACTACTCCTTAGATATGTTTATTATAAAAAATATCAATTATATAACATATCAATTACATTGATAAATATATAATCATGGATAAAGGCATGTGTAAGTAAATATATGTGCTCAAACATAATAATGTAAAATGACCATAGAATGATATAACCTAGATGTATCATGATCATAGAGGTGGATGCCCCCAATTTCCTAGTGTTGTGAATAGAGGGAAAGGTCAATATCCAAAAGTAAATAGATCATATATTTGTGTATGCCTGAATCTTACTCAAAATATGTGTAAAACACATGTATATAGAAATAATGATAAGCCATCAACCAATATGGATCCAACAACATATATTCCAAGGAGATAATAGGATATGTATATTCTAAAAATATATTTGGTTTTTTCAAATTTTTTCATTTATTTCATCTTTTTGAAATATGTGAAAGGAAAATACTATATTTTAATCACATCCAAATTATGGTCATAAATATCTCCTCAATGTAAACCTAGTTTATTAATCTGGTCACACTACTAAATAACATGCATAGGTGAAATATATATATCAATTTTGTATCTATGATATTTTATATATTTAAATTAGGATTCTATGGTTGTGAAGTAGAAATAGTAGGAGTAGGGGTTCAAGTAACACATCATTGAGTGCTTTATGGTTTACTCAGAAGATGAGTAATAGGAACAAGTGTAGGCTCTTTGGATATTTGACTATGATGTGTAGTAGATAGGGATTTTTTGGAACCCACTATAGATCTTTGATGTAATTTTATATCAAGTAATATTTTCCTTGTAAAGGGAATTTCTTATTGCTTACCCTTTTTTGGAACATTAACTTTAGGAGGTTGTATAATTAACTACCTGGTTATAAATTTATCTTTCTCAAGAGGAAGTTCATATGGAATTCTAGAAATTGTAATTACTCGATTGACATGAATGCATTAAACACACCCATGCACTATAAAAAGTACTGATCAAAGTGTATGTATCCAATGTCATCCTAATAACATATCAAAGACACCCATATAAGGTATAATTGGGAATGTAGTAACCACATGGGAGAGACCCACTTGTATATGTAAGTCAATCTCACAAAGAACTTGCTATGAGGTCCCATCAAATGCTCTAAATGATATGGTCAAAGGGTGTAAATTATGATTTTTATAAACCAAATACATAAATAATGCCATAGTATAAATGTTTTACTTTCACAATTATCAATCATAACACTATTTATAAGCTAGTGGTTAAGATATGCTCAAATAAATAATGAATAAAGATCTGAGTCATCATCCCTAATCTCACTATCATCTAAATTAATAAAATTTTTCTTAACCATATAAGGTGTATGTTGTTTATAAGTATAAATAATACCATCCAATCAGTTCTCATAATGTGAATTATATGTCATTTTCACTTCCAAATATTTCTTTGAATGATCTTTCAAATCATTGTTAAATATTTTATATTTGTGATGATCACTAGGTTGTGAACTTTTTTCCTTTTGAGGGTCATTAAAGGTAATATTTTGATCATTGATGAGGTCCTATATCTTATGATTCAAGGTAAAACATTTGTTTTTATAATGTCCAATGCCTTGGTGGTATTCACAATAAGCATTCACACCATACCCTTTAGGTAGAGGTCTACTCATATCAACCTATATAGGATGAGGGAGAGATATAATATGACACTCTACAAGCCGCGTGAATAATGAAGTGGGAGATTAAGGTAAGCTTATAAAATGTCTCTATGGTGAATTGGTTAACATAAGTTAATTAGGTTGCCATGACACCACATTAACTATGGTATTTATTTCTTTTTTAGGCTCTAGAGGTTTGAACTTATAACTTGGTTTGATTGTAAACTTGGTATTATATGTAGATGTAGACAATGTATTTGCTACATAATTATATTTGTTTAATTAGATAAGTTTCATTTCATGATCATGAAAAATATGAAATAAATCATCTAAATATTTTAAATTTTTAAAAACAATAGACTCATGTAAAATAACAAGCAAAATTTTCTTGAAAATATCTTGAAGCTCTTTATTTACCATAAAATTTGTCATTTTATCTAGAATTATCTTATATCTCAAGACATAATCATTAATATATTAATTTTTTCCTTGTTTTATTATTGAAATTTGGTCATATTAAACATTTTTAGTGATGTTAATATAGAAGTGTACCAAAAATTTATCCACAAGGTTTTTGAAGGAATTTACTAATTGAGTTGGTAAATCATAGAACCACTTTAAAGCATAGTCCTTGAGGCTCCTTGGAAATAGTCCAGTCAAAAGTTTATCATTGGAGGCATAATCAAGGCATACCACAAAAAAAGATTAGATATGATATTTAGGATCACCCTTACCATCAGTAAATGTGAACTTAGACCCAACATAACCAACTGGTAAGGGGTGCAAAGATATCTATAATACAAGAGGTTTATGTAACACCTCTTGTGAACCAATATCATTAGGTGATTTCATAGAGTTTTTTTCAATATTTGTAACCTTATTTTTCAAAAAAATTATAGTTTGGATATGAGATTACACCTTTTAGTATTTTAGGTTGGACATTTGAGAATTCACCAAGGGAGGTGTAGCCATAGGTTGGGTAGATATAGGCATTGAAATTAGTCTTTGAGCTGAAATATTATAGTTTCCAATGTAAGATGTGGCTATAGTAGTTTTAGGGAATAAAGGTTGAAATACATAATCTATGCCTCTGATAGATGTAGGTAGACTGATTGGTATGTAATCAGTTGTAGCACCTTCTAAAGAGTCACCATCACTAGGTAAGGAAGCCTTATCCTTATCATGCTTACTAATTTCATATCTTATAACATACAAAAATGCATCTATTAAGCCCTTGTTATTATTGAGATGAGTGATCAATGCTTATTTATCTTCAATTTTAAATCAATATTTTTGATTACTATCTTCCATTGATTACAAATGAAAAAAATAACTATAGAATTTTAAAAACACACTGAAACCCTAGCTGACTAAAAGGTGTAAGAATCATAATTTTTTTTACATTCAAACCAATCGACTTCACCAAATGTTTAACCCTAAAATATAGATCATGGGGATCTAGGGTTAAAGTGTAAGAGATAGCCTAAAGCATAAGGATGGTAGACTATATTTAAAGTAGGCTAATTATTTGTGAAAATTAGATAAACATATACAAAATTTATTATGCTGAGATGCTAAGAATGAAAAGTATAACTATGATAGATATTGTAATAACAATGAAAAACAAGATACTTATTTGGATCTAATGCTAATGAAAATATGGATCTAGAATAGGAAGAAAATGGACTAGATCTAGATTTTGGAACAATCACATGATTTTGGAAACTATACCTCTTTAACCATAGACACTTGCATTGACCCAGTATGGTTGCATCAACACTATGATTTAGATCAGATGTAGATGCATAGGATGGAATACCTATTGAATATGGATTTTACCACCTAGATGCTTCTAATTTTTTTGTCACCTTTGCTCTAGTGTATTTAGATTTAGGTTATGGACTGTCACTCCTTTTCAAATATAAAAACCCTAGTTCTTCATCTTCATATTGGCTATAAGAAAAATTGGTTAATGGGAACATAATGTCAAGATAGTCCAAAGACCCCTATATCAATGAGTGTTACTTACATAGCCAATACTCTATAGAGGGACTCATACTTATGTAGTTATTCCCTATGTGTTGGATTGTGGGTGAATAATGAGATGTGTGATAAGTAAGTACAATAATGACCTATAAATGTGTTGTTTATATTATTGAATGAAAATAAGAGAAAATAGGGAATCTTTTTTCACTTGAGTGTTTGATAGAATGATTGTGGTAAATTATCTTGCTCTCTCTAGGTCTATGCTAGGTTTAGAATGAATGAGGGTTGATATTTTATTTATACCAATTCTATTGGAGAATATCTCACATTAAAGCACTTAGGCCAACTTTAGGACATGTTTCATTTATAAATTGGATGAGTTTAGGGAACTAGTCACCTACGTTGGATAATGACACTTGTATTGATGTAGGTTTCTGATGGGACATAAGTTTCTAGGAAGAAAAAAAGTAGGTATATGTCATGAACTTGTAGAGGTGGAATATAAACATGTTTATAACATTCTAGGAAAGATAAAAGGTTTAGGTCATCAAAATACATAGGCTACACTAAGAGATAATACATTAGGCATAGAGAGATATTGTACACATGCCTTTTTGTAGTAGGAGAGGTCTAAAAGATGAAAGCACATCCATGATATGTATTTGCCAAGTGTATAAGAATTAGGTTCTATATAATTCAAAAATAGTCTCTATAATATCATATTACACCATTTTTCACACAAATAATTTAGAATTACATAAGTACGAGGCTCTCCTTAGAGTATTGTATATGTAGGTAGTACTTATTGATAGAGGGGTATTTGAGGTCAGCCTGACACTATGATCCCATTAACCCATTTTTAAAAAATGAATCTCAAGGATGAATAAGGGTGAAGTGTTAGGGTTTGATCTATAAGCATATTTATACAAATTTTATTCCACATATAAATATATCATCACAAAGGAATAAAAAACCCATAAAAAAAGTTGGTAACATCATGATCTAGTGCATATGTCGTACTAGATAGTGTATACATAATAAATTTAAATTTTATCAATTCCTAATGTTTTTTTATCTTGTAAGAACCCATCAAGTCTCAATCTCTCTAAATGCATGCCTTAAAGGGTGCATCGAGAAAGGTGTGGGTAGACCATTGGTGCTTCATAAGATTATTGTCTCCTATACCACCACTTTCTATCTACATAACCTGTTAAGAGTATAGAATTTAGAGCAATAATAATGAAATAAATATAGATTTAAAATTTAGAAAACACAACAAAACAGAGACAAATTTAACATGGTTTACCCAATATGGACTAAATCCACACATAAATTTCTAGTCCTTTTTATTATTTAGTCCAACAAATGAAGGGGAAAACCTAAAATACATCCACTACAATATCCTCTTCATTCTCTCTCATTTTTTATCACTTAATTACAATTACCTCATATCAAAAGAGGGTTAAAAATTCAGGAAAAAATGCACTAACTTAATTTCTACCATTAGATCTAAAACCTAATAGTAAATGGTCTAGATTAACTATGAAATTACAATATTTTATAATGTATTTTTCACAAAAACTTTCTTCAGGGGTCCTACCCATAAACCCCCACCAAGAGGGGGATTCAAAATAGGTCTTTGCCCCTGTAGACCCCCATGGTGACCCTAGTGGGGGGAGTTTCCCCCCACACCCCCTATTGGAGAACTAGGCATTAAAATAAGATTAGGCTCCACCATCCAACAATCTCCCACTTGGAGACTAATTATTACAACTCCAACACTACAATTCTTACTTGGAATTTTCTTTAAAATTTGACCTTGACATGTTTCTCATCTTCCTTGTTATCCTCGAAGACCTATTGAAGTTGAAAAACTCTCTAGATTATCTTTAGTGACTGCCTTTGTTAGCATATCTATAAGATTCTGACTCATATGGATATTTTCCAACTTCAATTGGCCATCCTCCAAAACTAAAGAAATGAAGTGACATCTGAGTTGTATATGTTTGGTTCTTAAGTGGAATTCCAAGTTATTTTCTAAATGAATCACACTTTGGATATCACTATACAACCTGTAATCTTATTGCTTATGCCTCAACTTTTCCATGAACTATTGCATTCATATCATCTCCTTGCTAGCTTTTGTAGCTGCAACATATTCTACCTTTGTAGTTGACAAAGCAACTATCTTCCATAATTTTGAAATCCAACTAACTATTATGTGACCAATAGTGAATACATAACCTGTGGTGCTCCTACTACCACCTAAATCTTTAGCCATGTCTACATCAACATATCCTTGTAAGGTAATATCTGATCCTTCATAACATAAATGTCTATTAGTGGTCCCTCTCAAGTACCTAAGAATCCACTTAAATGCATCCCAATGCTCTTTTCCTAGAATAAACCTACTAACAACTCCCACTGCATGAGAAATATTTGGTCTAATGGACACCATAACATACATTAAACTTATAAATGCTAAAACATATGGCACTTTGGTCATGTAATTGATTTCTTCCTATGTTTTAGGACACTATTCCTTTCTTAATTTGAAGTTACCTCCCAAAGCTGCACTCATAGGTTTTGCATCTTACATATTGAACCTGACTAATACCTTTTTTATGTATTCTTCTTGAGACAATGTCAATTTCCTATTTTTATTGTCTCTTTTTATTCTCATACTAAGGATTTTCTTTGCAACACCCAAATCCTTCATTGGAAATGAATATATTAGTTTTATTTTCAATTCATTTATATCATCCATGATACACCCTAAAACAAGCATGCTATCTACATACAATAACAAGATAATATGGCTGCCATTATCTAATCTCTTAAAGTAAACACAGTGGTTAGAATGGCATTTACTATAACCTTGTTCTATCATAAACATGTCAAATTTCAAACACCACTATCTTGGATCTTGTTTTAGGTCATACAAACTCTTCTTCAACCTACACACCATTTTCTCCCTACCTTTGACTTTGTATCCTTGTGGCTACTCCATATATATTTCCTCCTCCAAATCACCATGAAGGAATGCAATCTTCACATCTAATTATTCAAGGTGAAAATATTCTATTGCTACCAAACTTAAAATAGTTCTTATAATAGTGATTTTAACTTAAAATAGTTCTTATAGTTCTATTGCTATCAAAGTCAATACCTTTCTTTTGTGCAAACCCCTTTACAACAAGTTTGTCCTTGTAACTCTTTTTCCCTCCATCTTCTTCCTTCAACCTATAAACCCATTTATTATATAATGCTTTTCTACTTATAGGTAATTAAACCAAATCCCAAGTTTGGTTGTGTACCAAGGAGTCCATCTCCTCTTTCATGACTTGCTCTCACTTCTTTCTGGTTTCTACTTGCATTGATTTTTCATATCTTTCTAGCTCACCAAGATCAATCAATAATATATAATAAAGTGAAGGAGAGTAACGTTTAAGGAGTCTACTTACTCTAGTAGATATTCTAACTACACTTACAAAAGTTTGAGGTACTTGTTGTACATTCTATTTTTTTGGCACTTTTGGAATTTTATTTCCAATAATTTCATCAAGTTCTACATATTCTATATTTGAATTTTCCTATTTCTTTTCCTGCAACTAATCTCTATACATGACCTTTTCATTAAATATCACATCTTTACTCCTAATGGTTTTTCAATTTTTAATATCCCATAAATGGTAACCAAAATCATTAAATCCATATCCAATAAAAGTACATTTCTTGGATTTTTCCTTAAGCTTGGTTCTATTTTCTTTATCAATATGGAAAAATGTTTCACAACTGAAAGTCTTTAAAAAGGAATAATCTACATTTCAACCTATCCATGCTTTCTCTAGAATGCCACCATCCAAAAGACATGAAGGCCCTTTATTTATTAAGTAAATAATGGTATCCATAACATCTACCCAAAATTGTAAGGGCAACCCTACATGAAATTTCATGCTTCTTGCATGCTCCATGATTTCCCTGTTTATCCTTTCTGACACAATTTTGTTGTGATGTTATTGGAACTGTATTCTCTCTATGAATCCTATGGGATGAATAGTAATTATCAAAATCATTACTATAGTATTCACCTACATTATCTAATCTGATGCACTTCAACTTAGTTCATGTCTCATTCTCAATCAAAGCTTTCCATTTATTAAAAGTATCAAAAACATCAGATTTCTTTTGTATACAATAAACCTAAGTTTTTCTAGTTGCATCATTGATAAAAGTAACATAATAATAAGAACCACCAAAGGATGATACCTAAGCTAGTCCCCATACATCTGTATGTATAATCTCTAACTTTTCATCCTTCTTTGTGCTCCCAAATCTGAGAAATTTGACTCTCTTTTCTTTTTTATACACACAGTGCTCACAAAAATCCAAATCCACCTTCTTTAGATCTGGGAAAAAATTATTTGAGTGGAGAACTTGTATCCCCTTATCACTCATGTGCCCAAGTTTATGGTGCCATAATTTTGTATCTACTTCTATTAGAAGTTAGAGAAATAGAAGATTCAACATTACCATTATATAGATACAATGTACCTACCTTCTCTCGTGATCCTTTAGTGACCTTCCATGATTTTTTTGCAAATATAACTATGCAGCCCTCACTTCCTAGTTACCCTAATAAAATTAGATTTATTCTTAACTCAGGAACATGCCTATCCTATTTTAGAAACCATTTGTTTCCATCCTATAATTATATATATATCTTACCCTTTCCTATAATTTTATAGGGTTCACCATCACCCAAATAAACCTACCCAAAATCACCTTGAACATAGTATTGAAAATATTTCTTATGGGGTGTAACATGAAATGAAGCCCTTGAATCTAACACCCAATAATCATTAATATTATCTAAATAAACTATTAAATCATCTTGTAACACATCACCTGCTACATTTGCTTCTTATTTTTTATCTTGTTATCCATTTCCTTATTTTCCTTTTCGAAACCAACAATCTTTCTTCAAGGGTCCTTTCTTCCCACAAATCTAGCACACCAATGTTCCTCTAGATTTAAATATTCTATTCTTAGACTCCCCATGATTCCCTAGGCCCTTTCCTCTATCTTTTTGTCTTCCCTTGTTCTCCATAGTCAAATCATTACTTGATGTGTCACCTATGATTTTCCATCATATTTCCTCACTAAGGATAATGCCAATAACATCATCAAACTTTAAAGTGTTTGAGCTAGAGATAAAATTGCTCACAACCATGACCAAGACATTGTAGCTTTCTAACAATGAGCATATAATTAAAAGATACCTAACCTCATCATCAAAATTTACTCCTATAGAGCTTAACTAATTTGTGACCATGTTAAATTCATTTAAATGGTTAGCAATAGACCCACCTTCTGACATTTATAAATTAAAATAAATGCCTTTTTGGAGTTTGAGGATTTTTCATACACTCTATATAATGCCTTTATCACAACAATTATTATCTTTTCTTTTGAAATATTGAAGGCTAACGACACTGCCAGGCATAGTCATATTGTTCCTAGTGCCTTTTTGTCAAGAACCTCCCAATCTTCATCCTTCATAGTCACTGGCTTCTTTGTTATTCATCCCAATGATATGAAAAGATCCTTCTAATATAGATATTCCTCCATTTTCATCTTTCATAGCTGGTATTTTTAGCCATTAAACTTATTAACCTTAAACTTGCCTTCTTTTCTATTGCTCCCACTGGAACTCATAAACCTCTTTCCCTATGAGTTTATCTGCCAACTAAACCTTTGGGTCTGATACCAGTTGTTAGGAATATATAATATAGAGAAATAATAATTAAATATATATATATAATTAAAATTTAGAAAACATAGTCGAATAGAGACACAAATTTAACATGGTTCACCCAATATGGGATTGTCCACAGAAAATACTAGTACTTATTATTTAATCCAACAAATGAAGGGAAAAACCTACAATACATCCACTATAATATCATCTTCACTCTCTCATTTTTTTACCACCTGATTACAATGCCCTCATATTAAAGGAGGATTACAAATTAGGGAAAAAATTCACTAATTTAATTTCTACCATTAGATCTAGAACCTAATAGTAAATGGTCTAGATTAACTACAAAATTACAATATTTTATTATGCATTTTTCATAAAATTTTACTTCAACAGTGTTTCCCCTAAACCCTCACTAGGGGGAATCCAAAATAGGTCACCACCCCATAGGACCCCATGGTGACCCTAGTGGGGGGATGTTACCCCACCCACACCCCCTATCAGGAACTAGGCATTAAAATAAGTTTAGGCTCGACCATCCTACATAACCATCTCCTATACAATTCCTTAAGTTGTGCCTCCTTCATTACACACCCATCCAAACAATTCACCACCTTATTCAATATTTGCCTAATCCAAAAACCCTTTTTAATATTTATTAGATAATGTCAACATGGGTTGACCCTATATCCGAATTAATATTTTCACGTTATGGGTCTAGGTTGGCCCTGGTTGACCTAGTCCAAGACCTAACTTGATTTTTCAATTAATGATACAAGGTGTAATTAGTATGACCTTTTCAGCTAAAATTTAGAATTTTTTTAGGGTTAGATTCATATATATATGGATAGCCATTTTTTCCATTTATTAGTAAGATAAGAAGAAGAATATTATATTGTGTGTCTACTTATCCACCATTCTACTTAAAAAACATTACTTAGGGTTATAATACTTCTTTTTGAGATACAAATATTGTCTTATAGAGAAGTATTTTGGATAAATAGAGAAGTTGTGTAGCTTTGGGATGATTTATCTTTGCTATCCTTACCACAATAACCTGTGGCAAAGCACCTTGGCTAAGGGAGATATTGAGGCTCGGCAAGTTCATCTTTAAAGGAAAGTATTATTAACTTTGTTCCTCCTTATTTAAAGTAGATATTTTTTCATTTTTATTTCTTTCCCATGGATTAGGATTTCATATACATTGGATTACGTATATATCTTATATTCATGATTACTTTTTATGTTTATTACCCCCAATCTTTGCCACAGGCTTTGGTGAGCACTAGATAAGATTTTACTTTACTTTGTATATACTTTGTGAATATGAAACCATAGGACCTATATAGGTTTATTGCATGGTCTTGTTTGATTAGAGGATTTGGAACCCTCTCTAATGATGTTATTGTGATAAAAGACCCCTTGGTTAGGTATAGTAGATCCATCTTGGTTATGACCCTGAATGTGTAAATGTATTAACAAGCAGAAGTGTAAGTGTGATTTATCTTCTCATAGCTAAGATTGATTTATATGTCAACTAAATTTTACATTGTATACATTTTGGTGAACCTGGCATGAATCAAACCCTTGTAGGTTATATTTCTCACATTTTTTATCATATTATATATTTTTATTTTTTTAGTACTGTATCAAACATGTTGGTATAGTTTAACTTTATGTGTGCAAATTTAAAAGACAATCACTCCAAAATGACCATGTTATTTTTATGCAGGTCTTCTCAAATTACAAGTGATTGGATCAATTACATCAACATAGTTTTATTCTTTAGTTACATAATTTCATACATAGTCAAACCAGTCGACTCTACTCATAATTCTCTTTTTTAGCATATAGGTTTATATACATAGTCAAGCCAATCAACTCTATTCACATATTATTTTTGAGCACACAAGTTTTAAGACTACATCAACCTAGGGGACTCTATTTCTAGAATATTAAAATCATCACTTGAGAAATAGAACATAAAATTTGCAAAATAAGCATCTTCAAAACGACCAAGGTTCATTCTTACCTTCTCTATCATTTATAGTATTATTTTTCACAAGTTTTTAGCCTATAAAATTGTAACCCTATAACAATCTAGCTTCAATAGCTCGACATATATCTATAGCCTATATTTTCTATAGAAGACATAATCAACCTATTTGACTATGTTCTTTTGGATCTTACTTCCATAGAATAGTAGCTACCTAGTCAACTTTGTTATATATATTTTTTCGTATAGTGTCACCTAAACTGAGTCTGTACTCTTCATAGTCAAATGAATTAACCTATTTTTAAATTTATTAGTTCAATTTTGATTTCATTTTCTTTTATTCTTAGATTAATAAATATATACTAATTAAGTGGATTTTTAATTTACTGATTTAGTCACACTATTTTTATCTTTTGCACACACTTCTAAATCACTTAACACTAAAAAACATTAAAATTTTTTCTTCCCAAGGTCTACCTACTTGGATTTCATCACCAAAGGTGAATCCAACCTAGTTTTTTGACAAAGTATAAACATGTTGTTGATGGTATTTATTGGAAAATACCCTGACACCTTTATTGCTATGAGATTATGAAGTGAAGGGTTAGGCCCCAATACCAAGCTAGTATCATCACTTATACAGATCCTTTTTAGCTTAAACTATCTAAAACTATCCATAGATTACTTTATATTTCATTATTATAGCCAACTCCCCATTAGATTAGTTTTAGAATTTATTATAATTTAACAACTTTCAGGAACGACCTATTAGTTAGCATTTACATTCAAGTTTTGATGCTTACTCTTTGATCATTATATTTTATGTTGTAAATTTTTCACCATACAACATTAGTATAAGATTTATGTCATGTTATAATTAGATAAACCAATTTGATCTAATTATTTATGTGTTTCAATTTATTTTCTTAACTATTATCTTGCATTTTTTCCCATATTTTTAGAACACTATCATCCCTATCAACATAATCTCTTACAAAATGTTAGTCTTACTTACATTTGATTCATAGTCATCCTATATGATTGTGCATCTTTTCAGCCTATTCAACTTTTATATTTGGAATACACAGTTAACCTATATGAATGTGTATATTTTTAGTCTATTTATTCTCTCCCTTTGGACGACATAATTGACCTATCCAACTATGTATCTTTTTATCTTGTTCAGTTTCTCCCTTTGGAGTATAAAGAGACCTATCTAACTATGTATATTTTTAACCTATTTCAATTTTACCATCTACAGAACATAGTCAAGTATTTTAACTATGTATTTTGCATCCTACTATATGGACCTTGTCCATAGACTTTGTCAACCTAGTCAACTTTGTACATGTTGTCTAATACTCTTATGTGTTTAGCCAAAACTATTTTTATATTCCTCCTTACTTCCTGATATCAAATTCTTCCTTCAAGCATCATGAAATCCCATATAATAATATTTATGGACAACCTAAATCCATTTAGATGATAAATGGGATGTTATTTTCTTCTACCTTCACTACCCAAGAGGATCTTCACTCGTAGAGCACTACTTCTCATATCTCATATTTTGATTGCAATATGGTTCAAATCATACCAACATAAGAGATTGGTGGAATAGATACATTACATAAATATCAAGATAATTCTCATGTTCAGACATCTTACCATATTTTGGGGTTAATTGACACAAGCCTAATAAATAACCCCACATGAAACCTTCTCAACACCAACAACCTACCTCTTACCAATCCACCACCTAGTAACCCTCCCCCTAATACCAATTTAGAGAATAATACTACCAACACCAACCAACCAATTAATACAACTCAAATTCATAAACAAATGGTGTAATAAATTAATGTCATGAAAACATTTAACACCTTTGAAATGATGCAATTGCAAAATCATTTGATAAAGATGGCTAGTTAGCCTCCCATTCTTTCCCCCCAAAATAATCAAATAGTTATCCCTCTACCTCTTAAATATTCCATGGGAAATGTCATTTTTGAACCTATTATGCATAATAAGATGCTTCAACACATTCAAAATGAACCTTTGGCCCTTTTCATTATATCTATGCTATTGGTAATATATCTTCAACTATTAAATATGATGGGACTAAAGACTTTCCATCTTTTCTCAAGGCATTTGGTAATCTTTTTAAAGAGTGGATCCAAATTAATACCTTTTCCACTACCAAAACTTTATTTAAAACCTTCATCGGTGATTTATTAAAATGGTATAACCAAGTTCTCAAACATTTTATATGACAACTTCAGGATTTAGTCAATCCTTTAGTTAAGGAATTCTAACATATTGATCTTCGTGAAAATTGTCTTAGTCATTTCATCAATGCTAACAAATCCCCTACTAAATCAGCTCATGATTTTATCAAACAATGGAAATATTTGGATTAGAAATCCATTTATCTTAGGACCAATGATAACTTGGTCAAATGTTTTATCACACATCTTCACTCTAATATAAGGTTCAAACTTTCACTCCCCAAACATTAAATGATGCTCTTCACCAAGATAAGCATCAAGACTTTCTAATGAAATATTTTGAACCTAAAACTAAAACTATCAAGGTATATTTCAAACATTTAACCAATGAAATCACCAACAATCCTCCTCAACCAAAACCAAGAGTACTCAAAATGGAAAATATCCAAATTTCCCATATGCCACTAACTATGCAACACATGAAATAAATTTTAGCACCTTATAAACCATTCATGTATCCTAATAATCCCCCTCAATGGTATGATCCTAACAAGTTTTGTTGGTTTCATGTTGATATTGATCATTCCTATGAAACATGTTGTGGGCATACAAAATTTTCTTTTTCTTTTTTGCTGGGAGATTTATTTAATCAAGATACAATTATCAAAATATATCATCATGATTATGATAATGCTTCTCAAAAGAAATAATCTTTCAAATATTCTTCCTCTAACAATCCAAAAACTTTCTCTACATATAACCCTCAATAATCAAACAAGTATATTTATGTGGTTGATGCCAATTATGATCAATATTGTACCAATTACCAATACATAAATGTGGCTAAGGTCAATTATTGATGTAAACTTTGCCAAAAAGATCTCATCACAAAAGAAAATAAACCATCTTTAAAAGAGAAAATTCTCAAATATACTACTACCACTAACCTACCTTCTATAACCAATGAGGAACCACTTCCTCCATCTTAACCTCCAACTACTTCTCTTCTTCACAAACATATTTTACCTTCCAAGCCTCATGCTTGTTATTCCTCTTAAAAAACTCATTAGAACTTATTAGAGGAACTTAACTCTATTCCTTGTAAAATATCTCTTATGGAGTTATTTCACACTTCTCCCTATCATCATAAATCACTAATGCAACAATTCAAAGAAATTGAAGAACCATCTTCCTTAGAATAGGAACAACCTTCTCACGAGCCTCAACCAACATAGGTTCATACCAGTGAAACTATTTGTCCTTATTCAAAACATTCCATAGAATTCCTTAAATAAGATATGATCAATTATGAAATTATATTTCAAGCCAATGATCCACCTCTCATTATTAAAATAGCCATTAAAACCACCCTTATTTGTAAAGTATTAATAAATGAAGGGTCAAGAATTAATGTGATATCTCTTTTACTCATTCAACACCTTGGGTATAATAAAGAACATCTCAATAAAACTCATCTAACATGTTGTGGATTCAATAATACCAATCAAAAGTCACTTTGTTATATTTGTATCCCTCTTTCTATTAGATCGAAAACTATATGTAAAAATATTATGTTTCTCAATTTTCCATTATCTTATAATATACTCCTAGGACACCCATGGATTCATCGCATGAGGGTTATTTCATTTTCTAGTAGCTAATGTATCAAGATTATGCATAATGGAAAATAGTATAAACACGAGGTCGATCCTAACCGATGGATTATTTAGCTTCCCAATCCTAAAATTTAGAATCAAATTCCCACTATTCCAAGGAGTAATAGTGTACCTTTACGTGAATAATATCCTTTCCCAATTAATAATTCTAAAGATACAACTATTATCAATCCAATTGAATCCAATCAACCTTCCTCTATATTTCCATTTACTCCCAAGATCACTCTTGATGCCAAGGCCACATATGTACACTAGATACATTTTGAATATGATCATCATGGTAAAAAAACCATTGATATTGAAGTAGATGTGGAATATTATGTACCTTTACCTATGTTACCTAGTGATGAAGCCATATTTGAGTTGATCCATGCCTGAGAACTTCAACTTCCTCAGAAACATCACAAACTTAGAAATTTCAAGGAAAATGATCTTCATTTTAACAACTTCATTGCTAACATTGATCCCAAAACTAATCCAATTTCCTCTCTTCCTAATGCACCATATCATTTTCAAGATGAAAATGCTATGATTATTGAAGAAAACATGAGAATATAATATGACACACCCTCATGTCCTTGACCTACAATAATTTTTAGAGAACTCACACTAATTGAGCATGATAATTTTATTTTATTCTTTGATAAATATCATGAGACTTTCAATTGGTCATATGAGGATATGCCTAGTATCAAACTGGATATTATTTTGCACAACATGATCACAAACCCCAATGCCAAACTTATTTGGTAAAAATAACATAATTTCCCCCTTAATTTTCCATGTTATGCCATAATTTTTTTAAAATTATTAGATTCCAAGTTTATTAAACCTATGGACTATTTTGAATGGGTGTTAAACATTATTCCCTTTCATAAAATAATTACCATGGTTATTTACATTTACATCAACTTTTACAATCTCAACCTCACTTGTACCAAAGCTAATTTTCCATTACCTTTGATAGAAGCCATCATAGATTCAACTATTGGATACAAAATTTTGTCCCTCATGGATGAATTTTTGGGCGAAAATCAAATTCACATTGCCCGCAAAGACCAACACAAGACCTTATTCTCTATGAAATGGGGCACCTACTGCTATGTTAAGATGCTCTTTGGCGTTAAAAATTTTGGAGCTACCTATCAATGAGTAATGACCCACATTTTTCATGACCTTATAGATAATATTGTGGAAACCTATATGGATGATCTCATTGACAAATCCAAAAGTCGTAAAACCCATCTCTCTAATCTAGCCATCATCTTTGATCTACTCATCAAGTAAAAAGTTAGAATCAACCCCTATAAATGTGTCTTTGGTGTTACATATAGTAAATTAATAGGTTTATTAGTCTCTCTTCATGGTACTGATGTCAATACTTCTAAAATCAATGCTAAAGTCAACATGCCTATTCCTCATTCCATTCTAGACATTCATACTTACCTTGGTGAGCTTGGGGTGATCCAATGATTCATCTATGAAATGGATTATCATATATACTCTATTAATTACAATCTTGAGAAAGCTAATTATTTAGAATGGACTGATCCTTTTCAAAAATTATTTGACAAAATTAAATAATCTTTTTCCATCCACCGACCCTTCGACCACCTTCCAATGTGTTGGTTGAATATTTTGTCGATCAACGTATTGATAAACAAAATAGGTTTGATCAGCCAAAGTAGGAAGATTGGTCATCCAAATGTGTAGGTTAACCACATCAAAAGGGTACTAATCTCTCCTCTCATCAAGGGGAGGTTCCCTATATATATATACATATATAAACAGAAAATAATACTCAAGGGTAGGATAAACCATCCATCTCTCTTTTTTCAGAGATGATGCATGTGGATCAAAGGAAAAATCTTAGGGATAATGACATAAAGCACTCCTCTTCTTTCAGAAGTACCATTCAACAAACCACAAGAATATTCCTGGTAGTAATTGCAAAATATAACCAAGGACGTAGTAACCAACAAATTGAGATGTAGCACAAAGTCTCCACCTGAATTTCCCAAGAGTGAGATACAAAGGACAATGAGGGCACAAAGTCATCCCAAGGTCCTTTACATAAAAACAAAAAGAAAACACACTAAAGGCAATTATGGGGGCACAAAGTCTCTCCACAGTTGACTTCAGGACACCTTCCTGACTACTTTCACTATTTTTGCTTGTTGAATTAAAGGAGCATAAAATATATTAAGGAAAAAGACATAAGAATAGTTTCCCCAACAACAAAGATATCACAACACAAAGTCTAAAAATGCACTTGCTTTCTTATTCCAATAACAAAATATGATCAACAATCTGAGCTCAAAGTCTTAATAATGCCTGTCAATTTGGGTAGAGTTTCATTTCTAATTATCAGAGAGAGAGAGATCCCCACAATAACAAGAGAGTCCCTTATATAGCCTCTTCAAGAAGGACTTGGGAATAGTAACACATCATGTTGCATTTAATTTTGTTAAGAAGACATGGTGGAATTTAGGAGCATTTACCCATTTGCTTTTCTCAATATAGAGAAACAAGTCATGCTATTGAAAGTTTGCATCTTTCAATATCCACCTGGCAGTCTACTTTTAGAAACATATTTGATGCACAAATGTTCCTAGTCATTCCTACTCTTTACACTCCTCTCAGCGGTTCTTATTTTTGGCCTTGGCCTTAAAGCCTTTGAATGCATTCAGGTCTACTTTGGGTTGGGAAGAGCCCCCTGTAAGGGTATCTGCCCTTCTAGCGGTCTTCAGATGGCCTTCAGGCTTCTTTTGGTAGGTCGCTAAGTCATTTGGCTCTTCTTTAAGGCTTTTCAAAATCAACAGCTATTTTACGAACCTTGAAATTGATGTTCACACACCCGTCACTAAATTTGAATTTCTAATAGCTAGTTCACCATTCTTGACTTTGACGTCTTCAGGCGCGTCACCCCTTGGAATTTCTTCAACTTTCTCTTGATTCAGACTTTTTTGCTACTTGCTTCCTTCAGATTTCTTGTTTTTCATCCTCCCAAAGGGAAGTTGACCCTTTGGCTTTGGGGAAGTGTCCTTTAATTTGGTAGTCGAGAGTCCCCCGTAAAGAAACCTGCCCTTCGGGGTCCTTTAGCAGCCTTTTGTCTTCGGAGTCCTTAGGAGCTTTCCCACAGACTTTTTCCATGGACATTTTCCCATGGAAAAAAATTCTACAAGAATTGTTTCGGCTACTTTGTCTTTGGCCTTCAAAAATTCTTTCGGGCTTTTCTCCTGCAGCTTCCCCAAATTTCTTCAAACTTTTTGTCTAAAGGAATTCATTTCTTGCCTTTGTCTTTCCACTGGGCTTTGCTTTGTTTTTCGGTCTTTCCTTTATTTTTGAGGAAAAAGTCTGGAGGAATTCTTTTAGAGGAAAAAGTTTGAAGGAATTCTTTCAGACAATTTCTGCAAAGGAATTGTCTCTTTGTCTTGTTCATTTTCCTGAAGGAATTCACTTTGTCTATTTTGCCAAGGGAATTTTTCTGAAGGAAATCCCTTTGCTCTTTTGGCCTTTGAATTGGTCCATTTTCCCCCTTTCTACCTATTCAAGGGCTATTTGATCCTTTGGCTTTGGGGCAACCCCTTGAACCTACCGATTGAACCAACCGTTTGAACCAACTTTGGTTCAATAGTTCAATGGTTCATTCCCTTTGACCAATTGAACCAAGACTCTTTGAAAAAAAGCCTCATTGAACCCATTGAACCTTGAACCTTGAACCCATTGAACCTTGAACCTTAGTGGTTCAATGGTTCATTGGTTCAATCGGTTCATTCTTTTTATTTGGCTAAGTCCTTTTGATCTTTTTGAACCAAATGCGTTGAACCATTTGGTCGTTGAACCTGTTGAAAATTTGAACCAAATTGGTTTAATGGTTCAATGATTCAAATGTCAAAAACTTGTTATTTTGATTGAACCTACTTGTAAAATCCTTTGAACCTATTGAACCTTAAACCTTGAAGTGGTTGAACTCTTGATGCTGATGTTGAACCTTTGAACCTGTTGAACCAAAATGGTTCAAGCTTCAATGGTTCAACAGTTCAATCCTTACTTAGAAGCTTGCCAATGAACTCTTTTGGTTGAGCCTTGTCATTGATCTAACATTGAAATCTCCTAAGTGTTGAGAGCTTGCTTCTTTCCTACAGAGTCTGTAGAAATCAACCTGTGAAGTCTGTTGAACTTGGCCTGCAGAGTCCATAGATTTTCTTCCTACAAAGTCTGTAGATTCAAGCCTATAGAGTTCATAGATTTAAGCCTGTAGAGTCCATATATTTAAGCTTGTAGAGTTTTTATATTTCTAAGAAGCTTTAAAAATGAGGTATTTGAATGCTCAGAATAAATTTCAAAAAGGGAAGAGACAATTTTGGTATGTAGGACCAAAATAGTTCAAATGTTGTCCCAAAAATGAGTGATATTTTTGGGGGACAACAGCTAGCTCCAGTTGGGGAACTTTTATCAATTGTAAAAAATAATTGAAGGGAGTAGAATCCAAAATCTCCAATGTCTTCATGTGTACCATTGGGCTATAGAGTCATGTTACCTAGAAATGGAAGGCATCAAAAATGGAAACAAATAAAACAAAATAAAATTAAAAACTATACAAATATACATATGTACAGATGCAATAATTTGATACTTCAAGAGTTGAAGTGTTTCAGATGTTGCTTCTTGAGAGGTAGTGAAAATAGTGCTCTATTCTAATAAACTAGCAAGAAGACATTTTTTCCCTAGAAATGATGACGGTCAAATGGAACTCTCCACCAAGAAACCAATTTTTTGCATCTTCTTCTTGGTTTTTTCTTCTTCTTGCCCCATGGTAGGATGTGGTCTTTAATTTGAAAGCCATAACTCTTTGTTTTCTTGGCGAAGGGTTCCTTTGCCTGATTTTGATTTGTAGCAGCATGGTCCATTACCATAACTGGTTGTTCTTCTGGTTCAATCGAACACATGATTGGATTGTCAACATCAAACTCCTGACAAACTATCAGCTTAGCATCTCCTTTGATGTGAAGGAGTTTGATCTCTTCATCTTAAGCAATCTTCAATTTGAGCAATAGAGATTCACATCTAACTATGTTGTTGGTGTTGTTGAATTACAAATTACATGAAGGAAGAATAACTCCTTGAGGAGATATCAACACAGTCTTGACTCCATCATTGGTGGAAGAATTTTTGCCTTCAGATTCCAAGATCTAAGCATCATCAGAAGCTAATCTCCTATCAGATTTATCTTCATTAGAGATAGAAGATCCTTCCTTATTTATACTGCACCCTACCAATTCTCCTGACATCTTATTTGGATCAATTCTTGGATTTTTAGCTACAGGACTTTCATTTGTAGAAACATGAACATTCTCTATGGTCAAGAAATAATTACCCCTACTTGAAGACTCAAACAAAATTTGTGCTGTAGGGGCCGACATTTGGGTGACCACATATTTTGCCTCTTTTTCAAGGAGCAACCTCTTCATTATGCCTTGGACAGGGATCCTTGCTTCAAATAGGTCCATTCTTAGTTCTCCTCCCACGTATTTACAAAAATTTCATCCAAGTAGGATACCATAGGATGTTGAAACGTCAGCCACCAAGATAGTCATCTTGATTCTCTTGTCTAGAAAGGCTACAAATGCAAATTTGGCATCTTTGATTTGCCCTAGTAGTGGTAATTTCTTGTTCTCCATAGAGAAACATCTCCCAAAGGTTTTGTTTAGTGTGAGACCTAGAGATTCAGCTACTTTAGTAGGCATGACATTATCAGATGCGCCCGAGTCTATAATACAATTACTTAACTTGTGACCATTTATTAACAGGGAAACATAGAAAGGTTTTATTTTCCCAAGGGCAACTGAAGTACTAAAAATATTATTTGGAATGGGCATGTTCTTTTGGGAATCAAGAATTACCTTTTTAGCTTCTTGTCTTGCAAGGATGGTTTGGTTCTTGACACATTGGACCAACTTATCTAATTGATCAGGATTAGACTACAAATATTCAAATTTAGACATTTGAATTTTGGTCTTCTTGACATGATCAATTATGTGAAATGGCTGAATTGAGCTAGGTACAGAGGAAGGTATTTCAACCTTTTGATTTTTAGGAGGGATGGGAGGAGGGCTAGTTTGTGAAATCGAAGTAGAAGGTGAAGGTGAAATTGATGTACTTACTTTTTAGGTGATCACTGAATCCTTTGACTGGAAAGGCAAAGTGATTTCACGCTTAACAATTGTAATTACTAGTTGAGGTTGCTCCTTTGTCTTCGTTTTATCAGCTTGCTAGACTGATTGGTTCTTGGACCTAGTAAAAACTACATATGATCCATCAATAGCTTCTCCTTTACTTCTGGGTTCATCCTAATAATTTAGAAAACCAATGTGGGAGTCACCAGCTGATTCTTCTTGATCCTCTGTGAAGAGATCAACATTATTTTCTTGCTCAAACTCAGGTTGGAAAGAGAAAGCATGTTCTATTTCTAAATATCCAACTGCTGAGTTGGTTGGAGGAGCTTCAAGGGCAAGTTTCCCTTGTGGGGAAGAAAGATGATCTAATTGCCCTTGATTCTTGGCACAATTACCTTGATATGACTGATTTGGAAATGTCCTTCTTGGCATATCTTTATATGAAGGAGCAGAAGACATACCTTGTGCCATTTGTCTTTTCAAGGCTAGCAGTTCATTTTTCAGCTTTTGCACCATTGGATTAGTGGTGCCTATAGATGAATATTCAGAAGATGATGAGGGTCTATTTCTATTTGGATCTCTTCTTATCTTCCCTACTAAGATGAGATCATCTTCTACCTTAGTGGCCAAAAGTTGAGCTGCAACAAGATCTATTTGACCATCACATCTCAAAAGAAAACTCACTTCAGGTAATTGAGAATTAATGAAGAAGCATTTGAGATTCTCAGCTGTAGGTTGACCAATTACAGGAATTCTATTCCTCAGTGTGTCAAATTTGGCTATGAAGTCTCTCATTGGTTCATGAGGCTCTTTTTTCATCTATGTGAGTTGAGGTAGAAGGGCATGTGCATCTTCTACAAGTTTGAATCTGGCTTCAAACTTAGCTTTGAGGGTATTCCAATCAGTTACTGACTGAGCCTGTAGGTGATAAAACCAATCTACAACACCCTGTAATGTTTCTATAAATAACCTGACTGCTACATCTTCAAATTCTACTCCAATTACTCCATAGACTATGATGAAGGCTACAATGTGTTCATCAAGATGAACTTTCCCATCACCATAAAATTTGGGGAAATTCTTCCTTGAACTGCATGGGAGCTCATGTAGAGGTGGAGTAAGATTGAGAGGACCAAAAGAATTACCCCAGGGGCCTTGAGCTGCCATTACAAGATTATGAAAAGGAGGAATAACAAATATTAAAGAGGTAATTATTGGCAAAGCTTTATCAACAATAGAAGTGGATACTTTGTTTGGCAATGGAGATCTGAATTTAGTAGGAGGAAAGCTCTTGGTTCATTGGAGGTGAGATGGTGAAGGAAATAGATCAAAATTACTTTGTTGTACCAACTCGAATACAGGGTCAACAATAACTTTAGCCATTTGGCTTCATGTATACCTTGAATATGCCAGATTGTGAAACAAAAATGGAAAAGAATTAACCCTGCTTTAGTTTGAATCTTGAGGCTTTAAATTGTGCACTCTTTCCCAGTAGCTCTAGTTTTGTAGACTAGATAAACTAATGGAGGTGGAGGAAGATGGTAAGGCTATAAATGGATAATGGGTAAGACATGAAATGGAGTTGCCAGAGTCTATAATGGATAAGGGTTATAATGATAATGGGTAAGACATAGGTGATGTTTTAATCTAAAACTTGAGGTTCCAAATTGTACAAAATTATGTATATCCCCAGCAGAGTTGCCAATAATTGTTGGTTGAATATTTTGTCGATCAGCGTACTGATAAAAAAATAGTTCTAATCATCCAAAGTAGGAAGATTGGTCATCTAAATGTGTAGGTTCACCACATCAAAAGGGGACTAATATCTCCTCTCATTAAGGGGAGGTTCCCTATAGATATGCTGTATATATATAAATAGAAAATAATACTCAAGGGTAGGATAAACCATCCATCTCTCTTTTTTCAGAGATGATGGATGTGGATCAAAGGAGAAATCTTAGGGATAATGACATAAAGCACTCCTCTTCTTTCAGAAGTACCATTCAACAAACCACAAGAATCTTTCTGGTAGTAATTGCAAAATGTAACCAAGGACGTAGTAACCAAAAAATTGAGATGTAGCACAAAGTCTCCACCTGAATTGCCCAAGAGTGAGATACGAAGGACAATGAGGGCACAAAGTCGTCCCAAGGTCCTTTACATAGAAACAAAAAGAAAACACACTAAAGGCAATTATGGGGGCACAAAGTCTCTCCATAGTTGACTTTAGGACACCTTCCTGACTACTTTCACTAATTTTGCTTGTTGAATTAAAGGAATAGAAAATATATTAAGGAAAAAGATATAAGAACAGTTTCCCCAACAATAAAGATATCATAGCACAAAGTTTGAAAAGTCACTTGCTTTCTTATTCCAATAAGAAAATATGATCAACAATCTGAGCTCAAAGTCTCGTTAATGCCTTTCAATTTGGGCAGAGTTTCATTTTTGATTATCAGAGAGAGAGATATCCCCATAATAACAAGAGAGTCCCTTATATAGCCTCTTCAAGAAGGACTTGGGAATAGTAACATATCATGTTGTATTGAATTTTGTTAAGAAGACATGCTAGAATTTAGGGGCATTTACCCATTTGCTTTTCTCAATGCAGAGAAACAGGTCACGCTATTGAAAGTTTGCATCTTTCAATATCCACCTGGCAGTCTACTTTTAGAAACATATTTGATGCATAAATGTTCCTAGTCATTTCTGCTCTTTATGCTCTTCTCAACAATTCTTCTTTTTGGCCTTGGCCTTAAAGGCTTTGAATGCATTCAGGTCTGCTTTGGGTTGGGAAGAGCCCCCTTCAAGGGTATCTGCCCTTCAGGCAGTCTTCAGATGGCCTTCGAGCTTCTTTTGGCAGGTTGCTAAGTTCTTTGGCTCTTCTTTAAGGCTTTTCAAAATCAATGGCTATTTTACGAACCTTGAAATTGACATTCACACACACGTCACTACGTTTGAATTTCCAATGGCTAGTTCACCGTTCTTGACTTTGACATCTTCGAGTGCGTCACCCCTTGGAATTTCTTTGGCTTTGTCTTGATTCAGCCTTTTTTGCTACTTTTTTCCTTCAAATTTCTTATTTTTCATCCTCCTGAAGGGAAGGTGACCCTTTGGCTTTGGGGAGGTGTCCTTTAATTTGGCAGCTAAGAGTCCCCCACAAGGGCACCTACCCTTCAAGGTCCTTCGACGGCCTTTTGTCTTCGGAGTCCTTAGGAGCTTTCCCGCGGACTTTTTTCATGGACATTTTCCCACATACAAAAATTTTGCAAGAATTATTTCAGTTGCTTTGTCTTTGGCCTTTGGAAATTCTTTCGAGCTTTTCTCTTGTAACTTCCCTGAATGTCTTCAAACTTTTTATCTTAAGGAATTCATTTCTTGCCTTAGTCTTTCCATTGGGCTTTGATTTGTTTTTCAATCTTTTCTTTCCTTTGGAGGAAAAAGTTTCAAGGAATTCTTTCGAAGGAAAAAGTATGAAGGAATTCTTTCAGACAATTTCCCCGAAGGAATTGTCTCTTTGTCTTGTTCATTTTCCTGAAGGAATTCACTCTGTCTATTTTGCCAAGGGAAATTTTTTAAAGGAAATCCATTTTCTCTTTTGGCCTTTGAATTGGTCCATTTTCCCCCTTTCTACCCTCTGTAAGGGCTATTTGATCCTTTGGCTTTGGGGTAACCCCTTGAACCTACCGATTGAACCAACCGTTTGAACCAACTTTGGTTCAATGATTCAATGGTTCATTCCCTTTGACTTCTTACACTAAGATTCTTTGAAAACAAGCCTCGTTGAACCTTGAACCTTGAACTTGTTAAACCTTGAACCTTATTGGTTCAATGGTTCATCGGTTCAATCGGTTCAATCGGTTCATTGTTTTTATTTAGCTAAGTCTTTTTGAACCAAATGCGTTGAACCATTTTGTCATTGAACCTATTGAACCTTTGAACCAAAGTGGTTCAATGGTTGAATAGTTCAATGATTCAAATGTCAAAAACTTGTTCTTTTGATTGAACCTACTTGTAGAAGCCTTTGAACCTGTTGAACATTGAACCTTGAAGTGGTTAAAATCTTGCTACTGATGTTGAACCTTTGAACCTGTTGAACCAAAATGGTTCAAGCTTCAACGGTTCAATGGTTCAATCCTTGCTTAAAAGATTGCCGATGAACTCTTTTGGTTGAGCCTTGTCATTGAACCAACTTTGAAATCACCTAAGTGTTGAGAGCTTGCTTCTTTCCTGCAGAGTCCATAGAAATCAACTTGTGAAGTTCGTTGAACTAAGCCTGTAGAGTTCATAGATTTAAGCCTGCAGAGTCTATAGATTTAAGCTTGTAGAGTCTATAGATTTCTGAGAAGCTTGAAAAAGGAGGAATTTGAATGCTCAGAACAAATTTTGAAAAGGGAAGAGACAATTTTAGTCTGTAGGACCAAAATAGTTCAAATGTTGTCCCAAAAATGAGTGACATTTTTGGGGGACAACACAATGATCATCCTTTTATTTTGTACACTTATTCCACTCCTCTATTAGTTATGGAGATGATTTCCCAATAAAATGATGCTAAAAGAGAGTATTTTTAGTCATATAAAATTTGAAAACTGGTAACTTGAGTATGGCTAATGACGCCCAAACCTTAGGTCCCTCATGTTTGCTCTCATGACCCTCATAGGCATCTTTTCACTGATTCCCAGTCATCCATAGCCTTCCAAAATTGATCCCAATTGATCCATACCCCTATTTACATGACAAATCCATCCCCCTAGGTCCCATCTACTTAGGGAAATAACACCACACTAGGACTATAGTGTCAATACTACTCCTATCCATTTTTGGTGCTCTTATTCAAGTCCATTTCTGGCCACAATGATTAATTTATTCTGGTTCCCCATCCTTCTCCTTGTTACCCTAACATGAGTAAATTCAACCCATGACAAATAGATCCTTTTAAAATCCCTTTCAAAGATCATTTGGAAAGGGTTGGAAATTATCACTAACCAAGAAAGAATATAAGCGAGACTACTCAAGCAATCTTACATATTTTCTACATATAACCAACCAATACACTTATAATCTTATTAAAATCATTACACCAGTACTTAGCCATCTCAAACACATTTAGTTTAGTACTTTACATATTCATACACTTAATTACACAAAGCACAATAAGTGGGAAAACTACATACGGCTTGATCACTCTTCAGAGTATTGGTATGTAGGCAACATGCCCAAACAATGGGTGTGGATCCATGTCCAGTGAATATTATGTATAATAACCCCCCTTATTATTCAAAATTGGTCAAAACATAATGAAAAATAGGGTTTTAAGAGAAAATATGCTCTATAAGGAGCTATAAAAAATTCCAATTGCTAAAACTTTGCAAACAGGTCACACAGACCTTGTGAACAAAACCTAAAAAGCTTAGATCATTAGGAAAATAGTAGTAGAGGTGGAATTTATCACTAGCTCCACTCCTATCCAATTAAAAAAATGTTTAGATCTTAGTTTGTGATAGTGTCCCAGTCTTGCATAATGAGTATCAAGCCCTGCCTCAACTGTATTTGCTAGTTTCCAGCTAAGTTTGATTTTCTACCTCTCATTAATATTTTTAGAAAAGTCTAAATTGAAATTAATTTAAAAAAATTAGTAGCTTAATTATTGTCTATTGATTTACTAATTTTACTACTCAGACCCTTTAACTAAATTAGGAATAATACACCAATATTCCAAAAATTGTTAAATCATTTGGTGAGCCCAACTTACTTCATTTTCACATAAAACCCCTTGAAACCCTAGGGTAATTTTCCTAGTGATTTTTTTGATTTTTTACTTGCATAATAAAATCATGAATTAATATTAAATTTTAAAATTTTGTAGTAATTTTAAAATAATTTTCTTTCAAACCCTAGTTGCCCATACTAGGTCCTAGTTTTTTCCCAGTAATTTTTTGATAATTTTTTAATTTTCTACTAGCATATTTAAATAAAAAAATCCATTCAAATTTTTAAAATTCAATAGTAATTTTCAAAAACATTTATTTTTCAAAACCCTATTTGCATCTACTAGGTTCCATTAAATCATAAAATTTCCAATAAAATTTTGATTTTTTACTTGCATATATAACTCAAAAATTCACTTTCACTTTCAAATTTTCATAGTAAATTTTTAAAATAATTATCTATAAAACCCTAGTTACATATACTAGGTCCCTTTGATTCTTGAGGTATCACCTTACATGTTTGTGCATTTCATATCCTTTTTATATAATTTCTAGTTAACTATTTTTAGGAATTTACATTTCTTATATTCAATACTTTCATTTTTTAGCACTTTGTCTATTAAAAAATATTACAAAAACTTCAATCAAATATCAAATTATTTTTCTACTTTAACAATGGCCCAATATAATGGTTTAGATGAAACTGATAAAAGGGAACTTCAACAACTCTTAACTAAACATCTTGACATGAAAGATGACATACTTAAAATACTACAAGAAGAATAACAAAGAGTGACAATGGTCAATATTCCCAAACCATAGAGCAACTAGTTGCAAATGACAGTATGGGGGAAACTATGTCTCAATAACCCCCTATAGAAGCCTAACCTACCTCTATGTCACCAGCTATATCTAGTACATCTTTATCTCCTAATGTGACAACCATTGTGAAAGAGATACAATCTCTTCAATCCAAGGTGCTACATCTTGAATAAGGTGAATCTAGACCTACATAATCTTTGGATTATTTTGCCTTTTTACATACACCATAGGCATGTCACATTACTTCTACACCCTTACCACAAGGTTTTGTTCAACCCAAGCTTACTCTATATGATGGAAAGGGTGATCCAGAGACACATTTGAGAGCCTTTCATGTATTATTCTTGGACTATGTACCCAATGATGGCTATTTACCAAGCTATGTCCATGAAACCAAAAGGATTATGATTTACAATGGTTATATAGTCTACCAAATTAGTTGGTTAATGCATTTAATCCTTTAAATGACATGTTCTTATCTCATTTTAGCATTAACATTGGTGATAAGGTTTCATATGCCCAAGTTTCACAACAAAAACAAAGGTCAAATGAGCATCTCGTAGATTATGTTCTCCGATAAAAGACTATTTTGGCTAAGATGACTAACCCCCTGATCAAGAGTTATAAGATCTCTTCAAACAAAGTCTTCTACAAGATTTGCATTAATAAGTCATGTTCAAAAGATTCTCTTCCTTCATTAAATTGTGTCACACACTAAAGGAACAAGAATTCAAACTAATTTCAATGGGGAAACTCAATTACATAAGTATCTCAGACATAAAAAATAATAATAACATGAAATTCCTATATAAAGTTAAGCTCACTGATAACAAGAGTCAAAATCAACTAACAGTTACAGTGGCCTTCAAGCCACCTCAGTGAGTGGTTTTATTAGTACCTCCTTTGAGAACCTTCACCAATCTACTAGTTTCTCCAGCTAGAGTCTTAAAATAACTATTAGAATGTAACATCATATCTCTCCCTCATATTCAGGAAGTTGGCCCAATAAATCCTCTTCCATGGCGATATGATCAACATGCATTTTTCAAGTTTCATAAGGCACTAGGCCATATAAAAAATAGATCCATCAATTTGATACAATAGATAAAAGATTTGATAGATGGAAATCATATTAATCTTAGCACCTCAGTTGAGCCTCCTCAGGCAAAGCAAACATAAGACAAAGCTTTGAAAATATTTTTAGATCCTTTTACACAAAAATCTAAATAAGAGACAAGTGGAACATCAAGGGTTCACCATGCATATCATGCACATCTACTATTAGATACATACATCAGAGGGTACCTTTAATTGAGACACATATTTTGAGTAACATGATTAGTGTATACAATTCCAGAGTTCTAGCTAGAACTTCCATCTCCTTCTCAGAGTAGAAGATCATTGAGGATGATTCAAATTATCATGCACTCTTTATTAGAGCTTATATTCATAATCATCCTACTCATAGTGTTTTCATAGATAATGGATCTAGTGTGAACATGTGCACTATGACATTATTAAAAAATTTGGGATATTATGAGTAGGATATTACCCTAATAGACATAGCTATTAATAGATTTTGTGGGAAAATATAGATTTCATTGGGTGATATGATACTTCCTTTATAGGTTGGTCCAATACATGTAGCCACACCATTCACTATTATTCCTAGTGTAGGATCCATTGATATGTTACTTGGTCGACCATGGATCTAGAAACTTTGAGTAGTACCTTATACAATTCATAAATGCATGAAATTCATTCATGATAATCAAATTCTTATAGTTGGTGGAGTTCCATATTAGTTACCACTCCCCACTTCAAAGCCATCTTCTACTTTGTACTAACCGGTTTCAATTTTTCCACCAATTTTAGTTTTGACACTAGTTTCAATTTTGTCACTAGTTATATTTCTTCCTCTAGTTTTGATTCATAATTGAGGAATCCATCACCAAAATAGAGAGTTTATACACCTCAATATCTTTAGGATTCTAGATAGCTTCCAACTATAGTGTTCAAACCTAAGGTATTATCATTGAGATCTCATATATATACTCATAGATCACATGTTTAGAGAACTTCTCCTACTACCAAATGGGTCCCTAAGATCTTTATAGTTGTATCCACATCTCAGAGTTATAGGGTGACCCCATAGTTGGTTTCTAATTCAGATATTTTAGAGTATTTATAGAATATATAGCTTTCTGATCCATAGTCTCAACATTTCCATCATGCTTCATGATCATGCATGATTCCTCTCCTTGATATAGAACACCATGATAGGGATTCTCCCATGAGACTCATCAATTAGTATCATCCTTTCCTAGCTTACTTGTACATAATATCTTATGCTTGATTATACATAGCTTATATCAAAAATTCAAAAACATTCAAATATTTCAAAATACAAACACATGCAAATAACTAAAAAACACTAGAAACATTTTGATTGTATGCATCATACATGATTTAAATTTATACTATCATGTTAGACTTACATTTTATATTATATTCTATTGTTTGTTGATTTATCTACATTACCATGCTTTACTTGATCTTTGTTAAGTGTGTGCAGTGGTATCCAACTCATTGATTGCTTCACTCTACCCATTGAAGAGGCATCCTACTTCTACATCGAGACATACATCAATATACATACCTACAAGGATAATATTTTATATGTATACACCATCTAGGTTATGTCATTCCTACACCACACACTCTAGTTATCATATTGATTTACATTACTTACTCACTTACACAGATTACTGTATCGACACTCGCTAGTATATAACACTTGTGTATTTCTTAGCATATACCTAGTCTTTTACTAACATGTATTGCACACTTTCACTTCTTGATTTGATTAATTAGGTTATTAAATTTATATTTATTACATGCTTTCATTTATTTCTTTGCATAGCTAGATATGATTTCATTTCTAAGTTCCTATTTGTCTCCTATATGTGCCTTAGGAAATTTTACAATGTCCTTTACTTCTATGTCTTGTGGGTGCCTTAGGATATTTTTGTGTGTCCTTTTCCTGTACTCTTCTATGTGATTGTGGCTTCTATGATAGATTTACTCGTTTCAGTTGTATGTGTATGTGTAATTTGAACATGCCTTGTATGCTTGCCTTTCAGTATGAGTGGCATGTGCCCATGTCCCTTTTTTGTGTGTCCCCTTGCCTACCCTTATATGCTTCTTTATTATTGCCTTATGTGTTTGTTTCTTTTTTGCTTCTTATTGTTTGCAATGTCATGATCCACATCATGCATTTATGTTACTTTCTTAGATGGCATGATGGACATCATGCTCCATCCCTCCTTGATAACTAACAATTGATAAAAAATAACTAACTAAACTTCTAATTCTAGTACAGTAAAATGCACATATTATTACATTGTTATATCCATCTATGCATACCCCTATTGATATAATAATCTCTCATTCAAATCATGCTATAACTTGAGATATCTTATCAATTATCATTGCTATATCATGTATCTTTACATCATAACACACTTGTAAGGCTCTTTCTTCGTAGGTCAATCATTGCAAGGTTTTCATTCCTACCCTCAGAAAAGGGGGCAACAAACAAAGGTTTTGTCATATAGATAAAAACTCCTAATGATAAAAAAGTAAAATTTAGCATACCTAGAACAATTAGACATCAAAATAATCAAAATAGACCAGTTAGATAGTGAGAATATTAGAATAGTTACCATATTTGGCCTAGGACAACAATGCCCAACATGGAATATAGTGCTGGTGCCACTAGTGTCCACTTTTGGTGCTCCTATCCAAACAACAAAAAATAGACTTTATAGAATTAGGAAGAAAATTAGGTTCAACTATAGTTTTACACAGTCAAACTAGATCATAATTAGTAATTTTTAGTAAAATTTTACTCAAAAAATCTAGATATAGGGGGCATCATACATGGAATGATGGATATTACTTCCATTTTTAGACACGGTAGTTGATATAACTTCTAGATCAAAATCCATGTTATAGACACTAGTGATTGGTGGCAATGTGCATGACACATTTATTTTTTTTCCTTTTCAAGTTTAGTATTACCTAGGCATTCTCAGTTGTTACATTCCTTATTCCATCTATAGGTGTTTGGAATAATTTTGGAATGGATATCATACAATCCTAACTTCTAAATTCTTGAGTTCGAAAATGACTTTAATATAAGCCTAATACCCTAGTTTAGAGTGAGTTTCATACAATCTTAATATCCATCTTTTGGAGTGGCCAAGAGTGGCCTAGTTTATAGCATACATTCAGATATCCATGACAATATTGTTAGATCATATTAGGATTTAGGATCCATCTCATACGACATAGATTTTATACTAGTATCAATTCATAGCTTCACTTCATGAGGCAATGATGGAACCAAAGGACTACCTAGCCTTTGTATTCTTGAGCCACCTATTTAAAGGGATTGGACACATAGTCCAAACATTGATCAACACACACATGATCACCTAGATTCACTTAGTAGGTGATGATGGAGCTAAAGGGCTAGCCTTTGCATTCTTGAGCCACTCTCAGGGAATTGAGCACTCACCTCTATTCATGATATTACTATTGGTATAACATCATCCAATATTACTCAACATCATAATAGGTTTTGCATTGGTTTGCATATTTTTTGAGGTGTATTCATTCCTTTCTCTTCATCTCACTCTTACCAAACCTTGTATGTTGTTATTTTAGATACAATGTATCTAGTAATAACTGATCTACTCTTTGTTTTTCTTACAAATTTTCACTTTATAGTGTGCTCTCGCTATGCACACCCAACGTCACACAACTTTAGGAGCTTCACCCTTGTAGGTAAGTTTAGGTACACTTTCTATTTTTCATTTATCCTAGTATTTTATTTGTTGCATCACTAGAATAAAGGGGGGGATAAATGTATTCATATAAAATTCAAAAATTAGTAACTTGAGTGTGGATAATGAAACCCAACCCTTAGGTCCCTCTTGCTTGATATCATAACCCTCATAGGCATCTTTTCAATAGTTCTTAGTCATCCATAGCCTTCTAAACTTGATCATATATGATCCAAACCCCTCTTTCCATGATAGATCCATCCCCCTAGGTCTTATCTACTCAAAACAATAGTGCCACTCTTGTCTACTTTTGGTTCTCTTATCCAAGTCTATTTCTAGCCCTAATCATCAATTTCTTCTGATTCCATATTCTTCTCCTCATTGGCTTAATGTGAGAATAATCAACCCATGACTAATAGATCCCTATAAATTCTCATTCAAAGATCATTTGGAAAGGGTTACCAATTATCACTAAGCAAACAAGAATACAAACAAGACTACTAAAGAAATATTCCCTATTCTTTGCATATAGCCAACCAATACACTTACAAGCTTATTCAAATCCTTACACTGGTCCCTATCCATTTCAATCATATCTAGTTTATAACTTTTCATATTCATACACTCAATAACAAAAAACACAATGAGTGGGACAACTACATATGGCTTGATCCCTCTTTGGAGTATTGGTATGTAAGTAGCCTGCCCACATAAGGGGTGTGGATCCATGTCTAGTGAATATTAGACACAATAGCCCCCCCCTCTTACTCAAAATTTGTCAAATCACAAAGGAAGATAGGGTTTGAAGTGAAAATATATTCTACAGGGAGCTCTACAGACTTTCAACTACTGAAACTTCATGGGTTGGGTCACACAGACTTGGTGAACAAAGCTCAAAAATATAAGATAATTAGGATAATAGTGGTAGAGGTGGAAAATATCACTATTACCACTCCTATCGGCTTCCAACACTCTTGTAAATTAGAAAATGAAGTTTAGATCTTAGTTTGTGATAATTATCTAGTCTTACACAATGAATAACAGGCCCTATCTTAGTTGTATCAGCCTGTTTATAGCTAAGTTTGATTTTATCCCTCTCATTACTATTTTTCAAAAAGTATAAATTGTAATTAATTTAAAAAAATAGTATCTTAATTATTGTATATTTATTTACTTATTTTAATACTCATACCCTTTAACTAAATTAGGAATAATACGCCAATATTCCCAAAACTATTAAATCAATATTCTATTTATTATATTATTAGAGGTCTCATTGATTATGAAAAATGTTATACTAAAGTAGAACATGATTTCCTTGTTATGTATTTCACAACTAAAAATCTTTATCACTACATGCTCTATTAAACAACCTATGCCATCATTCATTTTGACCCACTTTGTCACTTTTTCTTCAATGCATTTTTACTTGGAGATAGAATTAGAATTTGGATGGTTCTCTTAATGGAATTTGACATTCACATCATAATGCAAAAAAATTATGAAAGGGCAAGTCATTATCAACCAACTCGTAAGTGTACCCATACCCACTACAAACCACCTTCAAGATAGTCTTCCCAATGATGACATTATTTATATTTAAGTTCTTAATCATGCTATCTCTATTACATCATCTCCTCTAGGCCTTGTTACCTCATACTATCATGCTCAACTAGCCCATGATATAGATCAATAAGGCCTAATCACTGATATCTTGATAGATATCCCTTCACCTTCTCTCCCTCTTGGCTCTCTAGTATACCATGCCCAATACGCACACACTAATAAAGGGGATATTAGATGGGAAAGCGCTAAATATTTGGGTACATGAGCCACTAGATGAGGTTTCACCCATGAAATGTAATGTCCCATAATCTACACATGTGCTAAAATTGTAGCAATCAGAGCCCAACTTGGCCATATAATAGTTATGTGAGTGTATGGCTGCCACACTATCTACCTTGATATGACAGTCTATAAAGTTGGAACATAGGGCACACCCTATGCTACATGGTCTTACCTTAATCAACTGACCTAAGGTAACCTATCATTGATCATATGGGTTACCTAACTTGTTGATATATAGGGAATCTATCATATATCCATGTAATCAATAGAATAACGAATCCTAATGTCTTTTATCCCCAAGACAACTTCCCATACATGTCATATATGATATGGACCCAAATGATAGAACTAAGATCATATAACCTTCCTTGATCCAAAATTGACTAGCATAAGGCTATCACATATAATGAAACCTTGCCATTTGACTTGTGATACAACACTCATACTATCATAAGTCCTATCATGGCCTTTTACACATCTAGAATGGTCATGAGATAAACATCAAACAAACTCATGTGTAACCCATGATAAATCCTATCCAAGCCTAGGATCATATCTCATTTATAGTAATTCCAAGAAATGCATGGAGATCCTCTAAGCTGATCACCACCTCTATAGTAACCCCCTCCACCTCCCATTAAAAAGTGTTGCCCAATTATTCCCATGCTCTTAGTAACATGACAATGAGATTAAAACTTAGTGGGGTCCATCTCATCTCCATAATACCTCCAAATCCCAAGGTGACCAATCAACCACTATCCATGTCCAAAAACTACTCCAATAGATCTAGTAGCTAGGATGTATGTTCTAGGCACCAAAATCTATGATATCTCTATAAATTAAAAAACAATGGAGAATGTATTAGATATTGATGTCATAATAATAAAACATATTCTTAAATATTCTCAATTTTTTTATAAATTAACTTCATCAACTTGCATGATTAAGTTTTCTTATTTTTTCTACATAATCAAGTTATTTAATACTAAATCAACCCTATGAAAGTCTTGGCATACTACATCAGAGCACTTCTACATAGTCATCCTTTTTATTTCATATGATATCAGCCTATTTGATACTAAATTATCTCTTTTTTAGCTTTAACATACTATATCAGCCCATTGGTATGTACTCAACCTCTTTTAATAAATTGTATCGACCACATATTATGAAATTAATCAGCCAAAGGGTACTATGTTGACCATATTCCAATTTATAATTATATGATCCTTCTTCTACATAGTCAACCATCTTTAGTGATATCATATCGTTCCATTTCTACATAGTCACCCCCTTATTTTATCTCACCTTGCAAACTGAGTTGATAGGGTTGAATCTATTATTCGTTTATGATGATTTTTTTGAAAATTTACCATAAATGTCTTAAGCATTTTTTGGTCCAACCTTTTCTTACCCAGTACTCCATTCTACCCCTAGTTTACGTAAAAAATTCTTTGGATCAATTTTTGTGTCTATAATTTGCCTACCATCTAATTATATATATATTTAGCTTAAGTTCAATTAATTTTTTCTCAAAAATTGAGAGTAATGATTCTCTTACCTAAACTACACTTGTTATGGTCATTATGCATCCTCCATGTCATAGCTATCATCTCCTCACCATGGTTTCTCTCTAGGCTCAAACTAGGTTTCTTAGAGAAATATTTTCTTAGAATAGTAAAATAATAATTTGATTGATTTTCACCCTATGTATATTTATTATTTAAAACTATTTACTTGTCTAATATTTACCATCAGGTTTTGGTTTTTAACCATATCTTTATTTCTACTTTTTTTTTTATAAACCACAAGATGTTATAGAATCTTGACAGTGTAGAGAATATTTTCACATATTACATGTATATTTTTCAAAAAAATTGATGTTTTGATAATTTATATAGGTTCACATAATGTTCCCTACATTGAACACATTCACATTTCTTTCACTTCATTCCTTATCTATAACACTAAGGTAATTAAAGGTATGCATTTTTTAATTATGTCCTTTTATTTATATTATTTCAATTCTTACTGCAATTTATTTAGCTTCAACATTATGTGTTTCTATGTTCTTTTCCCAAAACACCATCCCATGTTTCACCTAAATGACATATGATGAGTTTCAAATGGGGCATATCTATACACATAATATTTTTGAACTTTATCGATTACTGATGCTTTCTCTCTTTAAGGAACTTATCGAGTCTTAGTCTCTCAAAGTGAAAGCCTTAATGGGTACACCAAGAAAGGGGTGGGAAGACCATGTGTGCTTTACAAGATTATTGTCACCTATAACATCACTTGATATCTACATAACCATCTCCTATACACTTCTCTAAGTTGTGCGTCCTTCCTTATACACTCCTTTGATCAATTCATCACCTTATTCAACCCTTACCTAAGCTAAAAACACTTTTTTATATCTACTAAACAATGTTGGCCTAGGTCAACCCTATATTCAAACTAATATTTTTACATTATGGGTCTTGGTTGGCCTTGGCCAATCTATTCTGGGACCTAACTTGTTTTTATCAATTAATGATACAAGGTTAAATTAGGCCAACCTTGTTTATAAAACTTTGGAAAGGTTTAAGGTTATATTTAACTATATATACACATCCATTTATACCATTTATTAGGAAGAGAAGAAGAAGAACATTGTATTTCACATCTGCTTATCCACCATTCTACTTGAGGAACAATGCTTAGGGTTCTAATTCTTATTTTGGAGATATAAATCTTGTCTTATGGAGAAGTATTTTGGATAAATAGAGAGATTATGTATATTAGGGATGACTTATCTTTATTATCCTTACATACCATAATAACCTCTTGGGAAGAACCTTGGCCAAGGGAGAGATTGAGGCTCAATGGGTTCATCTTTAAAGGTAAGTACTGTTAACATTGTTCCTCCTTTGTTAAATTAGATAGTTTTTCATTATTACTTCTTTCCCATCTATTAGGATTTCCTATATATTGGCTTAAGTATAGATCTTCTATGCTTGTTTGCTTTTTATGTTTATTACCCCCACTTTTTGCCATAAGATTTGGTGAGCACTATATTAGATTTTAATTTAATTTGTATATACTTTGTGAATATGAAAACATAGGACCTAACTAAGGTTATTGCATGGTGTTGCTTTACCAGAGGCTTTGGAACACTCTCTAATGTTGTTGTTATGATAAGAGACCCCTTGGTTAGGTCTAGAAATTCCATCTTGGTCATGACCCCAAATGTCTAAATGTATCAACAAGCAAAAGTGTAATTGTGATTTTTTTCCTCCAAGCTAGGATTGATTTGTAGGTCAACTACATTTTCCCTTATATACAAATAGTAGAATCAAAAAATGGATAGTAGTATAGATGATAGTGTCCCAAGGTTGAAGGTAGTGTCTACATCTCTAGAAATATCATTTATATAATATAATAATTGTCTCAAAATATTGATCATGCATACTACTTGTGTGAAACATAGATCCACCTGCACATTATAAATATAGTTAAGTATTATTACCAATAAAACATGGTTCAAATTTTATACTTTCTATATTAGCACATCTTAATATTTTAATTTAGAATAGTCATTTATATGAATTTGAAATTAGTTTTCCTACTATAAAATAATTTTTTTCATCCTTGTGTATTTGATATTATATCCCCTTAACCCTTAACCCTATATATCCAAAAATGGTTTAACATTTAGTTGCATATTTTCTTTCTCAACTAAAATCCACTGCACAAACTCCACAAGTTGATAATTATTTTACAAATGAAAATTTATTTTATATTTTAGTGAAACAACCTTATTTTTTTAGATATTGATAAATATTTAACTATAGGTAAATTCACACAACATTTATCACCAATGGAGAAACATAATTTGGATTTAAAATAGTTTCTTCTATATTTGGCTTGACTCGATCATGCATCAGTGTGTGAGAGAAGATGAGGTAGTTGAAATAATTTTAACATGTCATGATGAATCTTGTGGGAGTAATTTTTTAGAAAATAATATTGAAACCAATATTCTAAAAATAGGATACAAATGGCCTACACTACACAAGGATAAAAATGAATATACCAAATACTGTGATAGATATCAATGTTAATAAAATGCCTTTTCAATAATAGATTGCCTTAGTACCTTGTGATAAATGGCATACATATTTTTTTGTTCTTTGAGGTTACCCTTACAATTAAAGGGATATGGATTTTATATATTATCTCAACAAATGGGAGAAGGTACAGACACTCATACATGCACATAATGATAAGGTTGTTAAATTTATGTATGAAGAATACATAGAATTTTACATGTTATAGAGTTCCAAAATATATTTTTATAAATAAAGAGAAAAAATTTATTTTATATTTTATTATAAGCCTTATTCATGATTATAACATATGATGATGGAATTCAACTCCATATCATTTAAAAAGTAATGGCAAACTAGAAGTCACAAAAAATAAATTGGAGAACATTTTGACCAAAATAATTGCCTTACACTGCTAATATTTGTAAACTCTCCTTCTAGAAATTATTTTGGCATAGAGAAACACATGGAAGACTACCACATGTTTCACACCCTATGAATTGGTCTATGGTAAGAAGAAATTTATACCCATAGAGTTCAAAATCATGATTCATAACTCTAAAGAACACATTAAAAGCTATCTTAGATCTATCTAAATCTCAAAGGATATGCATCACTCAAACCAATGCATTAGACAAAATTTAATAGGAATATATTCATCACACAAATTTTTCTAATAATAAAAAGTCATGTGGCATGAAAAGTTCATCAAGAGATGAAAGTTTTAACTTGGATTTTGGGTCCTAATTTTTGACTCAAAATAAAAAGATAATAAGGTCAAGTTAAAATCAATTTTGTTGGGTCCATATGTGGTTGAGTGACTATTTAATAATGGAATAATAATGATGTGCACTATTGACCCTTTAAGGTTCCCCTTTATAGTCAATGGTTATGACCTCAAATTATACAAGAAATCACAAACAAATGTAGGATTCATTTATACCTTTAAATTAAGGAATGATTTAGAGATTAATAAGGATAAGGTATATCCTCTACCAAAATATTATGATGTCATCATTATAAAAGGTATTAAAAAATAATAATTAAAACCATCAAGCATTGTTTATAGTTTTGGTAAAAAACCCAACAACCTAGCTAATAAAATAGTAAATAAAGATCATCGTAATTGGAAAATCAACTTGATGACCACATAGGATTGAAAAAATGAGGAAAAATAAAATACAAGAAAAAAATAATATTGTTTTTCACTATTACTTATCTTTATGTTTTTGCATGTTACCTGAAGCTACACATTGTTATTACTTTTACTAAAAATGAGCTACAAGTTATTTTTCCACTTTTAAAAGTAACCTTACATTGTTACAAGTTTTTTCATACATAATCTATAACACACTCATCAATATAGGCATATTATCAGGGGGTTTGGTTCCATTTTCTTCATTGTCTATGATTTTGACTCCAACCTAATTTACTATACATTTACCCCATCCATTATTTGGATGTAGATCCTTGTTTTCATTATATTTTATGGTTATGCATTCTTTAAACATAGTAGTATTAACATCAAATTTCTTAATTATAACCACTACTACCTATATCCTATTTATATCTACCACCTTCAATTTGTATCCACCACCTTCAGTTTGAAGGCTATAACCACAACCACTAGTTTTTTACCAATTCTTAGTTCCTTTCTACAAATAATCATTGTTTTCTTATTTTTAACTCTGTGGACATCTAAAAAGAAAATTTTGTGGTCAGTAACATCAATAAATAGTTGGTCCATATATTATATGTTCACTAACTCACACTTATTTGAGATTTCCTAAAACAATTCTACTAGATGTTTATAGTGAATATTTAAGTAATTCTTAATCTTATATAGGATTATTTCACCGTAATAATTTTTTTACTTATCAATTATCATACATAATTACGCACTAATTGAATAAGTTTATTTAAAACATTATTACTTGAGTTATTATATGGTGCCATTCCTTATACATGCTATTTTTATACCTTCAACATCAATAACTATTGGTAAAACAATGTCTTTAAAATTAACTAATCATATTAATAATTTAAGGAGATTATGTTTCTTTCATTAAAATAAGATATGTATGAAAGATATGTATGAAATTTATGCTTTATATTATATATTTATTTCCTTCCATGAATTCCTAGGTCATTTCATTCTTATAAATTACCTAATCCAATATGGACTTTGAAAGTATGAGTTAGGATGACTAATATAGTAATTCATTTTCTCTTTATGGATGAGGCTACAAATAAGATATTATCACATAGATCTTATGAATACATGTATGGTATAATGATGAAACTCATGTGGAAATAGATAAATAAGAGAGTAATCCAAATTTAATCTCAAAGGTATAAGGTTCTAAATCCTATGCCTAAGATATGGGGTATGGTTCTAACTAGATCCCAAGATAAATAAATGATATAATAAGGAAACCACATGCAAGGAACTAATAAATAGGGATAATATAAATCCAAGATATAAATAACACTAAACAAAACAAAAATTAAATTATGGATCATAAGTATAGTATATATAGTCTAAAGTGGTAATGGAATCCATAACCACCATGTACTATACCAACTTATTCGATATATAAATAATTTAAGCAAAGAAAACAACATACATTATGTCATAAAAATAAGTAAATATGATATATCTATAAATTAAATAAAGGAAAGAGAATAGGGATAAATATACATATATTCTTATTGAATTTATGGTGACTCAATATCCCCCTTGGCTTTAGTGGAAATTAAGAGATGTTTTAGGTTGAAGAACTAAAATGGCAAGGATGAAGGCCTAGTTGTCCTTAGATGAGGACTCAAAATACTAGGGTATCTCCTCGCTCCTCTTATTGAGTTTCAATTATCTTGAGATAAAAATTACCTCCAAGAATAAGTCTTTAACATATAAATCCTACTTTTACTACTTAAATTTAGAAATGTGATCACAAGCATAGTAGATGAGTGGTTTTTATGTTTTGGAATGATAATTATGACCTATATATATTATATATATATATATATATATATATATATATATATATATATATATATATATATATATATATATATATATATATATATATATATATGGATCCAAACCTAAAAATTACCTTAAATTCTAAGATGAGGGAATTATCCAAGTCAATAGATCAAATGAAATGTCAGCTAAGTTAGAATTATATATCTAAGATGATACATTATAAGAATACATATGAAATAAATAGATTGTCTTATCTAGGGAAATACAATAGGAATATAGGGTATCTAGCATAATTTAAAATAAAGAGATAGATAAAAAATTAAAGAGACTTAGAGGAGGTCAAATTGATAATAATAAAGGTATGATAGATTATTATACAAACATCTATCATAAATTACCATGGTCTGAACCTACCCTTTTCAATGTGCACTCATTAGGCATGCAATCAGGGATATTAATGTGATGATGATTCCTAAAAGAAAATCCATCATTAAGTGAAAAATATAGGTGTTTACATATTACCAAGTATTAGTAGTAGTCTTAGGATTATAAAATAATAAAGTGTAAATACATGACAAGTGTTCATTATAAAGGATTTTGTGTAACTAATATAATTCTATATATATTTATCATATGTTTATATATCACAACATAATATAATCCTTTGGAAGAGGAAAATTAAGGACAAAATGTGAAGTAATGGAGAATTAAAACTATTCAAATAGTGCTATGATGTTAGGTAGATTTTTTTTGAATGATTTGAGATCAATATAGAGATCAAGTTTTACGAATGCATTTTATACTCGTTCCATGCACAATTGAATTTTATTTTATGAAAATACATTTAATAATATAACTCTATTCAAAATGAATATATGATGTGTTACTTTGTTCTACTTGTGTTTTTGATCTATAGTTTACTTCACATAAAAATAAATATTAGCATGTTCATATTGGTTTCAAGTAACCTTTGCTAATAATGGTGTAGCAAGAATGGATATTTAAAACATGTTTATATGGTTTTTTTGAGAAATATATTTGGAACTATGGTTGAGTGAGAGAATTCCAAACTATGCAGTAGAGGAGGAAAAAATAATAGGAAGCTCTATGAGAGAAATTATAACCAAGCATACACATGGTGAAATATACAAAATATTTTGATGTGAATTTCTTGGGTTTTATAGTAAAATGGTTTTTAATAATTGACTACTATTTATTAAAGTTGAAAGAGACATACCACTTTGTTTAGAATGAGGAAAAATATAGAAAATTTGAGAAATATGGAAAATTATTAGATGCATATAATAGATAATTGATTAAATACTATGATCGATGGATACATCACCGAGTCTTTCATGCAAGGGTAAATTGAATTTGAATCTATGTAAGATTTGTTTATTAGAGGAATAAAAGGAAAATATTTACAGTGACCAACTACTCTACTTAAAATTTTATTTGTGATAAATAACATGGTGCTTATCTAGGATAACATGGATTAGTTGCTTTAGGTTTTATGGGGGTGTATGAGATGATGAATAACTGAGAGAATAATATTTAACCTAAACCCAAAAAATGGAGGATTCAAATAAATAAAACAAGAAGATAATTATGGAACTAGAGTGAGACCTATGACAATAGAGTAGATGGAATAACAAAACAAGCCTAATGTAAGTGTGAGTAGGAGCAGAGCAGAGAATTTAGAAGATAAGTAATGAATTAGAGTTTTGATAATAGCAAAAAATTATGGATATTATGGAAATAATAGAAAGAGAGGGTTCAAGATAGGATAAGGAATATATTATAGTATAGGTATGGATAAAGATTAGAAATGGGATTTAAAGGAGATTGAAGAAAGTGGAAAGAGAATATATGAGCAGTTAGATCAATAAGTAGATATTTTTAAATCATAGTTTCAAAGGATAATATTATTTGGATAAGAAAAGGAATTATATTTGAAGAATATATTTTAAGTCATAATATTAAATTAGTTTCAAGTAAAAAGGAGGAAAATTTTGTAGACAAGGATCATTCATCTCAAGCATACACAACCTTAGTGAATAATTTATCAACAAAGAGAAAATACAAAGTGTAGAAGTTGATAAAAATAGTATGTGGTTTGATAGTTTTATAGATAAATTTTAAAATATAATGAATACATTAAAAAAAATGTTGGATAAAAATAAATTTATTGAGGCTAGATTTTAGGTCACAATAAGTTTTAATACACTGGTAAAGTCTAGTCTACAACAATAAATAGTTTTAGGTCCAAGCACAAGAAGCATGGCTCTCATTGTATGATTATTTGACATATTGGCACCATATGATGGGTATTTTTATGTTTATTAAAACATATTAACCTATGATATGAAATGATGGGATAAGGGTGCAACTATAAAGGATGCAAAAAAAGTGAGAGCTCATAGGAGATCTAATGAGTAGAGCATTAGATCTCATGATAAAAATGGATGCTGATTAATTGAAAATTAGATATGTTAAGGATACTTTGATAGGATAATTTAAAATGAATAAGTTTATGAGTCAAACAATCCAGGATCTAAAAGTGATTTAGAAAAAAATAGGCAAATTAGTATGTGACTATGATTGCAGGTTCATTGATGTAATTAGTAGAGTAGATTTTATGTTTAAAGATACATATAAGGTTTTAAATTTATAAAAATCATTTAATTTGAAATACATATGATTTATAAGTTATTATTTGATTAAATTAGATAGAATATTATGGGGATAGTATGTAGCCTACTACAAAAATTGTTGAAAATATATTTGTTGTTTTGTGCAATATGGATGAGTTACATGAAATTAATATGCCCAAAATAGGATTATGGTATATGAAGTGAGGAAAAATGGTCACCAAAAATTATGACTACCCAAAATTCAAAATAGAATTATGTGATTTTTTTCATGCAATAAGGCACAAGACTATGAAATGTGATCTGCTACAATAGTACACATAATGATCTCAGCGTTTTTACCATAATTTTATGAAATACACATAATAATGATGATATAAATGGTAAATCCCTCAAAAAATTGAATAATGACATCACCAATAATGTCTTTGTAGTAGTAGTGCAAAATATCCCTACTATGAAACCTAGGGTCCCGAACCCAGATGTAGATATGACAACTTCAATTCAAACTAATCCTAGATGGCTGAAAACCTCACCTTAGTATCATATTTAGGGCCTCACATGTTATAAACCATAGTATTTATATTACCAAAAATTATGTACTCCTCCATCCCTTCAATATCAATCAACATGGAAAACTATGTCACCCCAATTATAATAGATAGGGTGGGACTCATATTCTTCCCAAGGAGTATATGGATGCTATGACAACCAAAAATAACAAGGTTGGGATTTTTAGTAGATATAAGGGGAATATAGAGGTGGGTATCAAGGCAAATACTAAGGAATTAATTATAGACCAAATGATAGATAGTTCCAAATATTGATTATCTATTATCTATGTGGATAATATAATCACTTCATTAAAAGTATCCAAACAATCTCCAAATATAACTCTAATATGCCTAATTTAGAGTTCTAGGGAAAATTCAAAATAATATTTTCCTATGTCAAAAAATTATAAAAAATAAAAATTGGTGTGAAATGTTAATATGGTGAGAATTCAAATCCAAGGGATCCTACATTTATGTAAGTGATCACACACAATTAGAATACATAGTAAATATTTACGCCCTTAGATATGATGAAAAATCACCACATTATAAAGGTATAACAAAAAAAAAAATACTAATCTTATGAGGTAAAAATGTCTAATGTATCAAGAAGATAAGGTATTATATAATATACAACATTAGACTACATCTAAAGGAAATGTTGTAGTTGTTAACCCACATATGTATGGTCAAGTTTTATGCATTATGAGACATTATGGCGTAGTCAATATAAAAATTATACTTAAATTCATAATAACTCTATCAATTAAATATGTATCATAGAACATCCCAAACCTTATAAATAACTTGTTAGACTATGTAAAAAGAGGCCAACAATGTATTGATGGTATTCTTAGACCAAGAAGCCATGGGATGTTGATTCTTGAATGGATATAAAATTTGTAAGCTATGAAATTAAAAATGTCTTATTTGAATTTAGAAGCACATTCAATATGATCCCTTTATCAACAAGCAAATCCATTAGATGATTTACTCTTAGTTACATCCTAGTGATATTGATTCTCATAGACTATGGAAGGGTAAAACCCATTGGATGACTAGAGGATGTATAAAATAAGAGTTTTTAACTTTAGTCCCTGAGGTTAATTTAAATTCATAGATATGAAGATAGATGAAATGCACTACCTTGTGTTAATCAAAAAAAGTGGTCATATGCTGGCTAGATTACCATCAACATAGTACATAATTAGTTATAATCATACCAAGGGCATAACATTATCATCATACCCTATAAAAAAGTTAAATTCAAGCTCTATCATTCCTAAAGATCTTGACTCACCTTATGCCTATGGGTACAATAACTGGTTTAAGGTTGGCACATAGTCTAAGTAAAATGCATTGTGAGTAGGAAATTACAAATTTTTCCATTTAAATATAAAACCACTTCTGTAGTACAAGTAGAGAAACCTTCCTCTAGACCAATGATAACAAAGGAAAAATTTCCATATTTTCATAGAGGGGAATTTAGGTCTCCTTCTATGTTGGATGTAATTCAACCTTGAAACCTATATTACACCTGATTTAACTATTGTATAGCTATTGGGTGATGATCACCAATAAGTTCAAAATTATATTTTTTATATCAAGTGGGTGTGATAGACATGGATTACACTAAAAAACAACTTAAGAAGTCATTCTACCTTAGGAAGTTATGTCTTCAGTAATTGGTGATTCAGATACTCATATGATTAATTGGATAAGAGGAGACCATGAGGTGTAACCAATGAAAATGTTTTTCATTAAAAAGTGATAATTACCTCAATAATTTTCAACTAAGGACTCGGGCCATTTATTTCTAGATTGGAAAATTTACTAGAGTAATATTTGAAATCAAAATTAGAAATTCTAAGAACACCAAAATGAATAAGTAATTAACCCAAATCTCAATTAAAAATCCTATCTAACCTCAAGACTGAGCAAGGTAGATAAATTAGGATCAAATCCAAATTAATAAATGATATTTACCATCATATTTACCCTAATTTATATCCAATAAACATGATGTGCTCCAAGACAATTTTGACAAATTGATTGCTTAATGTTGGATTGATTTCAAATTGGCTCAAGACTATGACTATGATGGATGTTTGGTATGACTATTTGGATAACATAGGATTCCTTGGATTATTACCTCTTGGTTCATGCATGGGGATTGCATAGTTTAAACAGAGGGTGGTGGATTCAAATGAAGGGTTAGATTTTCAATATGGGAGAGATGAGATCAATGGCTCACAATTTTTTTGGAATTTTAAATCCCCAAGTGGATGAGGGTTATTAAATTCCTAAAGGAATTAAAAATTCCTTTGGAGATGCCTATAAAGTGGGTGTGGGGCTTTATGAGGTTTAGGTGTTTCCATATTTAGTTAGGGGGAGTTAATATGGATTAGGTAATGTTTTAAGGGAGGATTTTTAGGAGAGTTGGTTAGGGGTAGTTAGGATTTTTTGAATTTAAAATTAAAAAAAGGTCATTGATGGTTTTGATGAGTTATTAATTTTATAAGAGGAATTAATAGTAAAATTAATAAATGGGTAAGAGATGTAAAGTTTAGTAAGCTATGGAAATTATGAAGGGGCCAGACTATTGTCTAGGCTAGGTTATGTGATAGGGATAAAGGGATTATTAATTGGACTAGTTGATGGGATAGATAATTTATTAAATAGTTTTGGACCTAATTAGATATTGTTAGATGATGATTGGGTGTGGAGATAAAGTGGGAATAAATGAGTTTATAAAATTTCCCCTCTTTGAAATGGAATTACGATTGAATGAATTAGAGGGAGTAATGGTCTTTCAAAGAATAAATATTATCATGGATGATACTTATTAAATTAGTGGAAAGATGATGCCCTTTTGAGGGGATATGTAGGGAAGAATGAGATAGGTGGCTAGTTAAAGAGAAAACAAGGGGAAAGATGGATAAATAGAGAAGGGGTTATAATGATAGATGTGAGATCAATGATGAAGAAGATAGACTTGACATGAGAAATGAGCTATAAATTGATAATGTGCTTATTAAAAATGATAGTATCATGGTTATCATAATGTTCTAATTGGGAACTAAATATAACAAGTAAGATAAAAATGTCACAAGATTTAGACGTATCCTTAGTAAAGATACATTCCAAGGAGACATATTCACTAAGAATAATAAAGGACACAATATTTTGACATATCCTAAGCAAGGACATGTGTTAGGAGAGCATTGGGATAAAATAATATAGTGATTTGATAATATCATTAAAGGATAAGTCAAAGATAAGAGGTGATAAATAAGATGAAGCCCAAAGTGTAGGCGTATGTGATGGAGTGAAAGAGATGATGTGATTACTGTCAACATATCATAAATAGGAACAAATCATAACTAGATAATGATATGATGGTATCATTTTTAGACATATCTAGACAAAGACATATGATAGGAGAATCTTAACCCTAAAAATATAATGGGTGTGTCCTATGTCTTGGGTGATGTGTTATAAACCAAATAAAAATGACTAACTTGAGTGGCTAGGGGGAGATAAGGGATGAATTAGGATGGGTGACTAAGTTGTCTTTGGGAACTTGGTAATGGTCAAACATTGCCTACATAGTCTTAAGAGACCTTAGACTCATGTAGTTATCCATTAAGAGAGGTTGATGGGAATGTTTTGTTAGGGGGATGATCTGGGATGGTGACAATAGCGTTATTCAAGAGGTTGGATATATTAGTAACAATAATGAAGTTAAAATGAATACAATAGGCTAGATGACTAGGGTCATGGGGGAAAGATGATGTACAAGGGTAAGAAATATGGGTGTGGGGAAAATAGAGGGCTAAATATGATTTAATAGGGTTAAAAATAATTCATTTTAAATGTATCTATTGTTGATTTTAATCTATGGTCTTCAATATTATTAGATTAAGAAAATGGATCGCATTTTACACCACTTGTAATAAGGGGAGAGGGTTTGGGAGTATTTTAGACCACACAAGGGAGGACCTATGGTGACTAGATTTAAACCTTTATCTAGTGTCATTTATTAATAATAAATAAGGGCATTTAAGAAAAATAAAGTCACGACTAGGGTTTTACCCCAGTAACAATTTTGTCGATGTAAAGCACATTGTCATTTGATGAAGCCATATATTTGCACTCAAAAGGGTTAGTTTTAAAATAGAGGCAAATTTATGAAGATTAAATATCTTTTTGGAAAAAATAAGTGAATTCATAAAAGTTGAAGTGACTTTGTCAAACCAAGAAGTTGTTTTTTGAACATAGTTATTTTTTAAGGTTTTAAGAAATTAATGACTTTATAAAAGGAATGATAGATTTGATAAAGAATACTTTTAGGGTTTAGAAATATGAGTGGTTTCAATGGTTAAATAAGTTTTTTTGTTCCACTAAGTGGCTGATTTATTTATAAGGAAGGAGGGTTTATGAAAAATCTTGAAGCAAGCGATGCAGATTAAAGTGAGATTAGTTAGGGTTAGTTAAGTGATGAGTTAGTTAGTTAGTTAGGATTATAAGATAATTATTTGGTGTGTGTAGGAGTGATTTAGACTTATATAATCATGAATGTGATTCTAATAATTTATACATGAGCTTCATCAAATAGTGAATGAGAATTTTGGTTGTTTGGAGTTGGTTGATATTTATTATGTTGCCTGCATGCCTACATTTTAGATTGATAGAGATTTTATGACATATTTGGTGGAGTGATGGAATTTAAATATTTTATTTTTTTGTTTTGTGATGGGAGAGATGGTCATGAAATTGAATAATTTATTTTACACTTTTCACTTACAAATGATTAGGGACCAGATATATTAGAATTATAAGACCTTAATGGTGACAATGAAACATCTTGTAGGCCATATGATAGTCAAAATTTATAGGTGTATATTGATATTGAGAGGTTATTGGAGGAGGGGGTCATTTATAGACTAACTCTTATAATTATGGCCATTTTAAGTGGCATATTGTTGTTTGATAAGAGTCATTGATACTTCTAGGTGGATTTAAGAGATGTATTAAACATGATAGAGTTGTACCAAGTTTTTTCATGGGGGACTCTTGTCTTGGATCACTTGTACCATGATTTTTAATGGGGATATTATATCGATGCAAGAAAAATTAGTCCTTATTTAATATTATATATGGATATGAGAGTATATATTAGTTAACATCCTCTGGGTATATGATAGGTGCAAGGTCCAGATGAACTTTTAGTTTATGGATGAGTGCTAGTGATGTGTGCATGAATGGGTCATGCAATATATGTGATGATTTATAGATGTGCCCTAGATGAGATAACAAATGCATATATTAATTGGATGTCTTATCATCAAATATAATGGGTGTGGGTATAGGATGGAGAGTATACTCAATACACTATTTCAATGTGTTATTTCATAGGTCATCAAAACCACATTATATAGAGATATCGTCCTGATTGTGTGATGCAAAAAACTGGATGATAATATGGGATTAGAATTAGGTCCCACATATTCTCACATAGTGTATGAGAGAGGGCATAGTGGTGACTAGGAGTAGTTAGAGGTGCCACATGGGTTGATTATGATAGTTTGGATCTAATAGTATGGGGTTATCAGATGCCCATGATTGATCCTAGAGTTATAACAACTTACATGATATGGTGGACATATAAGAGGTTGGTGATATTCATGATCCATATATGGCATTGATAGTAGTGGATATATAGTATTTTATTCTTAGTAAGATCATAGGGTTAGATTTAGTAGCATTAGGATCATGGAATAGATCCAACACAATAGGTAGTAGGGGGTGATGGAGGAGGTGGAGACCCTATTGATGCTAGTGGAAATGATGGTGATAAGAGTGGAAATGTGATAATGACTTAGTCTATATAGGTTCTTATTATCTAGGTTCAAAGAGGGAATAATGAGGCATAACCTTTATAACCTCCTATAACAATAACAGATCAGGCACATATTGATCAACTGGGGAATGAGTCTTAGGTGAGGGAGACAAAGAGGAAAAATTTATAGAGATAAGGAGTTTATCTTTAGGGCCAATTGATTCAGAGGGATGCCCAAATTTCCCTTGTTTTGGCATGGATTACTGGTTTATTAGGATATGTTACTAATATAGATATCTTGATAGCCTCTTTATAGAGTCATATCTTAAAATCACATCATGCACATGATCAAATTACTTAAATGGAGGCCCAAGTAGAGGAGAGGCATTCCAATATTTTGAACCTATAGGTCTAGTGAGATGTTTCTTTAGATTCACCTGAATTAGGTCGACTAGGTAAGTAGATGAGGGCCAGGATAAGACTCAATATTAGAGATCCTTAGATGAGTAGGTTATTATTATAGATCATAGAACAAAATCATTTCAAGAGATTAGTTACACTAGTGGATCTAGATATACCCAATTAATTCATCCACTAAAGAGGACAATACAACTACCTCCACCACCTATACCCAATAGGTAAAGTGGCATATGATTTTTTATTTATTGTATTTTAGCACATGGATGTCCATGGTACACATTATATATAATTTTTGATGTATTCATGGACTCGATTGATTTATTATATATATGATGAGTGATTTATGAGTTGTACATTGTATATGATGGATGATAAATGGACACTTTTTAATTTCTTATGATTATATATTAGATATGGTCGTGTGACTATTAAGATTATCATGGTTTAATTAATTTGTCATGTGACGATTCATGCGATGTAGTTTAGAAAAAAATTATGATATGAGATGATGTATAATTTTTATTTTTTGACATGAAATGTGATGGATATGATATTCAATGTTTGATATTAGATGAGAGCTGATTTAATATTCTAAGTTAGATGTTATATGGATTTAGATGTTTACATGATGATGTAAGTGGGATACTATATGCATTTTAAGTATTTATGGATGATTTTTTGTATTTGTATTATGGGGTATGATGACATGGATTGTGATGTAAATGGTTATTATTAGACATTTTTATGTGGCATGATGACTATTTCTTGTGATGACCTGCATGGGTACATGTTGTTTCTTTTTATTTTTTTGTGGGATATTGAATATGTTATGATATGGTTAGATGAATTAGATGATATTTTATTAATAACTATTTTCCATGTGACATATGGTTATGGATTTAGGTCTGTGATGGGTGTGATTCTCCTACACATGAGATAACATCAACATATTTATGAATGTTAGCAATGTATTTAGTTAAGATGGGGGTGGGGTATGTTAGTTTGAAATGATGACTAGGCCTAATAGAGAATGAAATATAAAGAGAGGAGTCTTAGATATGGATGGGATAGATGTAAAAATATGTATTCTTGATCTATGTTTATCATGGTAATCCTTTTTAATGTTGTACTAGGCAATTTTCACCATGATATGTTCAATAAAGGTGTCATTTTGCCAAAGTGCTTAAAGATACCTTTTGATTTTTTTAAAAAAAAATTGTATCAAAATGACATTATTCATGATGCACCATTAGTATATATTTAACTTATGTAACATTGTAGCATTATGTCATGTTCAATCGATCTAAAAAAATAAAAAATAAAAAATTACTATATAACTAGCATACATATCTTAGATAAATCCATGTACAATATACTGATAAATATCATTCTCGAGGCACCTATACTATATTGAATTGTGAGTACCTCAAGAATGATATCTATCGGTATATTTTACATAGATTTATCTAAGATATGTATACTAGTAGCACTTCCCACCACGTAAAGTAAAGGTAAATATTTATTATCCATAAAAATATTTAATAGAAATATTTAATGCAATTTTAAAATGGGAAATGGAGAGAAACACAATATTTTTTAATTATGATGTATGTGCTAAAATCTATATATTACCTATAAATTAATTTTATATATATATATATAAAATTAATTTATAGGTAATATATAGATTTTAGCACATACATCATAATTAAAAAATATTGTGTTTCTCTCCATTTCCCATTTTAAAATTGCATTAAATATATATATATATATATATATATATATATATATATATATATATATATATATATATATATATATATATATATATATAAGTTATAATTATCTAATTATTTATAAATATAATGCATTAAAATATTTATATTACCCATAAATTAATAATGGTTATTTAATTATCTATTATTTAATATGATACAATATTTTTTATGATAATTTGTTTTTACAATTTCATTGTTATTATTATTAATAAATATGATGTGATGATAAATATGATTATTTATTTATTAATTATTATGTTGTAATATAATGTAACCCCTCAAGTAGAAATTAATTTCACACTAAAGCAATGAGGAGAGTTTTACAATAAAAATAATTAGAAAAGAAGTAATTTTTGAATATTAAATGTAAAAAAATTGTATTTTATCTGTGCAATACATAGTTCAATTTACCTTTTTTTTTCTCTTTACTTTTTATTCTCTTGATTTACTCTAACTTTTTGTATAATTAAATTATTTTATTTTGTTGGCTTTTAAATAAGTGAATGCTAACATTCTCATGCCATTATAATTCCCCCTGATTGGTGTAATAATTATAGATCCAAATAAAAAATAATAATAGTTAATTTATTTTATTTTGAGGTAAATCAAATTACTACAACAATAAATATAATTCACCCACCATATATTCCATGGTATATATATAATTAAATTCTTTTATTTTAAATTAAATGAAATTAGTACAACAAAATTATAGTTCATCATCATTATTATTAAATAATTATGGCCCAAATAAATAAATTAATTAAAAGTGGTTATTGAGTTTTTTTATAATGTTATCTATAAAATAAATAAATGTTAAAGCACTCATTCCATTACACAAAATTACCCCCCTTCCCCCTCACCTCCCCCCGATGAAGGAACACCTATCAATGTAACAAGCTGACTACCTATGGAAATGACTCATAAGATGATTATCTATTTGAACAAAAAGTAAAAGTAAATACTATATAAGACATATGAATAATTAAATAATACATACATTTAATAACACTAGATACATAAATCACATAAAAATGCAAAACTAGATGCACATAGTTTTCAGATAGTCAGATGAACAAGTTGTAAAATTTGGAAAGTTTGTAAACAACCCATGATTCTATCAATTCCAAGTTCTTTATATCTATTTATGCTGAGTAGGGATGAATACATGAGGATGAAAGTATGACTATTGACAAGAAAATGGATGGAGGGAACAAAGGATATGTGCATTATTGAGTATGTGAGGGTCATGCAAATAAAAGGGGATTAGTTGAAGCTCTCAAAAGGAAAATCTGCTTAAAGATTAATCAAGGTAAAGTACTAGGACATGAAATATATTATCAACATAATTGATATGGGGGTTGGAATATATATATATATATATATATATATATATATATATATAATTATTCATGGTTATTCTACTCCTGCATTTGATAATAAATATATTTATAGATAATTTAGTTATCTATAGATTATTAAATTCTCTTGTTGATGCTTGGTGACACTCCATGTATCTGGTGCATCCTTTTGCTTTACATAGTTATGTGAAGACCAAGTCCAAAAGGAGGGGGGATGGATTATTAGTGGTATGGTGTTGATAGAATATGTGGAATGAGTGGTTAAAATGATTCCCCCAAGTATTCAAGGTGATAAGTAGATGGAGGTTTCTCATGAGTGATGTTGAAAACCTAGCTATCATCACTATGCTTTTCTAAGGCTTCAAGAGCTCTAATTTTCACCATTGGACAATTTATTTTGACATAAGAATATGTAAAATAATATATAAGGATGGGATGAGCCTATCATGTTGGGATTGTAAAATATGTATATAATGACTTGGTTTATTGTTCAAGAGGACTAACCCTAAAGAACCATCGTGACCTTTCTTGACTCTTTATTTCAATCTCTTTATACATATCAACTAATGTCTCTTTCCAACCATGATGAGGGATTATGCTAGTTATGTGGATGTGGAGTGTATCATATGGTATGAAATGTGAAGATGTGATGGATTAATTGGACTTAGGACTAGTAGTTTCATGTTCAATTGATTTAACTTTTTATAATTCATACTATATGACCAAAGCTTGTAAGGGATCCAAGACTATTTTAAATTGTTGTTCTTTGATTTAAATTTTTGGAAAATTTGTTTCAATTTAGACATTCCATTGAATTTACTATTTTGATTGTATTTTGACTTCCCCATGTTTCTTAACATTGGAATTCTTCAAATGAATTTAACTCTTGACTTGGACGTAAATTTTGATATGATGGTGGTAGAGTATATGACTTATTTTGACATTTTAATGGATAAATATTGTCTTGATTTTTTATTTTTTGAATTTGATGATGGATACAAATATATTTTTCATGTAATATATTGTTTTGAGAATATTATAATGATGCATTATCCTATTTGTCCTTATGAAGGAGTGAGATGAATTGATTAATGATAGTCTAAAGTGCAGAGGATGGGAAAGTGATATCAGTGAGGGGGTGTTTATTATCATGTTCCTTATATGAGGTATTAGGAAACTTAGTTTTGACACTAGAAAATACTTCCTCAAGATTCATAAAAAAATCATCAATAGTTATCATAGGATTATCACCAAGAGCTAAATCAAACTTAATTTGATGATCATCAGCTAAAAAGTCCCATAAAAGTCCCATCATATTTGCTATGATGTTATGATTTTGAAATAAATTAATTTGGTTGTGTATTATAAATTATTTGATGGAATGAATAGAAATATCCTCAAAGATATTTGTTTCAACTATATTTTCATAGGTGTTATGTACAAAACTTGTTTCAATATCCTTATTAAGGGAGATTCAAAAGAATCTAAATGTGTCTAAAAGAACCTCATATTGATCTTATTTATGTGAGGTATACCCTAATACATTATGTAATTGATGTATTTTATAATTATTTATGAATGCCTAGTCCTTTGAGTTTTCAATCCATGTTTTGGAGTATTCTATTTGCTTTGGAACATTTAAGATATAGAAAATATGATGCAAATCCTTCTTGTGTCAACCATGTATCATCTAAATTATTAGGGTGTTATTATGATAATAAACCTCCATTGGAATATGATGTGGAACCAAACATTTATGAATTAAAATTCTTATCCTTCATGGCAAGGGACCCATAACTATGGGGGGATAAGATAAGATTACCAATACAAAATGTCTAATATTCATATACTCCACACCCCTTGGAAATGTTCTTAATGTTAGTGGATTTAGAGGGATTGAATTAATGGGATATTAAATCATTGGGATGGGTGTACTTACTATATATTGGATTATATGGAATGCCTTTGGTGCTAAGGAATATAGACTATGGTCTGGTCCATGCATCAATTGGAAATTGCATAAGTATTATGAATCACCATGAGTATTGACTTTCACTCTAGAATGGGTAAATTTTATAAATTAGTGGAGAGTTGATGGAATGATACACATCTCATGTATCCATGGTAAAACAAAAAGGATGTTATATGGGAGATCAATGCTAATGACATAGATAAGGGTTTGATGGAATATAAGACTGACTTGATGGGGAGGTAGATAGTGCTTACTAACTATCATTCATTATCATCATATGCTTTATTTATAAATAGGTTTTGTGTAAGGGATGATTATAAGTATCCAAATTTTATAATAAAATTTATATTAAAAAATTAACCACTGACCTTTTATCTACAAGTGCTTGATGGATTTTATGATTGGTAATAGATAGTTCTATGTATAGGAGGTAATTATGATTAAGGCCAATAGGTGGCATGTCCTAGGGATAAAAAGTGATATATTTTTATTGGGATAAATGGATAACTAAGGTTTTAAATTGATGATAATAAATGTTTTTAGATACCTTAGACTCATGAAGGATTTTGTTCAGGATGTCATGATGAACAAACAAAGACTTGAGACGGTTCATAAAAGATATTTGGGTGGGGTGTTTTCATGTTGTTGGATAATATCATAGTTCATGTAAGAAGTATTATAGGGTTCATTAGAGACATTGATATTTTCAAGAGTCTTTTTAGATGGTGCCTTTAGAGGTGCCCCCATAAAAATTGATTTACCTTACCAAGTAGTGGTGGCATAATCATAAGATACCCTTTGATTTTAAGAACTAGATGTTGTGGGTCTTGGTGTTCTTTGGGTATTTTAGACAATATTAATTATAAATATATGGTTATTATATTGGAAATGAATATTATGGTAATAAATTTTATTGGTAAAAATTTAGCCTTGGTCTTGTGGTGTACCTTTTTACTTCTGATCATGTTTTGGTAAGTATCTTGATAAATCCCCAATTTTTGATTTTTAGAATATGTTTTTTGACCTTCTACTTCTATTTATACTTTATAGATTAAAACTTGAATATATTTTCTTAGATGACTACATCTTTTATTATCATTCCCCTTAACATGATGATCATGAAAAAAATCATTTTTTGTAAACCAATCAAGGCATGGTTTGTTTTGTTAAAGGGGTTTAATGTCTGGTAGAGTGATCATATTTGTAGCTATTAATTTTTTTTAAACATATTCCATTTATTTAACCAAATTTGTATAGTTTCATCTTCCTATGGAAGTCTTAGGTCTTCCTCTTGGTAAAATAATATTAGGTGTGTTTTATGATTTGGATGATGAGGTAGGGCCTTAAGTTGTTTGCACATGTTTAGAGATGATGATTCCATCTTCAACAACATTTTTATTTTTATTGAAGAACTTAGGATTATTTTAAGGGGTATTATTTTGATCATTTTTGGAACGTATTTTAATTATCCCATTTTCAACAAGAGAGTTTTCAATATGAATCCCCTTTTCCTCTATTTCATCAAAATGTGTGGTATAATGAAGTTTTAGTTAATAGCCTATCTTTGAATTAAGATTGTTGATAGATATGGTGACCAACTCCTTCTCAAAAATAAAGCAAGGCAAATGACATCCCAGGCTATGCCATATTTGTTTGTTTAGGTTTGTAAATATCTTGTATATTTATTTCATGCTCTACATTATAAGAGAAATGTTTTATATATTTTTTATTTAAATCACCTAATGATGTTATACACCCTTTTGGAAATTTCATGAAAAATTATAGTGCGGGGCCTCTGAGACTTTGAGGAAATCTTCTAAATATGTAAGCATCACTATATGAAACTTCATGGCACATCATGAAGAATCATGTTATGTGATCATAAGGATAACCTTTTAATTTATATTTATTGAAATTATGAGGCTTAAAATGTGTTTCAAAAGGCACTTTAAAGATCCTAATATCAAGGGGATAATAACATAAGTCTTCATATTTATACTTCTTTGTATGAGCTTGGGTATCCATATTCTAGATAGATTCTTTCATGGATTTCCATTATTTTGGAAAGGATGGATCCATTAATGGATTAGATGTAGATGGATTGGGTTTAAGTTTGTTTTGATCTTTATAGGTGAATGATAAGATAGATTTAGTGGGCCTTTTAGGAGTGTTGGACTTTAGTGGTTCAAAATTAAGCTGAGAGGCCAATAAATTAACTTATTGGGTTACTTGATTAAGATGATCAATAATAGACTACTTACAATCTATTTTAACTCGATTCTATATAATGGATTTTATTTTGTTAGCTTCATTATCAATAGGTCACTCACCTAAATTTTTCAAAATGTCATTTATTTGCTTAGGCACTTGTGCTATATCTATAATTCATGATCAGGTATTGGGTGCCATATTAATTATTGTGATGGATAGATAGTATAATCTTATCTTGAAAAGGGGTTGATTAGTTCTAGACTAATAATTAAGGTTTCAGTTGGCCATATCTTAAAAATGTAAAATCATAGAGTATCTATAGTTGATACATGTATATAACAGATGTTTTTTAAAAATATACATATCTTTTTTATCCCATTCTAGTCACTTTTTTTAATTCTAACATTTGTAGAAGGTGAAATGTCTTATTTTATCTTGTAGTAAAAGGAGGAATGCAAAGTGACAGAGTCATGTGAGGAAGGTTATAAATACTGTAATGATGCATTGTAAAGGAGTTCTTCTTATAATAGAGATAAATAGAGATCATGATATGATTAATTCATGACTATTAGTTATTTTTATGTTACGTTCTAGTTAATATATTCACTTTTTCATTTATACTATGTTTATAGCTCTATATAATAATATGAAAAAATATACCAATTTTTGGATTATTTACATCTGTGATCATATATATCATTTAATTGTAATCATACCTAATTATAATAACATAAGTTTCTGTATGTTATGGTTCTATCTGTTACTATCTATATCACATGAGCTATCTCCCATTATCAAGTTCTTATGGAATTTTTAAGAACGTTTGCTAATAATGGTGTGGTGAGCATGGAATTATTTTATTAAAACATGTTGAGATGGATACTGAGACAAAGAGATGTAGAGATATGGTTAGATGAAAGAATCCATTATTTTATAGAAGAAGAAAAGAGAATAGGGAAGATCATAAAATAAGTTATTGGGGAGCATATGTATAGAGAAATATATTAAATTTTCTAGTGTGAGTTATTGAGACTACTAGCTGCATGGTTTTATAGATTAGAATATTATTATTTTTAGCTAAAAAGGACATAAATTATAGTTTATATGGAAGAGAAACTAGAAATACTATGAGTGTTTATAGTGATTGGACCCGTGTGATAGATCATTCAATGTAAACTACCATCGATTGTTATATTACAAAATGTTTTATTCAAGGATACTTAGATTTTAAAGATGTGTAGGAATTTTTTATGGGAGCCATCCTAGGGAAGTGTATTTAGTTACTAATTACTCTTATTAAAATTTTATATGTGGAAAAGGCCATGGTGCCTACCCCATAGAGTAGTCACTTAGGGTATAAGGGTCTTACATGTGATATAGAAGTGGATGATGAACAGTTGAGCAAAAGAATCTAAATTTGAACTTGAACTAAGAATATGGATAATGCATAGATACAAAGTGGGAAGAATATTCTAGGATTAGAAATGGAACTATGAAAACATATAAGGTGGAATAAAATAGATAATCCTAGTGTAAATGTAAGTAGGATTAGGAGTAGAGTAGAATATGAAGATGATGTATAAGAAGAAGTTAGAAATGATGAAGAGAGAGAGAAGGGCCTAAGATTGAAGGAGAGAGAGAACTGGATATAGAAAAGAGTGATGATAAAGAGAAAGGTAGAGTAGAAGTAGATCAATTATGAGGTAGTGGTATAATGCATTTATAAGGGATGATATTATTTAGATTAGAGAAAAATTAGTTTTATGAAAAAGTAATGTTGAATCATAGAAATATCATAGGTTCAAATTCACACGAAGAAGTTAAATACAAGGATAATTAATTGTTATTATACAAATCCCCTATTCCTAATTTATCTTTTAAAATAGGAGATAAAAATTTAGGACTTAAAATAGGACATTGGTTTGATTCATTTATAGAAAAAAACAGAATGCTAAGTGAAGGGACCAAGAGAACAATAGTGATGAAATCAATTAAAAATTTTGGGTTCCTTTTTGTAGATAGTTTTAGAACACCAAAAGAGTTAGGATAAAAATATTCAAAAGTCATATTAGTTCATAAAATAGTATCATTAGTTTTGCAACAACCTCCTATAGTAGTTATCTAGAAACTGGTTTAGACTAGTTACATGAATTCTAAATATGGCATTAAACACAAGACATTTTTTCAATCTAACACAATATGATTGGTCTTATAACCCTAAGAAATACTTTATAACTTATAAAATGAAGTGTAAAATGAAGGGAGTGACCTCAAAATATGTGAAAAAGTGTCATCTTGTTGGATATCTAATGGGTCGAGTGTTAGAATTCATGTATAAACAAGATATTTCCCAACTATCTTTAAAATAAGTTAGGGACCTAATTATTGTATAATTCAAAATGAATAAATGTTCAAGTTAGAAGATTTATGATCTTAATGAGACAAGGTAGATAAGTGGAGAATCATTTTAGGAGTATGATCATAGATTCTCAAACATCATAAACAAGGTAAATTTCATTGTGGAAGAAAAAGACAAAGTTGATTGGTTTGTATAAGGACTGTAATAAAGGATAATATTTTATATTGCCTAATATCAGTTTAATACTAAATATTATGTAATAAAAATGAAAATTTAGGTGGATTAAATAAATTATTATATAGATATTCCCATTAGTACTACTAAAATTGAATCAAATATAGATGCAATCCTGAAAAAATAGATCATATGCATGATGAGAATAAACCTAAATTGAGTTTATGGTGTATAGAATGTGGTAGATAAGTGAATAATAATAATGTTTGCTTGAAAATTCAAACTAAATTATATTATATTTATTGAGTGGTAGGGCATACAACACCTAATGTCACTAGAACAATACATCCAAAAAACATAGACTTTCTACTACATTTTTTAAAAGTCCCAAAATCATGATGAAAAGAGTTACAGAGCCCTATAGGAATTCAAGGAGGATGTAAATAAAATAAAAACCATATTTTTTTAATATTAGATACCTTTAGTGAATCCAAGAACTCCATGTCTAGATATTGAACTAACTAGTGCAACTTAATATCAACCACAAGCTCTAGTAGTATGGATGCTTTCATCTCTATAGTAGCAATATCAGACATCATGGATTATTTCTATTTCCCAACCTTAGTAGGCAAGTTAGGATTTATATTCTCCTTAGATACAATATGGTGCTCAATAATGGAAATAGGGGTGGGGTTTCCCATAGAATCAAGGAGGATTTATGCACAATAGTCACAACAAACACCAATTTGGGGTTTTGAATCAAACAAAGGTGGGTATAGAGGAGGATATCATGGGGGATATCAAAGATGTCACTTAAATAATGAAAAACAATTATCCAACTTATAAAATGTTATTAATGTGGTGATTATAATAATTTCCAATGGAATTTCCCACTAAAACCATAGAGACAACATTACTGCACATATTTTAGATCATCGACCAGTACCATACTAAGGATTATCTAGTTATAGAAAAATAGAGGAAGGTGAAAATAATGTACAATATGAATACAGTTAATTAAAAACCAAAATAAAATGCTTGAATGTAAGCTATTATAAGTCAATAACACATAGAATAAGGGTTACTTCCCTTAGGAATGCCTCAAGATCATGGAATCAGGAAGCTTCATTGGGATAAATATCCTGATCCTACTATAAAAAGGAGTTTGGTGTATCAATTTACATAGGTTATTTAGGATATATAATATCAAAATGTGTTAGAAGTTGACATCACAACTATTGATGCATAAATGTATGGACAAATTATGCAATTATGAGGTAGGAAGGTGTTATGAATGCTTACACATATTTTTTGAAACTACTTAGTACTCTATGTAGTAAAGACATTTTTTATAACATTACCTACATATTGGAGTGCACTTGGTGAGGATAACATCATACCAATAAGGTTGTGTGGTATGTCAAAAATAAGAAGCCCAGAGATGTTGACTCATGTCTAAACATTGAACTTATAGGGTATGAGATTCTTAATTCACATGATTCATATATTTTTATTGAGAAGATATTGGTTAGTAGAAATTACTCTATAATCTTGTTACTCTCAAGATTAGAGACTATGGGAGAGAAGAGTCAATTGGTTGCTTGGAAAATGTGGAGATTAAAGTTGCTTAGCTAAGTCTGGGTGGAGATTTTGAGGTCATTAAAATGAAAATAGATGAGACCCATTATCCTACCTTGATTGGTAATAAATGGGATTATGATGGCCAAATAAGTATCAATAAAATGTGAAATCAATTATAGGCATACCAATTTGATAAAATATTTGTTATACCACTAAATAAATTAGAGCATAAACTCTATGTCATTCCAAAAAAACTAGAGTCACGTTATGCATGTGGAAAGAATAGTTAGTTCAAAGTTAGTGAAAATATAGATAATTTTTTTTTATGAACTACTAAATATCAATTTTCAAACCACAATTTGAGAAACATATACAATCACAAATAATAAAGTAACCAATCTACAAGCTAATGCTAACAAAGTTTCTAGATCATTAGTTTAAAATTTAAGCATGTACCTATACTTGTATGTAATATCCAACTAAGTTTGAGATATATTTATTATATAATATAGGTGTGGTAGCCATGGATTATACAAAGCCTACATAGGAAGGTATTATAACTTGGGATGTAGCATCTTCTATTAGTGGTGACTCAGACATGCATATGTTGAATTGGGTTTAGGGAGATCATGAGGTATGGCCTCTGTGAATGGTATTCAACACAAAATTACAATTGGATACAATATTTTCAACTAAGGATCTCAATGAGCTTATCTTTATGTTAGATCACTATGATCTGATATAGATTATTAAGTCAGTGCACTCAGTTATGCTTTGAATGGAACTACTACAACATGGTGGGTAATTCATATAAAACCAAAGTTATAATGGGATGAAGCGTGAAAACTTTTGTGATTATGATTTCAGCTACCACACACTATTATAATAGAGTGGCCACTCTTTATAAAGGATAATGTCTAGAGCTACATGTTTATAAATGTGTAGATATATGGTATATGTAGGGTGTTGAGTCAAGATAATGGGTGCATAATTCTAGCCACACTCTACCACCACATACAATGACATGGTACATACATCAAGAGTGTAGGAGAAAACTAAAAATTGGGCATAGGTATAACAAGACTTTATCTAAACTTTTATTTTTGAAGATGAAAATATAGTAGTGTATAATGCATTGTAAAAATTGATTTTTTTAATGATACAGATGAGTGGAATATTTGGGAACTAAGATAGACTTATCATCACAATAAGAGTCAACTCAGTATTTGAATCTAGTGATACATAACTAAAAATAAAATAAACATGAGTAGTCTCTTCTTAAATATTGTAATAGAATTACATATGATATGATAGAATCTAGTGACATTAGTGGGGATATGGATCTAGAATGCTTCTTCAAACCAAAGCGAGAAGTCGAGCCAATAAAAGTTTAAAGTGAAAAATAAGCCGAGGAAGAAAGATTGTGAAATGCAAATATTATATAGAAATAAAGAGGATGACCTCTATGAGAGTCCCTACCTAGTGTATATAATAAAATATATAAATAACCATTGAATAATATTGAGGAAAATATTGGAATAGAGTTTGTGCTCAAACTTGTGACTTTGTAAGATTACTAGACTAATAAAGATATTTCAGAGGCATTTCAACTATAAAGAGATTATCAAGATGTCCTTAGAACTAAGTTCACATAATTTTAAGGTGTAGATCCATCATTAGGGGAGATGCATATTGAATTGAAATAGTGCACTATACCAATTAAAAAGTGCCCATATAGGTTGAATCCCAACATGAAGCTAAAAGTGAAGGCTGAGATAAATCACATGTAAAAATTAGGGATCAAATATCTAGTAGAAAAGGAAGATTGGGTTAGTCCCATGGTAGTTCAGATGAATAAGGCCAATGAGATATGGGTATTTGGGGATTATCATGTATTGAATTATGCTTTCATAAATGAGCCCTTTTCTATGCCCTTAATAGATGAGGTTCTTGAATTAGTCGTAAGACATGAGGAATATTAATTCATGGATGGATCCATTAGTTATCATCATATTACAATCATAGAGTAAGACCATACCAAAAATCTATTCAAAATATAATGGGTTTCATTTGCAATAAGGTAATTCCATTTGGTCTTAAGAATGCTCCAACAATTTTTTCTAGGGCTATGGTAATTACGTTTAAATAATTTTTTCATGATTTTCTAGAGGTTTATTTGGACTAATGGGTTGTTTTATTTTTGTTTAAGGATAATTTATCTAAACTATGTCTAATGTTAGAATGCTTTTGATCCCTATGAAATACATTAATATGAATAAATTCTTATTTTCCACACCTTTTGATGTTTTATTTGGTCCAATAATATGTAGTGATGGAATCTTGGTTGACCAAGCTAAAATTTTAGTTATAATGGGGATGCAACCTCTAACTAGTTCCATAAATGTGTGAACCATTTTGGGACACACATAATATTACATAACGTTCACCAAGGGATACACATCCAAATCTATGCCATTATAAAAACTATTACACAAATATACAAAGTTTGAATATACACATGAATGTCAAACAATGTTTATAAAACTCAAACAATGGTTAGTGATAACTCTTATCTTAGTTTTTCTAGATTATAATAATCCATTCCATGTACATGTAGATCCTTCATATATCAAAGTAGGAGTTGTGTTAGTTATCCAAGAGATGGTAGATTAGATCATCCTATACATTTCACAAGAAGAAAATTGTCCATGGTAGAGAAAAATTACATTACCACAAAAGAGAAGCCCTATTAAAAAAAAATTATTCATTACTTTTTGGCCATACCATTTGATATTTTTATATATTTCCATGCCTTACGATACCTAGTTAATAAGCCTATGCTAGGTGGAAGGATCTCTAGATTTTGATGCTATTTCAAGAATTCCAATTTAGGATCAATGTGAAGCTGAGAAGAGATAATGTGGGACTTGATAATTTGACTAGAATATAGAATGGATAAGAATTGGAAGATATGAAAAATGAATCTATAGATTCTCATTTATTTAGATCCTCTATGATCCTTGATAATATGGAGGACATTATGAAATTTCTATAACAAGTAAATTTTCTTACTCATTATGTTGAAAGAGATAGGAAGTAAATGGTTACATGACCAATTCCTTATAACCTCATCAATGGATTCTTGTATAAGATCGAGAAAGATGATGTACTACATAGAGTATCCTTAGAACATGAAAGACCACAACTTATTGAGGAATAACATTAATGATGCATAGGAGAATACATAATAATAAAGATATTACATAGTAGTCTTCATTAGCTAAATTTATTTCATGATGTTCACAAAGTGTCAAAAAGAGATGATGTTTGTCAAATAATGGGAAAACTAAATCAACAATATGATATGCCCTTGGTTCTAATGCTAGCAAAAAAACCTTTTAAATAGTGGTGTATTGATTTTTTAGGGCCTATAATTCCTCCAAGTAAACATAATCATGAAATATATATAATTGATGTGATAAATTATTTCACTAAATGGGTAGTAGTTACTGCAACACCAAGTTACAGTGTGAAGGATGACTCCAAGTTTTTATATGAAATTATCATTACAAGTTTTGGATGTCCAATTAAATTGGTCAGTGATAGAGGAAATAAATTCCTTAAAAACATAATCAAGACTCTTACTAAAGGGTTCATGATATCGTACCTTAAAACTATTTCCTATCATCTATAAGGAAATGATCAAGCTGAGGCTTCAAATAAAATCTTGGGTAAGATGTTGACAAATATACGTAATGTTCAAAGGTATCAATGGAAATATCAAAATTTTATCCTTTTTTGGGCATACTAGACAAATTATAAATGTGAAATAATATTCATTAATTTTATATTGGTTTATGGTCTTTAGGTAGTTATGCCTATGGAATTATTATTCTTAGTCTATAAATTACAATGATTATGAGTCTAGGAGATTAGGACTCACTGAAAGCCAGATTAATGGACTTAAAAAATATGGAAGAAAATAGGGAAAAATCTCAATTTATGTAGGAGGTAAGCAAATAGAGTCAAAAATATTGGCATGATCATAACTTATGCATAAAATAATTTCATCTAGAGTAAATAATATTGCTTTATGATTGTAGATTCAAGGCTTTTCTTGGATAGTTACATATTCACTGGAAGGGACAATATATTATTAATGAATTATAACAATAAGGAAATATTATACTAAGGTATATTTAGGTTATCATTCTTTTTGGGTGGATAAATGGTTGTAGGCTTAAGGCATGCCTCTTGTAATCTCTTTTGATATTTCAAAAAAAATGAGGGGGTGTTGCATAGAACCATGTAGTTTAGGATTTTAGTTTATATTTTTTAGCTGTCTATTTTGTTTATAGATTTAATGTAGTAGTGTGTGATATTTATAATATATCAACATAAATAACCAATTCAATATCATAGATAAAAAGAGACCTAAGCAGGATAACACATCACACACCAGTATGAGGAGTACATCAATGATTACGTATGGGAATGACATACAGATGGATTAAGTATGAGCAAAGGAAAACTAATAGTCATTCACAATCATTAATCATGACACACTTGAACCTTGGTCCATTTTACTAAAAGAATATTATGCATCAAATTTAGTTTATAGATAATAAAGTACACTTGATATGGGAAGTGATGACAGGTCACATCAATCATTTCAAAAACATAAATGATCATTTTAGACAATAAATTAGCTACATCATGTCATTTAAATGATCATTTAAATTCAATTTCTAGATGAAATAATATGAAAAAATCCCATTATTTAAATTCCAAAGATAGGTTGGATAAATTAGGAAAGCTATATATAGAGGGGCACACTCAACATTTGGCCATTACACACTTATATAAATTATATCCCTATGTATTTCAGTGAATTTTAGTCATTTTAGTGTGAAGTGTGTGTATCCTTGCTTTATATTGTCATCATCAATACCCAATATTCAAACAAACTATTATGGACTGATTGTAGCTTCTCATTCACTTATTAGACTTTTAGAAGGAAGATATGGATATCTTTCTTGCTCTGCATCAAGACAAACATAATGATTATGAACCCTTTGAGTTTATATATGTAGTATAAGAAAATATTTTTAGCCTATATCAAATATAAGTGGATTAGGAGATAGCCCTAGACTTGCAACATCATCTATGAGGATATGACATATAAAGGTTAATTAATTTACTTACATTTAGATAGATTGATGAAGTTGTCATGATTTTACTAAGTAGATATAATTAGGGTGATATTCACCTATTTTAGGATGTTAAAATTCACATGAACACAACTAAAATGGAAAGAGAAACATGACTTACAAAATGTGGACAATATCTCTTTCCATGTAAATCAAAGTCACCCCCAATTCATAAGCATACTAGGGATAGCTATGATAGGACATACACTGATATTGTGATGACCCCAATCATAAACACTCTGATGGGAATCTTGGTCAAATGTATTACTAATAAGTTTTGGTAGACAACAAAGAATGCAAAACAAGAAACCAAGGGAGTCATCGATATTTCTTATTACATGATTTGTCTTTAAGAATTTTTCAACTCACCATAATTCTTGGTTTATGAGATGCTTACCAAAATTGATAAGGTTTAGCCCAAACATTATAGAATTGATATTTTATACTACTTATGTGTTTTATATAGTGGAAATATCTTGGATTCATCAATACAAACATCAATTTTTTTCCTACATAATAGTTTATAGAGCTAATTTGGAGTAAGGAAGGTAGTACTATGCATAAATTTAAAAGTTCAATACTTTGTGGTTGGATTTGAATTAAATCAAAGCATAAAACCCTAGAGTTCTCAATAAAGGTATGCAATATTTATGACAATATGCAGAATTGACATTGCTTCCTAGTGTTACCTAGATTCACATATTTGAGCTTATCGAGTCTCTCATCACACTGATGTCATTTTTTATTTCAATAGATGAACCACAATTTTAGGTATGATAACAAAAATCTATCACACTCATAAATTTTCAGCCTCTATGATTGAAACCTCTTGGAGTATCCATATCATCACAATACTAGCCATCAATGCAATAACAAGTCCACTCTCAGGCTACATTAGAAGCAACTATCATCTTGTCATATAATGAAAAAGGAAAAAATGAAGGAAACCAGGTGCAAAACACCATCACCACCATCAAAGAAGATAATATGCACCAATAGATCCTATTTGGAGGATTCATAGGTACCTAAATTTTTTGCACAATGCTATTTCCTAGAGATGAGAGTGGATGAACTACATGTATACTAGTCTCTCATTCATGATACAGGCTAAAATATATATGATGAGGAGTTAGAAAAATAATTTTTATTTTGGAAAGCAATACACACATGCCAAGTGTAAAATAAAGTGTGAAAATATCTATGTGTAGACATACCCCCACCTATATTTGTAATTATATATATTGTTACACATGAGGCTAAGAGAAATGATAAATTACCAAATATTTTAGAAAAAACCTAAGTGTAGTTTCTATGCCTACACAAAAGACCTCAATGCAACCATATAAAGAAACATTGGTAAAGAAGAGGATAAAATATATGGAAACAAGAGTGCCTTCTAAAATCTTAGAATGTATGGTTTACTTCTCTAATGTATATCCTACATAAAAACCTTTATCCTCATAGCCACCCAAAACCGTTAAGATTTTCAAATAGTGTCAAAAAGAGACTTACACATCCAACCCAAAAAAATTATAGTGTAAAAAATTAGATATCATTAATTCATCCCACTCTTCTTATCTACAAGAAGAATAAGATATCATAGATACAAATTTGGTAGATTTAGAGAGGTCAACTAAAGAGGAAGATGTTACAACATAAGAATAGGTTATAGAGTAGAAACACAAGGAGGATGAGGAATAAAAAGTGACTGTAAAGAAAGATCACAATGAGAGATGAAGGATGAGGAAAGAATCAACCATGCAAACATCTTGAAAAGAGGAATTAAAAAGACAACAATAAGAAGAAGGCCATGAAAGCAGAGCCTCAAATGCAGTGAGCTAAAAAAATAAGAGGTACAAAAGAAAAAAGATGACCAAACTACTATGAAATAGAAGGTAGAGGAGGATGAAACATAGAGAAAAAATAAAGTTAGGGAAGATGTAGAGGCACAAAATAAAAATGAAAAATAGAATAAAAAATCATAGGTTTCACAACATAAACAAGATGAGGAAGAAAATAAATCAAAATCTTTACAAGAAGCATAAAATAAGAGGCTCTAGATAAACAAGATTAGGAGATAAAAATGGAGGCTAAAGAATAAGCTATAAAGGACACTATGCTCAAATTAGTAGAGGAGCCCAAAAAAATATCCAAGTGAAAAACCAACCAACACCTAATAGGGGACATAATAATAGTCAAATCAAACCTCTAATATTTGGATTTGGGATGTTCCAACCCCATCTACGAGGAAAATAACATTTTCATAACCAATGGAACCATCCCAATGAGCTTTTATAATGATGAAATTTTCCACATTGTCCATTACTTTGACTTCTTAGGAAGTTTCTTTGGATATATCTAATTTGCCTTTTTCTAAGAAACTTGAGGGAGCAACAACATTTCAAGAGTACATTGCATAGACGGTTAACTCATGGGAATTTTATGCCTCTTAATTCTAGGAATAAAATGCAACATGAGGAAATCACTTTATCAGTTTTTGGAAAATAATTAAGGATGTATGATATACATTGATTGATTAGATATTGAGAAACCAAGTTATGTCTAAGGAGAATCATATCACACTTCTTACTCAACTAACTAATGACTAGAAGTCTATACAGAAACTCTTTCAATTGTAATCATAGGGGTAAAATATTAAGGCATAAATTAAGACAATGATTGATCTCTTAGAGGAGTATGAATAATTTTTGGACAATGATACACTCTCAGCAAAGTAGTTGTCCCAAAATTTACTATAATGGAAGCAACAATTGCATAATGTATGGGGTAATGCAACTATATAACTTTTTGTGCATGAAAAATTAAAAGCAAAAATAGAAGATCAAATAGCCACAAGAGGGAACTCAACCTCACACTTAAATCATCAATAGACTCAAGATATCTTGTAATGGGGAGATTTTAAGGTTGGAAAAATGAAATATTATGAAACACATTTGTAAGGTTCCAAACACAACAACACATAAACTGATTGAAATATGTGAAATAAGACATCTAGTTGAAAATTTAAAATGTAAGAGCCTCCATTATAAAAACTAAGGATAATGATATCAACCAACTCATGGATTACCAAATTCTACTATGAACTATGATGATTAGAGTCAATAACACCCTACTAGATTAGAAATTGTATAAAAAGGACTTGTCCTCCATCAACAATTCTATGCTTCTACTCATTTAGATACCATAGTATATTCCATCAGGATACCTAAAACAAGAAATTCATCAATGAAAAGTAGCTTAGTCTTCAATCCTAAAAAATCAATCACTTTGAAGAATAGATTTTGTAGTTGTGACTTTTTTGAAATCACCTTCAGTAGTGGTTTTATCCTTTGGTTATCCCTCATCTTCATCAGTTTTAGTTAAAACACATACATCATAGTATTCTTTAACTTATCCAACATAGCTCATGCCACCTCCTTCCAAATAGGTACTATGATAGGATCAAATTTTGATGTGATTTTTAATAGGTAGATTAGGTATGAGAAACTAGACTAAGTTGGTTGAAAAACCATAAATGGAAACCACTTAGTAATGCCAGGATATTGAAAACCCACAAAGGTGGTAGACTAGTACATTGGGTAGTAAAAAAATTGAATGAGTGGTTAAACAATGTGCAAGATGTAAAAATTGGTAAATGATACCTTGAGAAATAACTATAACTCATGTTTAGTGTAGCCTAGTTTTTGGAAGATTTTTCAGATGCAGATGGAAAAATCATTCCCATAATGTTTTCTTGGGACAATATAAACTTTTAAGTCTAGGAAAATGTTGGTAGTAGTTTAAGACTCTAAAATCATAGAGTATATATATTTTTATGTGTATGTAACACATGATTTTGTAATATGTATATCCCTTTTATCCTATTCCAAGCACGTTTTATAATTTTGACACCTATAGAATGTGAAAATTCTTGTTATATATTGTAGTGAAAGGATGAATGTGAAGTGATAGAGTCATTTGAACAAAGTTATAAATATTCCGTTGATATATTGTAAGGGATTTCCACTTGTGATAGAGATAAATAGATATTATGATATGATTACCTTATGATTCTTAATACTTTATATGCTACATTTTGGTTAATATATTCCCTTTTTCATTTATACTTTGTTTATAACTTTATCTTCTAATTTGAAGGAATACATGTTTTTTTATTTTTTACAATTTTGATAATCTAAATTAGTTAATTGAAATCATACCTAATTCTCATAACATATGTCTGTGTACATTCTAGTCTTGTCTGTTACTATCTATATCACACAAGCTATCTCCAATTATTAAGTTCTAATGGAATTTACAAGAAGCTATACTAGTAATTTCAAATAAATTTGATTGGGTGTGACATAATAACTTTAACAAGATGATTAAGAGATTAGATCTAGTGTGATGGGTTATGTACAAATGGGTATGACCTTGATTAGGTTTTGACTATTAGTAGGATATATGCTATCAAGGTATCGATGACTATTGTGTTTAAAATAATAGAGTGATGAGAAATTGATAATTTCCAATTTTCAAATTAGTGAGATGACAAGATAAAAATGGGTGATAATCTCAAATCCAAAATAGCAATGGAATAAAAATAAGACAAATGCTAAGTTCAACTGGTAGAGTGATAAATGATAACAATATGACAATAAAAATAGTTTCCTAAAGTAACAAGATGGTAAGAAGGTTTGAGATGACAATAAGGTTTAAGGATAATATGTGGTAAGGGACTAGCTCTAATAACTTAAACAAACAACTTGCTTAAGGTAGAGAGGAAATTATGATGTGGTAAGGGACTTGAAACAGCTAATATGGATGGGTAAAAAAATAGTTTAAATGTGAGAAGATATAGTTTAATGAAAGGAGATTATTAATTCAATATTATAGGTAAATGGATGAGATTAATTAAGGTATGATTAGTGGGATGATGGGTTATGAAAAATGATTGGATAGGACAATAATTTAATAGTTTTAGATGGATTAGATTAGGTGTGTTATAGGATTTTTCAAATAATACGGATCTTAACAACACATAATAAATATCAAGCAAACCACAAGCCTATTTTTAGTGATTGACATTGGTGTGAAATTAACCACATATCTCATGAAGTGATTCATGATAAGATGAACTAGATTATTTTCATGGCCCTCTTTTATCATCAATACTTGGTGAGTTATCTAGGGGATGATATTGTCCCTTACTATAGATGCATGTTGCAGCCAAATGGTCTTATGTTAAGTTTATATAACATCACTAGGGGAGTCACTGATATACACTAATTATTATGGGCCCCATGTATTTATAGGGGACTACCTAACCACTTGTGTATTGGAGCTGAAATCACCCCTCACTCCATGAAATCCTTTATGAGGGATTCTACTTGGTGCCCAATAATAGTTCACCTAGATATTTATACTTTTTTAGAACATGGAGTGTGGTTTGATGTGTGTTGATGAAATCCACATCATCAACCCCTATAGACTAATGGAAATCATGTGTACATCACTTCCATAGTTATGTTGTACCCTAGAAATAAAAATGGTAAGGCTTGTTAGTTGTTTTATTCCTCTAGGAATCGATGCTAAGGATTTAAGGAGGAGAGAATACATAACCTTAGCCCTCAAGAAATAAATAAGAAATCAAAAAATTTATTTAACATGATTATTTTGGTGTTTTGACAATTAATGTAAACAAGTAATAAAGATGATTCAAAATAAGGTTTTTAGCCAAGTCTTAGACTAATCAACTTACAAGACCAAAAGATTAGTAGTTTGATCAAATTGGATTCTTCAACTGATTATGATGCAAAACAAAATGTTAATAGTCTAATTTATCAACCTTGAAGGGTATAAAAATAAAAAATAACTTGTTAGTTTGAACCTAATTTCAATCAAAACAAAGTCACATTTACACAAGTCAAAGACACTTTTTACCCTACAAAGTCGTTAGATACATTAATTATTAGTATCAGATTCATTTATAAAATGCATTGTATTATACCTGAACAAAACCACCAGTTAGTTCATCAAAATTATTAGTCAACTTGGTGAAGCTAATTTTTAACTTAACAAAATCATGAATGCAACTCATGATAGGTAGTGTCAATGTTAAAGTCCTAAACAAACCTAAAATATAGACAAAAAGAGATAAAATAGTGTTTTGTAGGGTCATGTTAGTTTAATTATAAGATGATTAGTGTTGATTATATACAAAAACATTTTAAACATGTTGTATTAGATCTTAAAATGCAAAATCACTACTATCTATACAAAGTCATGCTTAGGTTAAATGAAATTGCATTTCACATTTTTTATTAATAATGACTTTGTTCTAAATCATGAAATAGTCTAAATAAAGTATATGAAGCTAAAAATTAGTCAATAGTAAAAAACAACAATGTCATGACAACTAAAGTGGTGAAATTGAGAATAATATGTAGCATAAATTATATCCCTTTAAGAGACCTATGCCACAACAAAGAAAAAAACCATGTTTATTAATAAAAATAGTTGTGTTTTCATTTATAAAAACTTAATTTATCAAAATACCCTAGTAGCAGCATTTTGAGAACTATAGACACCCCATTCAGGCCACAACTACTCTTTGACCAAACTTCAGATTGATTTCTATGAAACAATGTAAATTATGCATAAGAATCACTAAATGTCCCAATTTTGTTTACACATTAGATATTCATCCTCAAAATCATGTTGAGACATCCTTGTTTAGGGTATTATCCTATATGCAATAATAAACTCTCATGGATTCATCTCTAGCCACCTTATGACCTAACAACTGGTAGTTTGGCCTTTGGACCCATTAAGCAGAGTACTTGAATAATTCTTAAAGTGATAAAATTATATCAAATTGAATCAAATAATTAAACCAATTCAAATTCTTAATTGAATTTCCATGTGTAATTAGTGAAAAAAAATCAAAAAGGAAATTTCAATAAATATGTGGTCATGATGACATCATCATCATGATCATCAAAATTAAGAAATTAAAATATTTCCTTAAAGTGATTTAAATGAATAAATGGAGATCCATTCTAAAAAATGGGATCTCTATCCCAAATATTAATTAAATGTCCCCTCCTTAACTTAATTATGGTTATTCTTGCTCACTTAGGGTTAGTTTGAACTCAATCACAGTTAAATCTAATCTAAATACACTTGGGTGGGATTAACTTTTGGGGCTATACATATAAGGCCTTAAGCATTTATATTCAATATTTATATTTTAATGTTATTATGCCAAAATACCTCCAAAAATTATTCATGATAATGTTGCCATTCCAATTTCATAAGCCAATCCAAGCCAAGCGAACTCAACATTACGAAGGTGCCAAGGAGAGGTGGAATAATGGAGATTCATTGACAAAGATTTATTGAGCACATAGATAATAAATCCAACTTCATCAACAAGGGAATTTAGAGATATAAGTAAGTTCAAATGGAGTTTCTCTTTTGTTATTTTAGATGTATCTTAATTGTGTTCTTGTTATTTATGCTCACTCAAGTGTCTAGGCTAGAGGTGTTAGTTTTTAGTGTGTTTATTTATTTTATTGACTAACACTATATGAATCTCCCCTCCTAGATTCATTATTCACATAATTGCACACTTGGTGGGATGCACACTCCACAAATTTCTTCTCATGGTCTTTTAGGACCTCTTGCTAACATGTTTCATGCTAAAATTTTGACTTAATGACAAAAAAAGTGGAAAATTGAAGCTCATGGATGTTATATAGGAAGATGCAATATTGCTCTGTAGAGTTGAATTTTTTTCACTTGGTAGATGTGGTAATGCACAGTGGAGTTGAGATATTATAGTTGTGATATTACACTCGATAAGTGTAGTTTTGACTAAAAATCAGTAGTTTTGCACTTTTGACATATGGTTTTGCTCTAACAATTTATTTTTTAGCATAAAGTCTGGTTTTGAAGGATAAAATATAGTATTGACTCTGATATATGTGTTTTTGAACTTAAAAAGTGTGTTATTGTATTCATTGTATGTTCTATAGGGAAATACAATATTGAAGCTGAATTTGCATTATTACCATTAAAAGTTATGATATTGCACTATGTAGTTGAGGTTTTGCACTAATAATATATGTTGAAGGGAAATGCAATTTTGACTTACCAATTATGGTTTTGTAGGAAAAATTGTATTTTTTCTCTATGTGAATGTGATACTGCACTGTGTGAAAAAGAAAATAAACCCAAGAGCTAAATTTCAAATGCTATTTGCTCATTTATGTTTTAGATTCTAGGCAAAAACCCACTAACACTTTTGTATAAACCAAAAAGGACAAGAAATTAATTTTTTAAAACTTTGAAAATTTAAATCCTATATTTGGTGCTTAAAAATCATTTATTTTGTTTTATTTTTTCAAAATTCACAATTCAACAAATAAATCCAAGGGGCTCAAATTTCACATCACATTTCTCTTAGATTGTTTAAAATGAACTCAAACTTAGACTAAATGCTCTTAAGAGCTTACTTATTTATCATTTTATTTATTTGTTGTATGATTTTGAAAAATTGACTTAGCATGTATGCTCTCCCCTATCCCTTTTAGGGAACTTGGGTGACTCAAAATCACTTTGTAGTTTGCCTTTTATCACTTACTTGAAACATAGAAGGAATGTCACAAAGACAGTCCCTAAGATTTGAGTGACTTGGGTGATCCTAAAATTACCTTAAAGTCCTATCTTTAATTCATTGCATCTTGG